>OU342733.1:525163260-525517656 GCA_910589765.1 Avena atlantica
CCCGTCCCATTTTCCTAAAATACTAGACCACCTTACATGGACTATCTCCCAACCGGTACATCTCAAACCTTTTCGTCCACCCGGGTAAAAAGGACAATGTCTGCCGAAACGGCAGGAAGTGGGTCCGGTTGGTACTACAGGTACATGATCTATCGCCCGTGATTTTTTGAAAAAATCATTTTAACTCGCAATATGTGGTTTCCTTCAGAGATCAATGCAAGTCTAACGATGCCCGTCCCCTATCTTCATGCACACCGGTTCGACCATAGTTAGAAATTCAGATAATTCAAAACGGGCATAATAATTCAAAAAAATCCGAACAATGAAAATCCTTCGCGGGTGTCATATTATGTTACATAGTTGAAAGGAAAAATACCAGACTTGTATATGATCATGTTCGAAAAAACCTTCACAAAATGACCTATCATGTTCGAGGTTCATGGCTTTTCGGTCCAAATGACCGATGTTATGTGCTGAATCACGCATAGTTTGTGATGTTGTGCCTATATTATGCATGTGTGTGGACATGGGTATGGAGAACAATGTTGCAGGAGGAAGTTTTCCTTTTTGTCGCACGGAAAAGCCCTTTTCCATTTTCCGAGCGCAAAAACGGGTCGTTTTGTGAATAACCCACCAAAATGCCGTTTCACAATGCTACCGTCCCATTTTCCTAAAATACTAGACCACCTTACATGGACTATATCCCACCGGTACATCTCAAACCTTTTCGTCCATCCCGGGTAAAAAGGACAATGTCTGCCGAATCGGCAGGAAGTGGGTCGGTTTTTACTACAGGTACATGATATATCGCCCGTGATTTTTGAAAAAATCATTTTTAGACTCGCAATATGTGTTTTCTTCAGAGATCCAATGCAAGTTCTAACGATGCCCGTCCCTATCTTATGACAAACCGGTTCGACCATAGTTAGAAATTCAGATAATTCAAAACGGGCATAATAAATTCAAAAAAAATCCGAACAATGAAAATCCTTCGCGTGGTGTCATATTATGTTACATAGTTGAAAGGAAAAATACCAGACTTGGTATATTGATCATGTTTCGAAAAAACCTTCACAAAATGACCTATCATGTTCGAGGTTTCATGGCTTTCGGTCCAAATGACCGATGTTATGTGCTGAATCACGGCATAGTTTGTGATGTTGTGCCCATATTATGCATGTGTGTGGACATTGGTATGGAGAACAATGTTGCAGAAGGAAGTTTTCCTTTTTGTCGCACGGAAAAGCCCTTTTCCATTTTCCGAGCGCAAAAAAACGGGTCGTTTTGTGAAGTAACCGCCAAAATGCCGTTTCACAATGCTAACGTCCCATTTTCCTAAAATACTAGACCACCTTACATGGACTATCTCCCAACCGGTACATCTCAAACCTTTTCGTCCATCCCGGTAAAAAGGACAAATGTCTGCTGATCGGCAGGAAGTGGGTCCGGTTTGTACTACAGTACATGATCTATCGCCCGTGATTTTTGAAAAATCATTTTTAGACTCGCAATATGTGGTTTCTTCAGAGATCCAATGCAAGTTCTAACGATGCCCGTCCCTATCTTCATGCACACCGGTTCGACCATAGTTAGAATTCAGATAATTCAAAACGGGCATAATAAATTCAAAAAATCCGAACAATAAAATCCTTCGCGTGGTGTCATATTATGTTACATAGTTGAAAGGAAAATACCAGACTTGGTATATTGATCATGTTTCGAAAAAACCTTCACAAAACCTATCATGTTCGAGGTTTCATGGCTTTCGGTCCAAATGACCGATGTTATGTGCTGAATCCGCCATAGTTTTGTGATGTTGTGCCCATATTATGGCATGTGTTGTGGACATTGTATGGAGAACAATGTTGCAGGAGGAAGTTTTCCTTTTTGGCGCACGGAAAAGCCCTTTTCCATTTCCGAGTGCAAAAAACGGGTCGTTTTGTGAAGTAACCACCAAAATGCCGTTTCACAATGCTACCGGTCCGATTTTCCTAAAATACTAGACCACCTTACATGGACTATCTCCCAACCGTACATCTCAACCTTTCGTCCATCCCGGGTAAAAAGGACAAATGTCTGCCGAATCGGCAGGAAGGGTCCGGTTTGTACTACAGGTACATGATCTATCGCCCGTGATTTTTTGAAAAAATCATTTTAGACTCGCAATATGTGGTTTATTCAGAGATCCAATGCAAGTTCTAACGATGCCCGTCCCCTATCTTCATGCACACCGGTTCGACCATAGTTAGAAATTCAGATAATTCAAAACGGGCATAATAAATTCAAAAAAATCCGAACAATGAAAATCCTTCGCGTGGTGTCATATTATGTTACATAGTTGGAAGGAAAAATACCAGACTTGGTATATAGATCATGTTTCGAAAAAACCTTCACAAAATGACCTATCATGTTCGAGGTTTCATGGCTTTCGGTCCAAATGACCGATGTTATGTGCTGAATCACGGCATAGTTTGTGATGTTGTGCCTATATTATACATGTGTGTGGACATTGGTATGGAGAACAATGTTGCAGGAGGAAGTTTTCCTTTTTGTCTCACGGAAAAGCCCTTTTCCATTTTCCGAGCGCAAAAAATGGGTCGTTTTGTGAAGTAACCACAAAAATGCCATTTCACAATGCTACAGTCCCATTTTCCTAAAATACTAGACCACCTTACATGGACTATCTCCCAACCGGTACATCTCAAACCTTTTCGTCCATCCCGGGTAAAAAGGACAAATGTCTGCCGAATCAGCAGGAAGTGGGTCCAAACCTTTGTTTTTGAATTATTTATTTAAATCCAAACACTTTTTATGTTTAAATTTTTTCTAAATTCCAAATTGATATTAAAAAAATATAAGTTAATTCATTTTTAATTGTAAATGTTCATATGTTAAATGGTTACATTAATTATTTTTTAAAACAGAAAATGTTTTTTGAATTATTTCTTAAATCCAAACACTTTTTATGTTTAAAATTTTTCTAAATTCAAATTATATTCAAATATAAGTTATTCATTTTAAAAGGTTACATTAATTATTTTTTAAAAATAGAATATGTTTTTGAATATTTATTCAAATCCATACACTTCTTGTTTAAGTTTTTTCTAAATTCCAAATTGATATTAAAAAAATGAAGTTAATTCATTTTTTAATTGTAAATGGTCATATTTTAAATGGTTACATTAATTATTTTTTAAAACAGAAAATGTTTTTGAATTATTTAATTTAAATCCAAACACTTTTTATGTTTAAATTTTTTCTAAATTCCAAATTGATATTAAAAAAATATAAGTTAATTCATTTTTAATTGTAAATGGTTCATATTTTAAATGGTTACATTAATTATTTTATAAAACAGAAAATGTTTTTGAATTATTTATTTAAATCCAAACACTTTTTATGTTTAAAATTTTTCTAAATTCCAAATTAATATTCAAAAATATAAGTTAATTCATTTTAAAAGGTTACATTAATTATTTTTTAAAAATAGAATATGTTTTTGAATTATTTATTCAAATCCAAACACTTCTTATGTTTAAAGTTTTTCTCAATTCCAAATTGATATTAAAAAATATAAGTTAATTCATTTTTAATTGTAAATGGTTCATATTTTAAATGGTGACATTAATTATTTTTTAAACAGGAAATGTTTTTGAATTATTTATTCAAATCCAACACCTTCTGTTTAAAGTTTTTCTAAATTCCAAATTAATTATCATTTAAAAACAATACAAATTTAAACCCCAAAATAAAAATAAGTCGGGAACAGAGAGAAAATACCTGAAAAAATTTGAAATCAGGGGAATATGTCCCGGTTGGAGCCACCAACCGGGACTAAAGACCCCCTGCGCGCCAACCCTTGGTCTGCTGAAAATATTGGACTATACGTCCCGGTTGGTGGCTCCAACCGGGACGTACGCCCCTTTAGTCCCGGTTGGAGCCACCAACCGGGACTAAAGGTCCCCTACTAGTTAACCATGCCCCTTCTCCTTCTTCCCCGTTCCTCTTTTTCACTCACCCGCAACAGAGATCGCCGCCGCCGCGAGGACAACCGCTCGGACGCCGTCAGGCTGCCCAACCGTCACGCCGCCGTCGGCCTCCACGCGCTGCCTCGCTGTGCTTATCCTGCTCGCCGAAGGAATCGAAGCCGCGCGACTGGAATCGACCGCGTCTTCCCCATCACCGACGAGCTCCGCCTTGCCATCACCGTTGCTGCCGATCTCCTGCGTCCCCGCCAAGGCTACACACGCGTCGAGGGTGAGCTTGTAACTCTCTGGGACCCCTTCTTTCCTCCCCTAGCGCTTTGTCCTTCTCTCGCGCCGTCCGCCGCCATCCGCCGCCGCTGCATGTCGTCGCGTGCCCTATTCCGGTGACCAAATCCGGGCGGTGCCCTACTAGTTAGGTTCGCCTCGACGCCCTCTTTCGAACAAACCCACGCACGCCCCCTCCCGAGCCCTCTAGCAACGTCGCCGGCCACCGCACAGTGCTCACCGGCGATGTGACTGTGCTGGGTGGGGCCTGCTTGCTTGCGTGGAGGCTGAGTTGGCACTAGGGCCCATCTGTCAGTCTCACTGGCTAGGGGTCGCCCCGGTGTAAAAACTATTTGCCTTTTTGTTTTTAATTCCAGAAAATGATTTAATATTGTAAAATCAATAACTTATTGTTTATAAGTCAGAAAAATAAAAATAATATATCAAATTGTTCAGAAAAATTAAACCTATCTATTTAACATATAATCATGCATTGTTAAACAACTTAAATGACAAGTATAATTAGAAGAACAAATGCACCCCTCTCATATGTTCCGGAGTTTCTCCGAGTTAGGTTTTCACCCCTCGGACCCCGATTAAATCATCGAGCATGTCTTAGGGTTACATTCCAATGCAAATTAACTTGTCATATCATCATACTTGCTTGAGCATTGCATCGATGCCATGTGTTGATTGTTTCCCTTTCTTTTCGGTGTTTCGATTATTAGGTTTATTATTAGTTAGGTATTATTAGGTTTATTAATTACTTTGGTATTATTGGTCTTCGGCCCCACTGGTCAGTCACTGTGGGTAGCCCCAGACCTGATTCACATTGTCAAGCAACTTAGGTGCATGTGGGTTCGACGATGTGCCTATCTACTACACGGTTTCCCTTTCTCTTCATTTTTATTATTGTGTATGTATATATTAGGGTTTCTCTGAATTAGGGTTTATATCTCTCAACACCGTACTTAACTTTCTCCTTTAGCCGCTTTGACTTATTCGTTTTTCCACCTATGCAGAAAATATGGACCCACACGTCAGAGACGAAGAAAAGGAAGAGTTGATCCAAGGTGTGATCCGTGGGGAAGATAATTTAGACGTATCAACGTTTCTGAACAACTCCGGTGAGGGTGATCCTCTTTTTACCGGAGTAGACAACTTGTTTGAGGTTGAAGGTGTTGCCTTCCCGCGAGGGAGAAGGCGATGCCTTGTGTAATCGAGAAGACGACCGCTCCGGCAAGGTGCATGTAATATAAATCAATTCATTAATTAATCATCTGCTATCTATATAGAAATAGTAACGGCGATCTTTCTTCTTTTAGCCCTCCGGATCGAAGGAATCTACTGAAAAGTTGCAAGACCATGAGAGGTTCAGGATCGAAGATGTCGCTGTAGACGGCAGACCGACAGCTCCCGAAGTTGTCGCAACCAAATTTGTGGCACAATGCGGAGTAATCGTTAGGGACTTAATCCCGATCACCATTAGAAATTGGAATAGGCCTGCTAATGCGGATGAAGAGGGAACATGTTTATTTGTCCCTAACCACGCCAAAGATTTACTGTGGAAGAGGCTCATGGTTAATTTCAAACTACCGAAGATAGAGCTGGATCCAAATGCGGAGGATCCAGTTGAGGACGCCTTACAACATGGGAGAGCCATGGAGGCTAAGGTCAGGGAGTGGGCTTTGAAGAAGATGGCCCAGTGTTTCGCCAACTGGAAGAAAAGATTGCACCTTGACTATGTCGTGAAAAAGAAGACTCCCGATTTCAAGAATATTCAGTTTGAGAAGATAAAACCATTCTGGGATGAGTTTGTGGAATACAAGAAATCAGAAAAAGCTAAGAAAATGTCTGAAACGAATAAGCTGAATGCTGCTAACAAGAAGTATCACCATACTATGGGGCAAGGTGGCTACAGGGCTGGCATTCCTAAGTGGAGAAACTTGAGCAGGAACTGCGTGATAAAAATATCACCCCAGAGACAGACGATTGGGTAGAACGTGCAAGGAATTGGTTTTACGGGCATGGGGGCACGTTGGACTCGGAAGGGAGGTGTATATATACCATACGACATAAAGAAGACCCCTTGCCAATCGAGAGGATGAGAAAAGCAGTAAAGGCTGTTAAAGATGGGGACTTCATTCCCGATAGAGAGAATGATGAGCTCACACTCGCCCTTGGAAATAAGGAACATGATGGACGAACACGAGGCACAATAGGCTCCCAATCATGGAGGACTGGGTTTCCCGAAGAGAGGAAGAAATATCCTGATAGAAGCCGTCAGAGGAGTAAGGACAGGGCGGCAGTTGAAGCAGAAAGTCAGAAAGAGCGAATGCGTTTAATTGAAGAAACGATTAAGGCAACAACAAGATGAAATTAACTCACTTAAAGAGCAAAGTACTACCGGCGCCCCATCTCAGCAGCACACTGCATTCGATGCTACCGGCCTATCGAATAATCGAAAAAGCAGTGTGGCTTCCACCGAGGTCCCGGGTGATGACAATGGCGATGCCGATGATGCACCGACGATGGCTCCTGTTGGCTACCCAGTGGATGATATCACAGAGATGACACACTGCGAGCTAAATGTCAAAGTTGTGAACATATCAATGAAGGTGGCGGTCGGCCATGCCTTACCAATTGGACCCACACCAACTTACCACAGTCGTCCGGTTCCAGAGGGCTACGCTGTTGTCGGCGTGGATGAAATCATGCCCACCTTTGAGGTTTTGGATCTTCACTACCCTGCTGGTGAAGGGGATGTGACTGTGCTGGGTGACGCAAAAAACGTCACCATTCTATGGCCGAAGGATTGTATCGTGCTTCGAAATCACACGCCAAGGCCATCTTCGCCGCCGCCTCACCCGTCTCCAGCGAGGTCGTCGCCGCCGCGGCAGCCGTCTTCGTCGCCTCACCCGGCTCCGTCGCCTCACCAATCTCCGGTGCAGCCATCGCCGCGGGAGCCATCGCCGGCGCCTCAGGATAAAAAGCGTAAGCGTACCGCTACTGTGTGTCGTAAGCGATCGCCGAAACGTAAACAAGAGCCTCTTCCAAAAGTACCAACGGTTCCTCCCAAGAGAGCTTATGACTGTACTGAAGAGGAGACTGCGGCGATCGTTGATGCGGAAACGACAGCGTTTTTCGCTAAGCTGAGGCGGCCGAAAGAGCCAGAGTTCACCAGCACCAAAGAAGAAAAAGCCAAAGTGTTCAAAATGCTAAAGACTCTTCATCAACCCGAGCCAAAGCTGTCATCAGACTATGAGCGTTCTATTCTCAAGTCACATGCAGCATAAAAAGCCTCGAAGAGCAGTACTGATGCAAGCGGGAAATCTGTTGCCCAGCTCAGAGAACAAGCAAAACAGACTTGCGCCCCTCTCAAGGTGATTTCTCAAACCAATGTGGGGTCGAGCAAATATGGGGCCGAAGAGCAGTATGATCCAGAGGTAGTTGCACAATACGGAGAAGCTGCCGCTGCTCAAGGTATGAGTATTGCCCAGTACTTATCCCAGTTAGAGTTCTTCCCCGTGAGTGAAGTAGCATACCAATACCAGTACGGAAAACCTCTCGTCAAACCTGAGGAGGTAAACAATCTTCCAACAAAAATGCAAAGATTGCATAACTGGTACATGCATGCCACAAGGGCCGGGGCTAACTGGATAGTGCTGAGGGTTACAAAAAAGCATCATGGGAAAGAAAACGATGACATGATATCCATTGAATTTGATGAACTATTTCAATTATTCAATCAAGACACCTTGGACAAATCTCTCATGAGTGCCTATTGTCTGTAAGTACTAATTCTGTAATTAATTTAGTCTCCATCTATAATATTTTGTTTATTGCATGTATATAATCATACTTTAATATGCAGAATGAAGATTCTCGAATGCAGCAGAGGACAAATCTATGACATTGGCTTCATTGACCCATATTGGGTTCATGAAGCTAATCTCAAAATAAGCCCCCAGGATACAGAGGATAATATAGTACACGCGTTAAGGTTTCAAGAAACCAAAAGGGAAATACTATTTCCTTACAACTTCCAGTGAGTGTTATTGTCTTGTATACACTTTCTATTTCGCTTACTCGATGTTAAGTATATAATTGATTAGTTCTGCATTCGCAGGTACCACTATATTCTGTTAATCATTCAACTTGACAAAGGGCGTGTACTAGTCATGGACTCGAAACATAAACCCCTTGAGACGTGGAAGGACATGCAGATACTTCTCCAGCGGTAATTCTAATCATTACGACACTATATCGGCAACGTTCGTGAATTTTATGATATCAAGTACTTAATAACTTATTTTTTTCGTTTTCTACGCCGGGCAGCGCTTGGAAACGGTTCACCAAGAAGGCTAGGGGTGTTTGGAAGAGGAGCTTACATTTCAACCACTAGATGTAAGCACCACTAGCTATATCCGCGCATCTCTTTGATTCTAGTTTTGATACAGTTATTATCATGCTTGATTATTATTTTGATTGAACTCTGTTGTCGTAAAGTGCCTGACACAGGGACCAGGTAACAATCTATGTGGATACTATGTATGCGAGTTCATCCGGCAGACGTGCGATGAGAAGGGCAGGAATTTAGAGCAACTCCACGTACGTAAACAATTTCTATAGTTTTTAATTACAATCAAATTGTGTTTAGTTTCATATTCATATAGGCTGACTCCTTTTTTAAATCAGATCGAACGTCTACGGGACGGTCTTCTGCCATAGGATCGCATACCAGCAATACAGGAGGAATTGGCGGGATTCTTGGATGCAAAAGTCCTAAACACACAAGGGGAATACTACTCGGCTGTGTATAGACAATAGGAATTGTAAAAATAGCAACTTTCAAGAAATTGGCCGGTAGCATCGAATAGCAACTTTTGTATGTAGTGCATGAACTCGATCTGTGTATTGAATGTAATGTTGTCATGATGATCTTGTGTAATATAAGGTTCCTTCATTGATAAGTGCAAAACACTAAATAAATAATAAAACAACCTAAATGAATTCTCTGCCGCGGCACAAAAAGTGGCGAAAATGCTGCCGCGGCAACAAAATGTGCCAAAATTAATTCTCTGCCGCGGCAGAGAAATGGGCCAAATCTCTGCCGCGGCAGCAGGTTATTAGTCCCGGTTCGTGTTACGAACCGGGACTAATGCTCCACCCCCCTCGCGCTCTGATGCCGCCACGTGTGCCCCCATTTGTCCTGGTTGGTGGGGCAACCGGGACTAATGGTTGGAGCTTTTGTAGATCACTGGTAGAAAAGGGCCCATGCGTCCCGGTTGGTAAGGGCCATTAGTCCCGGTTGCCCAACCGGGACGGGGCAATCGGGACTAAAGCTCTAACCATTAGTCCCGGTTGCCCCACCAACCGGGACAAATGGGGCACACGTGGCGGCATCAGAGCGCGAGGGGGTGGAGTATTAGTACCGGTTCGTAACACGAACCGAGACTAATAACCTGCTGCCGCAGCAGAGATTTGGCCCATTTCTCTGCCGTGGCAGAGAATTCATTTTGGCACATTTTGTTGCCGCGGCAGCATTTTCGCCACTTTTTGTGCCGCGGCAGAGAATTTATTTAGGTTGTTTTATTGTTTATTTAGTGTTTTGCACTTATCAATGAAGGAACCTTATATTACACAAGATCATCATGACAATATTACATTCAATACACGGATCGAGTTCATGCACTACATACAAAATTTGCTATTCGATGCTACCGGCCAATTCCTTCAAAGTTGCTATTTTTACAATCCCTATTGTCTATACACAGCAGAATAGTATTCCCCTTTCGGGTCTAGGACTTCTGCATCCAAGAATCCCGCCAATTCCTCCTGAATTGCTCGAACGCGATCCTTTGGCAGAAGACCGTCCCGTAGACGTTCGATCTGATTTAAAAAAGGAGTCAGCCTATATGAATGAAACTAAACACAATTTGTTTGAAATTAAAAACTATAGAAATTGTTTACGTACGTGGAGTTGCTCTAAATTTCTGCCCTTCTCATCGCACGTTTGCTGGATGAACTCGCATACATAGTATCCACATAGATTGTTACCTGGTCCCTGCGTCAGGCACTTTACGAGAACATAGTTCAATCAAAATAATAATCAAGCATGATAATACTGTATCAAAACTAGAATCAAAGAGATGCGCGGATATAGCTAGTGGTGCTTACATCTAGTGGTTGAAATGTAAGCTCCTCTTTCCAAACACCCCTAGCCTTGTTGGTGAACCGTTTCCAAGCGCTGCCCGGCGAAGAAAACGAATAAAATAAGTTATTAAGTACTTGATATCATAAAATTCACGAACGTTGCCGATATAGTGTCGTAATGATTAGAATTACCGCTGGAGAAGTATCTGCATGTCCTTCCACGTCTCAAGGGGTTTATGTTTCGAGTCCATGACTAGTACACGCCCTTTGTCAAGTTGAATGATTAACAGAATATAGTGGAAGCTGCAAATACATAACTAATCAATTATATACTTAACATCGAGTAAGCGAAATAGAAAGTGTATACAAGACAATAACACTCACTCGAAGTTGTAAGGAAATAGTATTTACCTTTTGGTTTCTTGAAACCTTAACGCGTGTACTATATTATCCTCCGTATCCTGGGGGCTTATTTTGAGATTAGCTTCATGAACCCAATATGGGTCAATGAAGCCAATGTCATAGATTTTTCCTCTGCTGCATTCGAGAATCTTCATTCTGCATATTACAGTATGATTATATACATGCAATAAACAAAATAATATAGCTGGAGACTAAATTAATTACAGAATTAGTACTTACAGACAATAGGCACTCATGATCGATTTGTCCAAGGCGTCTTGATTGAATAATTGAAATAGTTCATCAAATTCAATAGATATCATGTCATCCCTTTCTTTCCCATGATGCTTTTTTGTAACCCTTAGCACTATCAAGTTAGCCCCGGCCTTTGTGGCATGCAAGTACCAGTTATGCAATCTTCGCATTTTTGTTGGAAGATTGTTTACCTCCTCAGGTTTGACGAGAGGTTTGCCGTACTGGTATTTGTATGCTACTTCACTCAAGGGGAAGAACTCTAACTGGGATAAGTACTGGGCAATACTCATACCTTGAGCAGCGGCAGCTTCTCCGTATTGTGCAACTACCTCTGGATCATACTGCTCTTCGGCCCCATATTTGCTCGACCCCACATTGGTTTGAGAAATCACCTTGAGAGGGGCGCAAGTCTGTTTTGCTTGTTCTCCGAGCTGGGCAACAGATTTCCCACTTGCATCAGTAGTGCTCTTCGAGGCTTTTTGTGCCGCATGTGACTTGAGAATAGAACGCTCATAGTCTGATGACAGCTTTGGCTCGGGTTGATGAAGATTCTTTAGCATTTTCAACACTTTGGCTTTTTCTTCTTTGGTGCTGGGGAACTCTGGCTCTTTCGGCCGCCTCAGCTTAGCGAAAAACGCTGTCGTTTCCGCATCAACGATCGCCGCAGTCTCCTCTTCAGTACAGTCATAAGCTCTCTTGGGAGGAACCGTTGGTACTTTTGGAAGAGGCTCTTGTTTACGTTTCGGCGATCGCTTACGACGCACAGTAGCGGTACGCTTACGCTTTTTATCCTGAGGCGTCGGCGATGGCTCCCGCGGAGATGGCTGCACCGGAGATTGGTGAGGCGACGGAGCCGGGTGAGGCGACAAAGACGGCTGTCGCGGCGGCGACGACCTCGCTGGAGACGGGTGAGGCGGCGGCGAAGATGGCCTTGGCGTGTAATTTCGAAGCACGATACAATCCTTCGGCCATAGAATGGTGACGTTTTTTTGCATCACCCAGCACAGTCACATCCCCTTCACCAGCAGGGTAGTGAAGATCCAAAAGCTCAAAGGTGGGCATGATTTCATCCACGCCGACAACAGCGTAGCCCTCTGGAACCGGACGACAGTGGTAAGTTGGTGTGGGTCCAATTGGTAAGGCATAGCCGATCGCCACCTTCATTGATATGTTCACAACTTTGACATGTAGCTCGCAGTGTGTCATCTCTGTGATATCATCCACTGGCTAGCCAACAGGATCCATCGTCGGTGCATCATCGGCATCGCCATTGTCATCACCCGGGACCTCGGTGGAAGCCACACTGCTTTTTCGATTATTCGATAGGCCGGTAGCATCGAATGCAGTGTGCTGCTGAGATGGGCCGGTAGTACTTTGCTCTTTAAGTGTGTTAATTTCATCTTGTTGTTGCTTTAATCGTTCTTCAATTAAACGCATTCGCTCTTTCTGACTTTCTGCTTCAACTGCCGCCCTGTCCTTACTCCTCTGACGGCTTCTATGAGGATATTTCTTCCTCTCTTCGGGAAACCCAGTCCTCCATGATTGGGAGCCTATTGTGCCTCGTGTTCGTCCATCATGTTCCTTATTTCCAAGGGCGAGTGTGAGCTCATCATTCTCTCTATCGGGAATGAAGTCCCCATCTTTAACAGCCTTTACTGCTTTTCTGATCCTCTCGATTGGCAAGGGGTCTTCTTTATGTCGTATGTTATATATACACCTCCCTTCCGACTCCAACGTGCCCCCATGCCCGTAAAACCAATTCCTTGCACGTTCTACCCAATCGTCTGTCTCTGGGGTGATCTTTTTATCACGCAGTTCCTGCTCAAGTTTCTCCCACTTAGGAATGCCAACCCTGTAGCCACCTTGCCCCATAGTATGGTGATACTTCTTCTTAGCAGCATTCAGCTTATTTGTTTTAGACATTTTCTTAGCTTTTTCTGATTTCTTGTATTCCACAAACTCATCCCAGAATGGTTTTATCTTCTCAAACTGAATATTCTTGAAATCGGGAGTCTTCTTTTTCACGACATAGTCAAGGTGCAATCTTTTCTTCCAGTTGGTGAAACACTGGGCCATCTTCTTCAAAGCCCACTCCCTGACCTTAGCCTCCATGGCTCTCCCATGTTGTAAGGCGTCCTCAACTGGATCCTCCGCATTTGGATCCAGCTCTATCTTCGGTAGTTTGAAATTAACCATGAGCCTCTTCCACAGTAAATCTTTGGCGTGGTTAGGGACAAATAAACATGTTCCCTCTTCATCCGCATTAGCAGGCCTATTCCAATTTCTAATGGTGATCGGGACTAAGTCCCTAACGATTACTCCGCATTGTGCCACAAATTTGGTTGCGACAACTTCGGGAGCTGTCGGTCTGCCGTCTTCAGCGACATCTTCGATCCTGAACCTCTCATGGTCTTGCAACTTTTTGGTTGGGCCTCATCTGCTCTTTTCAGTAGATTCCTTCGATCCGGAGGGCTAAAAGAAGAAAGATCGTCGTTACTATTTCTATATAGATAGCAGATGATTAATTAATGAATTGATTTATATTACATGCACCTCGCCGGAGCGGTCGTCTTCTCGATTACACAAGACATCGCCTTCTCCCTCGCGGAAGGCAACACCTTCAACCTCAAACAAGTTGTCTACTCCGGTAAAAAGAGGATCACCCTCACCGGAGTTGTTCAGAAACGTTGATACGTCTAAATTATCTTCCCCACGGATCACACCTTGGATCAACTCTTCCTTTTCTTCGTCTCTGACGTGTGGGTCCATATTTTCTGCATAGGTGGAAAAACGAATAAGTCAAAGCGGCTAAAGGAGAAAGTTAAGTACGGTGTTGAGAGATATAAACCCTAATTCAGAGAAACCCTAATATATACATACACAATAATAAAAATGAAGAGAAAGGGAAACCGTGTAGTAGATAGGCACATCGTCGAACCCACATGCACCTAAGTTGCTTGAAAATGTGAATCGGGTCTAGGGCTACCCACAGTGACTGACCAGTGGGGCCGAAGACCAATAATACCAAACTAATTAATAAACCTAATAATACCTAACTAATAATAAACCTAATAATCCAAACACCAAAAAGAAAGGGAAACAATCAACACATGGCATCGATGCAATGCTCAAGCAAGTATGATGATATGACAAGTTAATTTGCATTGGAATGTAACCCTAAGAAATGCTCGACGATTTAATCGGGGTTCCGAGGGGTGAAAACCCTAACTCGGAGAAACTCCGGAACACATGAGAGGGGTGGATTTTTTCTTCTAATTAAACTTGTAATTTAAGTTGTTGAACAATGCATGATTATAGCTTAGATAGCTAGGTTTCATTTTTCTGAAAATTTTGATATATTATTCATATTTTTATGACTTATAGATTAAAAGTTATTGAATTTATAAGATTATAATTATTTCTGAAATTATTAAAAGCTGGTTAAACTTTTTACACCGCAGGCATATCTAGCCACAATGACTGACAGAGGGGCCCGGAGCCACCTCAGCAGCCACACAAGCAAAAGTGGTTCAGGGGGGCATTTTTCACTCGGGCTGGGGCTAGCCAGAGATGCTGATCTGTGGGCCAGAGGCCACATAGGAAAGCCATGCAGGCAAAGTGGCTCCCTGGCTGGGTCGCGCTGATGCACGGGTGACGTCATGCCGGCGGTGGCTTGCAGGATGGTGATGGGGAACGGCGTTAGGGGGCGATCTAGGGCGCGTGCGTGCGCGCGTTAGAGAGAGGAGGTTGAGGCGAGCCAAAGAGTAGCGGCGCCGCCTCCAAAAGGTCACCGGAGAGAGAGCACGACGACGGTGAGCGGCGGTGGTGGCAGGTGGTCGACGGGGAGGATGAACCAGAGCGAGAGGGGGCGAGAGAGAGGGTCCACGAGGACCAGCAGCTCACCAGGTGTGCGGTGGTGGTGTCGGGGAGGCGAGGCGAGGTCGGGAGCCGACGAATCGATGGCGGCGATCGTCGGGCTCGAGGGTCGTTGGCGACGATTGGGAGCGAGCGGGGCCGACTCCTTCGGGGAGAAGCCTCGGGGCGACGAGGCGAAGCTTCCTGCACGCTTGGCTGGGCGAGGGGCGGCCGGTAGGGCGTGCACGGCGGCGGGGCAGCCTGACGGCGTCGTGCGCGAGAAGAGAAGAGGAGGGGAGATGGGGAAGAAGAAGAGGAGGGGCACCCAGTTATAACCAAAGGACCTTTTGTCCCGTTTGGTGGCTCCAACCGGGAATAAAGGGTCATAAGTCCCGGTTGGAGCCACCAACCGGGACGTATAGTTCAATTTTTTTTCATTAGCCCAAGGGGCGCGCGCAGGGGTCTTTAGTCCCGGTTGGTGGCTCCAACCGGGACATATTCCCCTGTTTTCAAAAAATTTCAGGTATTTTCTCTCTGTTCCCGCCTTATTTTTTATTTTGGGGTTTAAATTTGTATTGTTTTTTAAATGATAATTAATTTGGAATTTAGAAAAACTTTAAACATAAAAAGTGTTTGGATTTGAATAAATAATTCAAAACCATTTTCTGTTTTAAAAAACAATTAATTTAACCATATAAAATATGAACCATTTACAATTAAAAATGAATTAACTTATAATTTTTTAATATCAATTTGGAATTTAGAAAAACTTTAAACATAAGAAGTGTATGGATTTGAATAAATAATCCAAAACCATTTTCTATTTCTAAAAAATAATTAATGTAACCTTTTAAAATGAATTAACTTATATTTTTGAATATTAATTTGGAATTTAGAAAAACTTTAAACATAAGAAGTGTATGGATTTGAATAAATGATCCAAAACCATTTTCTATTTCTAAAAAATAATTAATGTAACCTTTTAAAATGAATTAACTTATATTTTTGAATATTAATTTGGACTTTAGAAAAACTTTAAACATAAGAAGTGTATGGATTTGAATAAATAATCCAAAACCATTTTCTATTTTTTTCGAAACATGATCAATATACCAAGTCAGGTATTTTTCCTTTCAACTATAACAAAATATGACACCAAGCGAAGGATTTTCATTGTTCGGATTTTTTTTGAATTTATTATGCCCGTTTTGAATTATCTGAATTTCTAACTATGGTCGAACCGGTGTGCATGAAGATAGGGGACGAGCATCGTTAGAACTTGCATTGGATATCTGAAGAAACCACATATTGCCTGTCTAAAAATGATTTTTTCAAAAAATCACGGGCGATAGATCATGTACCTGTAGTACAAACCGGACCCGCTTCCTACCGATTCGGCAGACATTTGTCCTTTTTACCCGGGATGGACGAAAAGGTTTGAGATGTACCGGTTGGGAGATAGTCCATGTAAGGTGGTCTAGTATTTTAGGAAAATGGGACGGTAGCATTGTGAAACGGCATTTTGGTGGTTACTTCACAAAACGACCCGTTTTTTGCGCTCGGAAAATGGAAAACGGCTTTTCCGTGCGACAAAAAGGAAAACTTCCTCCTGCAACATTGTTCTCCATACCAATGTCCACACACATGCATAATATGGGCACAACATCACAAACTATGCCGTGATTCAGCACATGACATCGGTCATTTGGACCGAAAGCCATGAAACCTCGAACATGATAGGTCATTTTGTGAAGGTTCTTTCGAAACATGATCAATATACCAAGTCTGGTATTTTTCCTTTCAACTATGTAACAAAATATGACACCAAGCGAAGGATTTTCATTGTTTGGATTTCTTTTGAATTTATTATGCCCGTTTTGAATTATCTGAATTTCTAACTATGGTTGAACCGGTGTGCATGAAGATAGGGGACGAGCATCGTTAGAACTTGCATTGGATCTCTGAAGAAACCACATATTGCGAGTCTAAAAATGATTTTTTCAAAAAATCACGGGCGATAGATCATGTACCTGTAGTACAAACCGGACCCGCTTCCTACCGATTCGGCAGACATTTGTCCTTTTTACCCGGGATGGACGAAAAGGTTTGAGATGTACCGGTTGGGAGATAGTCCATGTAAGGTGGTCTAGTATTTTAGGAAAATGGGACGGTAGCATTGTGAAACGGCATTTTGGTGGTTACTTCACAAAACGACCCGTTTTTTGCGCTCGGAAAATGGAAAAGGGCTTTTTCGTGCGACAAAAAGGAAAACTTCCTCCTGCAACATTGTTCTCCATACCAATGTCCACACACATGCATAATATGGGCACAACATAACAAACTATGCCGTGATTCAGCACATAACATCGGTCATTTGGACCGAAAAAGCCATGAAACCTCGAACATGATAGGTCATTTTGTGATGGTTTTTTCGAAACATGATCATTGTTCGGCACACATTTAGTCTCGGATGTAGTCACAAACCGGGACTAAAAATATTTTCCGCCATTTCCCACCTCTTCCCGCCAAGTTTTCCCGCCCTTTCCTTTCTACTAGAGCTTTTAGTCCCGGATGTAGTCACTAACCGGGACTAAAGATATTTCCCGCCATTTCCCAAAGCTTCACGCCAAGTTTTCTCGCCCTTTCTCTCTATATTTAGGGTGATCGTGTCATGGCTATCCACACATCCACACCATCCTCTCTTAGAACAATGGACAACGCCTACTGGGCCATTCTGACCCTCGAGGAGACCGAGGCGCTGTGCGCCTCCAACTACCCTTGTCCGACGGGCTACCGCCCGCCCGCCGGCTGGATGCTGAGCGCTGGAGGGGTTCCTGTCCCTCCTGTCCCTCAAGGTTCCGCACGCCAGGCGGCCATCACAAACCACTTCTACCACGAGCTCACGCCGGAGCAGCGGATGGATCCCCAGTGGGATCCCGACAACTACGACACCTGGAATGCCTTCTTCGCTAATAGGCGGGAAAGGGAGCTTGCCAGGTACGAGGGTGATGGCCCGCCACCGGTGAACCACAACGAAGCCGGTCGTCGTCTGTGGTGGGCGAACCGTACTATCATTGAAGTGATGCGCTACATCGCCGGGGGAGACCATCCTCGCCTACGGTGCCCACGAGTCCACCCGCCACAGGCCCCACACTGTCCCGGCGGTAGCGGCATCGTCTTCCAGGAGACCCCTCTCCCACCCGCCGTGAATCCGAGGCTGGAATGGCCCCTGGTATATGCCATGGATGGGCTGAGGATCCCCGGAGTGGCAGGTGACGATGACGATGATGATGACGACGACGATGAAGACCCTGAAGCTGCGTACTATAGGACTAGGCATGATTATGACTAAAGGGGGCGGCTTTAGTCCTGAGTGTTAGCTAGTCCCGGTTTGTCCCGGTTTTTAATATTAATAAATGTCTTAAGTGTTACCTAATAAATAGAGGGAAATGCCTATATAAAGAGAGGGTGCATATTTAGTCCCGGTTGGAGAAACCAACCGCGACTGAAGGGATTGTGGTAGAGTGGGCCAGGCAACACTAATAATAGGGGTGAGTGTCGACATTATGTCGTGCGGCTTGTACCTTGTCCTGGATGGTGTCACCAACCGGGACTAAAGATGAACCTTTAGTCCCGGTTGGAGACACCAACCGGGACTAAAGATGAGTCAGCACTAATAATAGGGGTGAGTGTCGACATTATGTCGTGAGTGTCGACATTATGCCGAGCTGCTTGTACTATAAATATGCATCCTTGTGAGTCCAGTCCTCCAGCCAGTTTGAGGCATCTCCAAGATGGTTTTAGAGAGCAGGGGCACCACTACGGCCAGTTTCAGGGATATGCCGACGGAGCCCAGTCCTCCGGCATCTCCGAGAAATTGGTCATAGAGGCACTCCCTAATATGTGAAATTAGTTAGCTTCGAGGCGTATTGATCTAGTTAGTGAAGTTACAAGCTGCAAGATGGTTTTCGAGAGCAGGGACACCACTACGACCAGTTTCAGGGAGATGCCGACGGAGCCCAGTCCTCCGGCATCTCCAAGAAACTGGTCATAGAGGCACTCCCGGTCCAATCACAAAACGGGACTAACACTCAAGACATTTATTAATATTAAAAACTGAGACTATAAAACCGTGACTAAAAGCCACAAACCGCGAAAGATATCCTTCGGTCAAGCCACAAACCGCGAAAGACATGAACTAGAGTTACATAATATGAGCATGAACTTCTTGGCATATGTCATTCCTTATGACCGCTCTAGACGTAACCATGGAGCATCTTCTTTACTTAACGGAATGCTTGGGTCAGTTTTCACTGTAAAGGGCGGAATTTCATCAACCTTATTATTATCTTCTGACATGTCTGTCTTGTCCTCGATTCCCACGATGTTTCTTTTCCCTGAAAGAACTATGTGATGCTTTGGCTCATCATATGATGTATTCGTTTGCATATTTTTTCTTTTTTTCGGTCTGGAGGACATGTCCTTCACATAGAAAACCTGAGACACATCATTGGCTAGGACGAATGGTTCATCTCTATAACCAAGATTGTTGAGATCCACTGTTGTCATTCCGTACAACTGGTCTATCTTTACCCCTTCCCCATTCAGGTTGACCCATTTGCAGCGAAACAAAGGGACCTTAAAAGAGACTCCATAGTCTAGTTCCCATATCTCCTCTATGTAACCATAATATATGTCCTTTTGTCCATTCTCGTCTATTGCATCAAAGCGGACACCACTATTTTGGTTGGTGCTCTTTTTATCTTGGGCGATCGTGTAGAATGTATTCCCATTTATTTCGTACCCTTGGAAATTCAATACAGTAGAAGATGGTGACGCGGCCAACAAGTATAGCTGATCTCCAACAGTGGTGTCATTCAAGAGATGTGTCCGCATCCAACCACCGAAAGACTTCATGTGTTCATCTGTAATCCATGATTCAGGCTTCCCCGGGTTTTTGGAGCGTACAATATTCTTGTGTTCCTCGATATACGGAGCTGCCAAGGTGGAATTATGTAGAACTGTGTAGTGTGCTTTAGTGAAAGAATCCCCGTCCCTACATATCATTGCTTTCTTTCCCAGCGTGCCTTTTCCACTTAGTCTTCCCTCATGCCGCGAGTCAGAAACACCAATCGGCTTAAGGTCAGGAATAAAGTCAACACAAAACTCAATGACCTCCTCTGTTCCATATCCCTTGGAGATGCTTCGTTCTGGTCTAGCACGGTTATGAACATATTTATTTAAGACTCCCATGAACCTCTCAAAGGGGAACATATTGTGCAGAAATACCGGACCGAGAATGGCAATCTCTTCCACTAGATGAACCAGGAGATGCGTCATAATATTGAAGAAGGATGGTGGGAACACCAATTCAAAACTAACAAGACATTGTACCACATCCTTCTGTAACCTTGGCAGAATATCTGGATTGATTACCTTCTGAGATATTGCATTGAGGAATGCACACAGCTTCACAATGGGTACTCGAACATTTTCTGGTAGAAGCCCCCTCAATGCAATCGGAAGCAACTGCGTCATAATCACGTGACAGTCATGAGACTTCAGGTTTTGGAACTTTTTCTCTGCCATATTTATTATCCCCTTTATATTAGATGAGAAGACCGACGGCACCTTGATACTGTAAAGGACTTCAAAAAAGATTTCCTTCTCTGCTTTGGTAAGAGCATAGCTGGCACGACTTAAGTGACGCCCTTTATCCGTCTTGTTATCTGTATGCATGTTCTTTGGGTCTTTCATAATTTTTTGGTCCTCCCGTGCTTCAGGTGTATCTTTTGTCTTCCCATACATGCCTAGGAATCCTAGCAGTTTCACGCAGAGATTCTTCGTCACGTGCATCACGTCGATTGAAGAGCGGACACGCAGGACTTTCCAATATGGCAGCTCCCAAAATATAGATTTCTTCTTCCACATGGGTGCGTGTCCTGTAGCGACGTCGTTCGGAACTGATTGACCGCCGGGACCCTTTCCAAATATTACTTCTATGTCCTTGACCATACCAAATACATCATCACCAGCAGGGAGTTCAGGCTTCTTCCGGTGATCTGCCTCATCTTTGAAATGCTTGCCTTTCTTTCTTACGGGATGATTGGTCGGAAGAAATCGTCGATTCGCCAGGTACACAACCTTCTTGCATTTATGCAAATATGTACCTTCGGTCTTATCTAAACAGTGGGTGCATGCCTTATATCCTTTGTTTGTCTGTCCTGAAAGGTTACTAAGAGCAGGCCAATCATTGATGGTTACGAATAACAACCCTCGTAGATTAAATGGATCCTGTTTGTTCTCATCCCACGCACGTACACCTGGTTTGCCCCACAACTGTAAGAGTTCTTCAACTAATGGCCTAAGGTACAGATCAATGTCGTTGCCCGGTTGCTTCGGGCCTTGGATGAGCACTGGCATCATAATGAACTTACGCTTCATGCACAACCAAGGAGGCAGGTTGTAGATACATAGAGTCACGGGCCAGGTGCTGTGACTGCAGCTCTGCTCCCCAAAAGGATTCATGCCATCCGTACTTAGACCAAACAATAAGTTCCTTGCGTCACCTGCAAAGTCTGGGAAGTCTCTCTTGATTTTTCTCCACTGTGACCCATCAGCAGGGTGTCTCAACTTCCCGTCTTTCTTACGGTCTTCTTTGTGCCATCGCAACAACCTGGCATGCTCTTTGTTTCTGAACATGCGTTTCAACCTTGGTATTATAGGAGCATACCACATAACCTTAGCAGGAACCCTCTTCCGGAGGGGCTCTCCCTCAACATCACAGGGTCATCTCGTCTGATCTTATACCGCAACGCGTTGCATACCGGGCATCACTACTAGGAAAACGGCCTTTAGTGACGCACCTGAAACCATCATCTGTGGCGCACCTGCAGTGCGCCACGGGCCTTGCGCTACGGCTATCTCTCAGCCATGGCGCACTGCCTAGTGCGCCACGGTCGTGTAGAGATAGGCGTAGCGCACCTCCTAGTGCGCCACAGAAGTTTGGCATGGTGCGCTACCCCTTGGATCTTCTGTGGCGCACTACCTAGTGCGCCACTAAACATCCATGGTGCGCTTTAGGTGTAGTGCGCCACAGAAGGTAGACCATGTGCGCCACATATGTATTTTTTGTTTTTTTTAATTTCCAAGCCAGATTATATGCAATACAGATTATATACAATATTACAGCAGATATACACACACAGATACAAGATATACAATTATATATATAAATACTCAATATGAAAAACAAGATTGAAACAAATACATATAGATAAGTCTCATACATGAATACATAGTCTAAGTTACATTGTTTTGATCATGTTACAAAGTAGTAGTTGGTGACATGCGAATACATGTGTCGATCGAACAAGTTAGAGCTCGGAAGCTCGCCTAGACATCTAAACTAGCTAGCTAGACACAAACGCGGGATAAATAACCAAAGAAGATAAGCATGATCACCGCCGCGACGAAGGTGTAGGTCTTCATCCGGTTCCTTGTCCTAACTACCGCTAGATAGCGCGTGTATCTAGCTTCCGCCTCCGCCATAGTGTTGTACCCTTTGTAGCTATTGCCGCTGAAACGGTGCACCTGTCTCCGGCAGTCTTCCCAATCATCGTAGACTCCGGGAACCCGTCCCTTGTACACGACGTACCACGTCATCTACAAGTTGACAATAATAACTAACTGGTGATTGAAAAAACATGTATAATTAAAGTCGCATATGAAGATACACTTATAGAAAGTACTCTTAAATCAAAAAGAGCAAACTCAAAAAGCATGCCTCATATATAACTAGGTTGTTGGACACAGGAATATGCTTATGACGGGACTGTTAGCCAAGTAGGATGCACAATTCCTGGACTTGTGCATATCACAAGGCTAACAATCCCGTCATAGCACATTCACATATATATTGTGCCACGACATTTCAATCATCGGCATATTCTCGAAAAAGACAAAAATAACTCGAAAAGAATGCCTCATATATAACTAGCTAGGTCGTTGGACACAGGAATATGCTTATGACGGGACTGTTAGCCAAGTAGGATGCACAATTCCTGGACTTGTGCATATCACAAGGCTAACAATCCCGTCATAGCACATTCACATATATATTGTGCCACGACATTTCAATCATCGGCATATTCTCGAAAAAGACAAAAATAACTCGAAAAGAATGCCTCATATATAACTAGCTAGGTCGTTGGACACAGGAATATGCTTATGACGGGACTGTTAGCCAAGTAGGATGCACAATTCCTGGACTTGTGCATATCACAAGGCTAACAATCCCGTCATAGCACATTCACATATATATTGTGCCACGACATTTCAATCATCGGCATATTCTCAAAAAAAGATAAAAATAACTCACACTTGTCGTCCGAGAACCAAAGAGTAAGCAAAAAAACCAAAGAGTAAGCAAAAAAACCAAGCATTGATTGATATATAATAATAATAAGCAAAATAAGTAAGCGGTGATTCATAAACCTAATAAGATAAGTACACTTGTCGTCCACACACACACACAAAGTTCATCAATAGTTTGCAACTACAACTAGGCCAACGTCAAGCCTTCTGGCTCGGCTTAGGGAACGGGAGGACGCCCTGTCTCGTCATGAACTTCCTATAGTCACCCTGCATCTCTAGGCGATCTTCTATGTCACGGTTATTCGGGATATTTCCTCCGTAGAAGATCCCCCCCCCCCCCCGAAGTCATGACATCACGAAAGATGATTGCCCCAAACTGCTGCTGGATGCGATACATCTCTTGTCTAATATCCGAATCATTGATCTTGGCCTTTGCTTCGGCCCACTGTTTGAGATGATCTGGCAGCGTAGAATTCTGCTGGTCAAGTAGGAACGCCCTCATGTGATGGAGTGCGTAGTAGGCTTCCTTCTTACTGTTTTCCGGCTGCTTCACGCAGGGGAACTCTGTTACGTGGTTGAAGACGTGCCTGCCGAACTTGACCTTCTTACGCACGAAGCTGGTGCCTTCCGTCGAGGCAAAGCCAGTGAGAGCATCATCCAGAACTTCCTTGATCTTGTCGTAGTTTTTCTTCTTTTCTAGACTCCCCAAGTCGAAATACGTGGCGTGGGAATGCTTCGGCGATAAGGAGATGAGCGTGCAGTGTTCATCTCTGCGCAAAAAATTCAAATGGAATGTGTTGAAAAAAGAATGATGATGATCTAATAAAGCCAATCGACGGTGGCGACTGAATAACGACTTACTCGGGAAAGTAAGGCACGAGAATGTATTCCTTTGTCTTGTTCGCCACGAGGATTCTTTTTAGGTACGAGGCCACGATACGTCGTTCGGCGGGGGAACCCAAGCAGCCGTCACGCATGTAGTAGGGGTCCACTATAGCGATGCCCGGTGTGTTCTCTCTAATGATCTGCGTGGCCAGGCTGAGAGAAAAGAGACGGACCATGGTATAGTGCAGCGGGTATAGGTGGAACATATTGGAGATGTCCTCGAACCGCAGGAAGAACAGATCCGCGGGGGCAGTGTCGACGAAGCCCAAGCCTGGTGGCACCTTAACCACGAATACCGGGTGCGAGGGATCTTTCTCCGATAGAAGGCGTCTCTCTATCGTCAGCACGCCGTCATGCACACTCTGCAGTTCCGAACTGGCGAGCTTCCGCAAATTCTTAGGTAGCATGGGCTCACCCGCCACATGAATCCTCCACATAATACCCTCGGGTCTTGGTGGCCCGTCCCGAAACCTGATCGGATTCGCAGTTGTTGACGCCACCGGCTGGCTCGAGCTGCTAGATTTTCTTTTCCTGCCCTTTTTTCCTTTTGGAGAGCGGGCAGGCACCGCAATCTGAGCACCGGCCGCCCTATGTAGTGTGTCAGGGCTTAGAATAAAGGGCCGGTTGGTTGTATCAGCTGGCTCTGTAAAGGCGCAAGCTGGAGGCGTCTCCTGAGAACCAAACAGACGCTTGGTGATAGTGGCTTTCTCTGTGGGGCCACCAGCTAGGTCTTCTTCGTTGCCAAACTGAGTGCTGAAGAAGTGATCATTCCAGTCTTCGTCGTCCTCGGTCGGATCCTGCGCCATGTGCATATCATCAACATGATCATCCGACCCACCGCGTGGAGGTGACGGCGAGGGCGGTAAGGGGGCCTTGCCACCGCTTGTCGCTGGCACCACAGGCGGTGCTGTTGTCTGTGGCGTGATGGCCCCCGCCGTCCCCAAACGGATCATGCTCTTTGGCCATAGCAAGAACAAGCCGAAGCAACTTCTGAGGACAGACGACTCTTCTTCATCCGCTCCTGGGGGTTGAATGGGAGGTTCCAGGTCGTCGCAGCCCCTTAGCACCCGACTAATTTTAACCCTGTGCACGCTATCTGGCATCGGTTTTGAGTGGAACGTGCGCTGCAAGGGTTGAACGATGGTACCCTTGGCAACATCCCTCAGCTCGTTGTTCACGTAGCATAAGAGAGTGCAAGGAACATCCGTCTGCAGAAAACATGTACGGCGTCGTCAGAGCGAGATGCCACAAGAGTAATATATAGATGGCATGAAAGGCGGTAATTAAAGCAATTTGTTTATCGTGATGGCGTCGAGATCGGCTAATGTCAATGCACCGCATACGGCGAGGGCGTGCAAGAGATGGAAGGGCTGCTTGATGGCGCGGTGCTGGCCGCCGGTGTATTCTCCCTACCGACGGGTGCTTGGAGCTCCGGTGCCGCCGCGACGATGGCAGGGGGGCACCAACATGTACTCCGGCGCCGCGGTGATGGCAGGGGGAGTCACCAACACTTGCGGCGCCGCGGTGCTAGCGGGCGGAGTCACGAACACGTAGTTCGCCTGATTCGTCGGCGCCGCGTTGTTCGAGTGGCTGCTGACCATGCTTGGAATCGGGCACGGCCCTACTCGACCACCCGCACTCCAGTTCGCTATTGACTCCACCAAGGTAGGCAGGAAGGACGTAAGGGTGATTGCCAGGTTGTCTTGGACGATCTGCGGGATCCGCGCCACTTGTGCCTTAAGTTCTTGAACCTCTCTGTTTTCCTCCTCGCTCCTTCCCGACGGCGCCACATGCGTCCTCGGCGGTGGACCAAAATGATCCACCCAATTCTTACCCCCGAGGCCGGCCAGACGGCCAGCCAACGACGGCTTCTTCGTAACCGGCTCTATTTTCTTGGCCCGGTTCATCGCCCTGTTAAAAGGGTTATCCCACCGGGTGGCCGCCGTCGACCCCTGGGATGAGGAACCCTGGGATCCATGACTAGCAACAATTTCCTCCTCCTGCAGAAGAAGTAACAGTGAATCATTTAGATCATCGATTAGATTGCAATCGTGTTGATCCGCGGTAATTAGATTATACTTACCACAATTTCCTCGAATTCCTTCACCGCAGGATCCGCGGTGAGTTGTTTGGTTTTTGGGTCCACATGGTAACGGGCCCTGATGAAGTTTCGAACCTGCCCGGGTTCGAATTTAGCAAAGGGGTTTTCTATCCCCTTGGATCTATACTCTTCGTCCTCCTTATTCCATTTGGCCTCCGCGGTTCTGTATCCACCAGATCCGAGATGGTGATGACCTATATTCATCGCCTGCAGCACCTTTCCCCGATTACTATTGGCCAGGGCTCTTTCGGATTCACACCTCTCCTTGAACTCCCGGAACTGATCTTCGGTGATCTGCGGGTCAATCTTCTGGATCTCCTCGAGACTTTTGCCTTCTTTATAGATCTTCTTCTTTATCCGGGTTCTCCAGCTGGCCAGGGCAGTGCTCATCTTTGTGAGGGCGGATTTGTTTACTTCGTTCCCATGATAATTTGTGTTCTGATACTTAGCGAGGAACTTGTATCTTGCGTGCAGCTTCTCAAAGAGGAGTGTGCGCAAGTGGCCATTATCTTTATGCCGGAGATTCTCGGTGTTGATTGAGATGGTTGTCCGGGTGATCGCCGCCACTTGCCCACCGTACCCTTTGACGACAAGGGCGGGCTCCAAAGGAACCCCTGATGGGCTCACTTCGGTAATTTCCTCCCTGACCGTGCCGACCGTGTTCGGGCGCCGGTCCTTCGGCTTCTTCTTCTTCTTAGGAGGGTTGCTACCACTCCCTGTGCCCTCGCCGCCATCAGTGGTTTCATCGTCCGCCGTTCCTTCGGCTTCTTCCTCCGCGTCTTCCATCTCATCATCCTCGCTCTCCTGGGGATGGTATTCTTCATCGTCTTCTAGCCGCTGGGCCGCCTCCCAGAATGTCAATTGTTTATTCGGAGGTCTAAGTTCTCCTTCAGCGCTGATGCGCTTAGAACATCCAGCCTCGTCGTTGTCACACATCTTTGCACTAATAAAAAACAAATAATTGGTTAAATGCACGGAAAAATCCGGCATGACCTTTGCTAATTTTCTTAAACTAGGAGTGCCCGATTTCTGCCGAAACGGAAGTTAATCAACATTCTGGCAAAAATCGGGACTCGTTTCATACAAGAACCTGCATACACACATAATAAAGTTCTTCATATACAAGCACAAGCACAATTTCAAGTGCTACAATTATATCACCACAGATTATATCAACTGTCATTGATGACATCAAGCAAATACATGCAGATTATATATAGCACCTGTCATTATATGACATCAAGCAAATACAAGTTTATATGATAATAAATATGACAGCAAGCAAATACACAACCGCGACAAAGAAGCAAATACAAGTTTATATTCACACATTTGGTTCAGCACATATTCATTTTATATATTCACTGCAACATATTGTTTGCAGTAGTGCCTTTTCAGCACTACTAGACCATCACCAGGATCAGTACTAAAACCATACTATTCATAATTTGCATGATCACTCATGTAAGTAAAATACTCATGATTTTATTGACTGCCCAACTATGGAGGAGTTTCCTCCTGAACAGCCATCTTTGTACTTGAGGCTGGGCTTAATCAGACATCACAGAGTGTATTTATGGTGAAGCATCATGTGGCCCCAGTGTCAATTTTATATATGTCAAATTACTTCTAACTGCATCAGTGCTACTGCTGTACTTCTAACTGCATTATGGTGATGACCCCTATTTCGTAAGTTCCACTATTTCATGATGACCCAATTATAGTGGTGGCAAACGAGCTAATATCCCAGGAAAACAAGTTTAGTGCACCAATTCACACACCATGCTTCCAAACCATAAACCGGCATCACCTAAAACCTGTCACCACTGCCCAATCAATGCAGCTGAACCAGGCTATTCCAGACCACATACACTGGGCCTAATTATTTTATCAAGCATATATACAATAGAAGAACCTAACCTAAACCTCTAACCTGAATCTTGCTACTCTGAACCTAACCTGAAGCTTGCTACACAGAATAAACTCAGGACCCTAACCTTCAGCTTGATACTCTTAACCTTGGCATGTGCTTGACTAGTAGAGGAGAAAACTACTGCATCCAGACTTAACTACATCTGACTGAGACCTCATACAAACACGACGGCAATGGCAACATCAAGTGATGATTAAGCACCAACAATTAAAATCTAGAGCTACATGAGCAGATGAGCCATTGTTTCCCAATTCCCCTTCCCTAAGTAGAACCCAAAGCTCTAGATTTCTAAATTTGGCCAAGTAGAACCCAAAGCTCCAGATTTTATGACACTAGCATCTACATTGCCTCGACAGTAACATGTCTTAGATCATGGGTCATTTATCTACTTGTGAAAGATAACAGTATGCCCACTGTATGATGAAAGTAACATGTTAGGCCAAATTTTATCTAACATCCAATCGACCATCAAGATTTATCTAACACAGTGGAAGATCACTGTAAGCTCACTGTCAAACATAATGTCAATTCTTAGCTACTTGGTACCTGTTTAGTTCTTCATTTTTGTTACTGATCTAGCCAAATGTTCATGTTGTGTTACTGATCTAGCCAGCCAGGGACACCTACATGTGCTTTGCTAGATTCCCATGTTTGCTCGTTTTTGTGACAGAAAATTCCCATGGACTTCTCTGAACTCCCATGGCCATCTCATTTTTTCAGACAACCACCAATCATTAGGAAAAAATGTCAATTCCATCAGGTGCTAACCCTAACCCTAACCATCAGAGGCATCAATTGAATCATTAGGTGCTAACCCTAACCATTGCTCGAGGAGAGAGGAAGAGAAGGAGAGAGGGGAGGGGCGGCACTCACCTCTGAGATGAGGACGACGAGGGCTGGCGGACGAGGTAACGAGGACGACGAGCCGACGATGAGGACGACGAGCCGACGATGCAGGAACCTCGCCGCCACCAACCGCCGCGTGGGCAAGGCGGCCTCCTCCTCCTCCTAGCGTGGCGGCCTCCTCCTCCTCCTGGGATGCGGCGGCCTCCTCCTCCTGGGATGCAGCGGCGGCGGCGCGTCGTCGATGGGGATGGGGACGATGCGGGAACCTCGCCGCCACCAACCGCCGCGTGGGCAAGGCGGCCTCCTCCTCCTCCTAGCGTGCGGCCTCCTCCTCCTCCTGGGATGCGGTGGCCTCCTCCTCCTGGGATGCGGCGGCGGCGCGTCGTCGATGGGGATGGGGACGATGCGGGGAGGGACTTAGACGATCTAGCTGTGTCTGAGGATGATGGGGAGGGCGTGGCTCAACTAGTCCTACCCACTTAGGCGTAGCGCACCCTGGCCAAGTGCGCTACGGTTATCCGTAGCACACTTGGCCAGGGTGCGCTACGCCTAAGTGGGTAGGACTAGCTGATAAGAGGGCTGCCACCCCGATAGTTACCACTAGCTCACCTTATCCCACTGGTTCCAGCCACTCCTTTATTCTATAAACCTATGAGCACCTAGGTTCGAATCCTGGTGCCCACCTTTTTTATTTTTATTTTAAAAATATTTTTAAATGTTCCAAAAAATGCCCAAAATTGGTGATATATGCCATACAAGTTTTGTTTTGTTTTTAAAATACTTTTAAATATTCCAAAAATGCCCAAAAGTAGTGATATATGTCATAAAAGTGTTACAAATATGATTCAAAGTATAACTAAATTTCATAATACTTTGTCCATGAATATTACAATCTTTTTCGACCACGCATTTTACAATATTTTTTGAGCTAGCGTTTTACAATCTTTTTTCCCTTCTTTGTCGCGGTTGAATAATTTAGCCCCGACACTTTAATGTTTCTTCTTTCGAACGGGCTACCTTTTTTGGGTAGGGTTGTCCTTTTTCTTCTTGTGATGTATGTTGCTGCATCGTAGTCGTCGTCATCTTCAATCTTTGGATCGCCGTACTGGTCGAAGTCTTGCTCGTTGGCGACTCCATCCATTCCGATGATGTTTCTTTTTCCTCTCCTCACGACAACACGGCTAGGCTTTGTCGGGTCGGTAATGAAAAAACATTGGTCCACTTTGGTAGCCAGTACCCACGGTTCATTTTTCGCGGCCACGTTTGCACCGGCGGCCTTGGATTTGGCTGCTTCGGGTATAACCATGGTTGTGAAATACCGGTCTTCTCTTTCGACGCTCTTTGCCCATCTGACACGGAACATCGGCACCTTTTCTCCACAGTAGTCGAGCTCCCAGATCTCCTCGATTCTTCCATAGAATCTTTCCTTCACGTTGTCATCGGTGTAGAATTCCGACGTTATGCCTGAGTTCTGATAATCACACTTGTTGTCCTTTTCCTCCGTGTAGAATGTGTAGCCGTTGATATCATACGCCTGATAGGTCACCAGGTTTTGCATCGGTCCCTGCGACAAGGTGAATATGATCTTTTCCGTGTCAGAAGAATGCGAGCGCGGGGGATTATCAAGGAGCGTCTGCCTAAACCAACGCGTGAAATCTGAGTTGTGCTCTTTGATTATTTCTCCCTGCGTCCTCTGTATGCCCCGGTCACTGTACTTCTTCTCGATTAACCTTTTGTGCTTCTGTACCCAAGGATCGACCAGTTCTAAATGCTGTAGCGCGACGAGGTTTGCTCGATCAAAGTCTGCGCGTCGAAAATCGAAGTCTGCATGCAGTATGCGACGACCCTCTCGGTGACCAGATCCGTCGAGCTTGCCAAGGTGTCTGTTGACGGGAAGACCGACAGGGTTCTCGATGTCTAGATAATTCGTGCAGAAAGAGATGCACTCTTCGGCCAGAAAGCCCTTGGCTATGCTTCCATCTGGACGGGACCTGTTGGGAACGTATCCTTTGATGTGTCCGTTCATCCTTTCGAACGCCATCATGCTGCGGAGGAACATCGGTCCGAGTTGTACGATGTCCTCCACGACATGGACCAGCAGATGCACCATAATGTCGAAGAATGCGGGTGGGAAGTAGACCTCAAGCTCACATAGTATCACCACGATCTCCTCCTGTAGCCTTCCGAGCTGATTCAAGCCAATCGACTTCCTAGAGATGACGTCGAAAAACTTGCATAGGCCAAATAACGTTTCACGGACGTGCTCGTCCATTATCCCTCTTAGTGCGACCGGAAGTACCTGCGTCATTAGCACGGCACAGTCGTGAGACTTCATGCCACTGAACCTCTGCTTCGCCTCGTCTAGGTATCTGCTTATCTTGCCCGCGTAGCCGTAAGGAAATTTGACTCCTAGAAGGCACTTGAAAAACTGTTTGATCTCATCCTGGCTTAGAGTGAAGCAAGAAGGAGGGCAGTAATATTCGTTCTTCTTGAACTTTTTACCCTTCCGACGAACTTGTGTCGTCTCCGACTCATGATCATCGTCATCTTCCTGATCGTCATCAGGAGTAGTGCGTCCTCCGTGAAGCTCCTTCCGGATACCCAAGCATATCAGGTCGTGCCTTGCTTTCGGACCATCTTTCGTCCTATCTGGCATGTTGATTATGGTGGCGACCAGACTCTCGCACACGTTTTTCGTGATATGCATGATGTCGAGGCTATGAGGCGTGCGGAGAAACTTCCAGTATGGCAACTCCCAGAAAACAGACCTTGTTTTCCATACCTTCATCAGCGGCTTGTCTTTTTGCTGCCTCTTTCGCTTCTTTCCAGGCTTAGGACAATCTTTCCAGTTTTTCAGCAACTCTTCCACTTCTTCGCTGCTCCTACGCTCTGGGATTCCTCGGGTCTCTGATTTGCCATCGAACAGGTCTCCACGTTTTCTCCATGGATCATTCTTGCCGAGCCACCTCCGGTGCGCCATGAACACGGTTTTCGATGACCCTGGATCTTTCTCTAGTTGGAGATAGCTTGTGTTATCCATGCACCTAACGCATGCGCAGAATCCTTGGATAACCTGCCCCGAGATATACCCGCAACCTGGATAGTCTTGCACCGTAGTGACCAACGCGGCTCTCATAGTGAAATAATCTTGTGCGACGGCGTCGTAAGTATTGGCTCCAAATTCCCATAACGTGGCTAGCTCCTCTTTCAACAGCCCGAGATACAGATTGATGTCGGTACCAGGTTGTTTCGGCCCTTGAATTAGCATACTCATTTGTATGTACTTCTTCTTCATGCACAACCATGGAGGGAGGTTGTACATCCATACAAACACGGGCCAAGTGCTGTGCGTGCTGCTCTGGCTACCGAACGGATTGAGTCCATCGGTGCTCGCACCAAGCCTGATGTTCCTCGAATCTCCACCGAATTCTGGGAATTCGAGGTTCAATGCTTTCCACTGGCTAGCATCTGAAGGGTGCGTCAGCAGCTCATCCTTTTCGGGGTCATCATCATCTCCTGGCTTCTTCCTTTCCGCATGCCATCGCATGAGCTTCGCTTCCTTAGGGTCCGCGAAATAGCGCTGCAGACGAGGAGTGATAGGAAAGTACCATACCACTTTTCGAGGTGCTTTCTTCCCTTTCTTGTATCGACTCACGCCGCACACCGGACATGTGGTTTTCTCCGCGTCCTCGCCCCGATAAATGATGCAATCGTTGATGCATACGTGATATCTAACGTGCGGTAGATCGAGAGGACAGACGATTTTCTTGGCATCCTCGATACTAGTTGGACATGTGTTCCCCTCCGGGAGACGATCGTGCCAGAATGCCATCATATCGTCGAAGCTTGCGTCGCTCAATTTGTGCTTTGCCTTCATCTCCATAGCCTTGAGCGTTACATTCAACCGGGTATCATCGGGCCTGCATCCTTCATACAATGGAGTAACCGCGTCTTTCTCAAGTTGCGCAAGCTTGGCTTTCTCTCTAGCGGCAGCCCTGGCGTTACTCGTCTGCTTGAGAAGCAGCTCTTGCACATAAGGGTCCCGCACCCAGCCTGACGTTGTTCCATCGTCGTCTGCTCCTCCGGCATCTAGATAATCATCATCCCGGTCTGCTTCCGCACCTTCACCATCTCCAGGAGACTCTTCATCATCTCGCCCGTTCTCGCCGTGATGATGATCATCGTCATGTTGGCCACCTTCTTCACCGTCTCCATCATCTATGCCATCGCTTATCCAACGAGTGTATCCATCCATGAAACCATGGCGGAGCAGGTGCGCCTGCAGATTCCCGGAATCTGGGTCGATCACCCAGTTGAGTTTGCATCTTCTGCACGGACATCTTATATCTGTCTTGTTATTTCGTATCATGTCGGCCGTCGCACATTTCAAAAATCTAGCCACAATGCCTTCGCTCATTATGCGGACCATTTTTGCCTGCACGATGTACACGGTACAATTTTGAAGTCTATTAGAACCACATAATGAATGCATGCATGCAATGGTCGATAGAAAATTTCGGCATGACCTATCCTAAAATTAGGACCTTTGCGAAATGCCAAAGTCTTGCCAAAATGGAAATAAATCAACATTTTGGCAAAACAAATGGCAACTTGTTCACATACAAACACAAGAGAGAGAGACCGATCCATACACACATGAACATATCATTATCCTCTCCATACACACATGCATGAGCATCATCGATACTCTCCATATACACACACATATGACCATCGATCCTCTCCACACATACACACATCATGAGCATCGATCATCTACATACATATGAGCACATCATCCATATACACATGAACACATCCTTACATGGACAACTTACCGAGATGAGAGACCGACCGATCGCGAGAAAGATGGAAAGGAGAGGTGCGCGCGTCGACCGGAGACGGATAGATGAGAGACCGGAGACCTCCTCTATTACTTATGTAACATCCAAAGCAAGTTTTACATGCTAAAAATGGTGAATGTGTGGAGAAATTGAGGTGGGAAGGAGAAGATCCCGACTAGATCTAAGGAGGAAGAAGAAGGGGAAAGTGAAGTGTGGGGTGGTGGATGTGTGGGCACACATGTGCACATAAAGTGCTGTCCTAAAAGAATCGACACATCCGTGGCGCACACGGCCGTAGTGCGCCACAGGGAGTACAAACATCTGTGGCGCACTATGCCACGTACGCCACAGATGCTCCTACTCCCTGTGGCGCACTAGGCCGAGTGCGCCACAGAAGTTTGTGGCCGTTTCAGAGCAGAGGGGGGCATGCGCTTAGGCGTAGCGCACCAGGCACACGTGCGCCACAGATGACCCTAACAACCGTGGCGCACATGACTGTAGTGCGCTACAGATGTTTGGCGTGTGGCCAACAGGGCCCTGGCCCACACACATCTGTGGCGCACTATAGTCATGTGCGCCACGGTTGTTCTAGTTACTAGTAGGGCACTGCCCACAGGTGAGCCACGCCTGTTTTAGCCGTGGGGCACTTCAACCATGTGAGCCACGGATGTGCTGATTACCTATAGCTGTTTTCCTAGTAGTGCATTTATCTAAATTCTCATACTCCTTACCGCGGTAGAGGATGCAGTCATTAATGCATGCATGTATCTTTTGCACATCTAATCCCAGAGGACAGAGAGTCTTCTTTGCTTCGTAGGTACTCTCGGGAAGTTCGTTATGTTTTGGAAACTTCGGCTTCATTATTTTCAGCATCTTTTCAAATGAGGAGTCAGTTAGACCACACTCTGCCTTCCATCGCAACAATTCCAGTGTGGTACCGAGCTTTGTGCTGCCATCTTCACAATTTGGGTACAACAATTTCTTGTGATCTTATAACATGCCCTCTAACTTCAACTTCTCATTTTCTGTTTCACAGCCTCGCTTTGCATCAGAAATGACCCTACCAAGTTCATCAGCCGGCTCATCTGATGCCCGTTCTTCACCTCTTTCCTCTCCATTGTCTTCCATTGCAGTATCACTGTATTCAGGAAACATATGATGATAGTTGTTATCATCATCTTCTTCTTCACCATCTTCCATCATAACCCCTCTTTCCCCGTGCTTGGTCCAGCAATTATAGTTGGGCATGAAACCTTTCATAATCAGGTGGCCACGAATGATTTTCGAGGAAGAGTACTCCTTGTTGTTCCGACATTGAACAAATGGACAACGTATAAATCCATTCTCTTTGTTTGCCGTAGCCACATCGATAAATTTATCCACGCCTTTGATATACCCGGCTACGCGCCGGTCACCCTACATCCATTCCCGACCGTTCATCTGCATCATATAAGTCAGTTTATCAAAAAACAGGACATCATAAATAGTGAAATAACCAATTCACACCGACACATGAATTGTATCAATGACCTAGAAAAGATAAGATTGCTAACCTCGATCGAGGAAAATAAAGAGGAGAAAGCTCAAGTGCGTCTCGGACACCTTCTATATTTTTGTTCTATGAGAAATTCAACGGAATTATTCACTCAAACATTTCATCAAACACCTTCAATGCATGCATGAGAAAAAACTAGCACACACCCCCTCACACCTTCCACCATTCGAAAAAACAGAGTGGAGGCAGAGGGGGCTGGGGCGTTGCATTTATAGAGGGCAGGGGTCTTTAGTCCCGGTTGGAGCCAGCAACCGGGACTAAAGGTGCGTGCCACGCCACGTGGCTGTGGCCAAACCTTTAGTCCCGGTTGGTGGCTCCAACCGGGACGCATGCCCCCTTACCAACCGGGACGCATGCCTCCTGGCCCCGTGCCCGCTCCAACCGGGACGCGTGCCAGCATTAGTCCCGGTTGGTGGCGCAACCGGGACTAATGCTCCGAGGGGTCGCGAACGGATAGCCCTTTTTCCTCTAGTGGAAATGAATCTCTAGATGCATAGTTGTATATTAATGCCTAAAATAATACAAAGGCTTACATTATGGAACGAAGGTAGTACTTTCTTGTGAACAATACATCTTCATTAAGAAATTGAGATCAAACTATGAAACATCCAAGGATTGTGATTGCTGGCTACATCAATAACTCCAGTTCCACCGTGTGACGCAACGATGCGTGTCTGATTTCCCAGACGGTCAGCGAGATGGCAACTTTCAGTTTTCACTTTCGTTTTGGCTGTCACCTGTTCAAACCCTATTGGGTCGCGCCAGAAGTTGCCGCGCGCGATTGGTGTCCATGCTTTCTGAGTACTCCCTCCGTTTCAAAATATAAGATGTTTTAGGTTTGTGAAGAAAATGAATCTAGACTTCTTTTAGTGTGTGGATTCACCCCTAAGTTGAGTGAACCTATATACTAAAACAAGTCTAGATACATTTGCTTCACAAACCTAAAACATCTTATATTTTAAAACGGAGGGAGTACAAGTTAGCATGATGTGTCACCCTACAGTTATTACATGTTTTATTTACTATATCCATATGCTAGAGATGCATGGATTGGTCTGTCACTTTCCTAATGTATAAACTTCAATTATGAGGGATGTTTGTAACAATAATTAAAAATTTCACACTTTTTAAACTTAAACGGGGTAGCCTATGACATTTCAACTTCAATACTGCATGCATTTGTTTCTTTAGACACAAGAAGGACTCTGCCTTTAATTTTATACTTCATAGTTCCATAATACTCACATTTTGATAACTAATGATACAAAGGTGGCAGCCTGTAGAGAATTCCGAAGTTCAGAAGGATGGAGTAAAGGGAACTTACAGAGTGGATGTTTGACATTCCTGCTGATGATTGGGTAAACATCACCAAGTTCTATGAAGTGCTTATTTTCAACACTGGATATTGGTGAGTAAATTGTTCTCTAGCTTGAAGTAATTTAATTTACTCTATGCTTCGTTATTGTGTTCCCTTCTTATGTACTGGCAACGTAAAGATGAAACTTTCATTTCTCTAATTCCGTTCATGGGGTACTGAGATAGTTTCGTAAGTGTATTTTGACACTCAATCTTAACATTATATGCACTATGTTAGAAGTCACTTTGAAAACTAAGCCATTCGTACATACAAAAAGCCTTTCTTTCCGGTCTTCGGATGTTACTTCTGTTAAGTTTTCCGTGTGATTACCATTTCAGCATTATTTAACAATCCTGAGTTAACTAACATGGTGACATATCTTGGTTTATACATTTTTTTTATTTTATTACTTCAAAACAGCATTTGTAGATTGATCACTAGTCATAACTGTGTTTCTCGTTGTCAGGTGAGGTCCGGATAAATATCCAAAAGAGAGACTCCCCTTGTTTTCTGCAAAAGAGGAAAACCAATTGAACCTGCGCTCGGCATCTTTGATGGGCTGAAGGTAGTGCTCAAAAGTATGGCCACATATATCGGAAGAGAAGTGCCAGGTAAAACAGCGCTGAAGCTATTGCGCAGAGAGTCACCCAGGCACTTCGATGGAGGCGAGTCGGACCACAATGTCAGTTGTGTGTCTGATAGGCTCCTAGAGGAACATGAGGTTCCACCTGCGTACCTATATTTTTATGATCTGACATTTTCCTCAAAATATTTTGACTCATGTCCCACCTATAACCTTTTGCAGCTGGACTCCTGGTTTGATCCGAGGTTCGGCGGACTTAACAAAGAAGCGAGGCTAGTGAACTCAGCGATCCAGGAAGCGCTAGTTGACACGGATATCCAGCTGCTCAACCTGACCTACATGAGCGAGTTCCGTGCCGACGCCCACCTTGCAATCTGGCTCGGGAAGAAGGATGCCGTGGCGATCTGGGGCATCCTCGGCTTGTTTGGAACAATGACACTGAGAGGGGTGACGGTGGGGAGGTGTGAGATGGTTCTCAGAATCTTCATTTGAGAAGCAATGCCATGCTTGTTTGTTCAGTGGAGATGGGTCGGACCACAAAATTTTGGGGTTGCACTGGAACTGAATTCTGTAGGTAGATGAAAAGATAGCATAAGAGTCCGGTGTATCTGAAGAAGTAAAAGGAGCTCAGCTACTTGAAAATAGAAGTGAAAGTACTTGAGCAGAGTTTAGTAAGAAGGAAGGATATTTACTTTACCAGGTGCAACTTATCTAGCATGAATTTTGAGCACAAGCTTTGATTTATATTTGATACACCCATTTCTAGCTGACAATCTAACAAGAAAAAATCTAGTAGCTAAACTGCTCCCAAGTGAGAATGCAGAAAAATGTCATAAGCAATTTCATGCTGCAGAGAATGTGAAATAAGCAACCGTGACATACAGTGCTAGACATGCTATGTACATAATTCTACTTTTGAAGAAAATGTTATGTAAACCATGAAGAATTGTACCAGAAACAAAGTGAGGAATCACAAGCAAACCAATGCCGAATAATTTAGGCCATGAGAGCAAGGAGATAATCATATCTAGCAAGCTTATAAAAAATGTTATTGATTAGCACCAACTCTCTGACAATACGATGGGTGAAATAAATGTATATATTACTGGACATGTTTGAGTTGTAGTTCAGAGCTAATCAGCATGTGAAGGTATGTATCTCTAATCTCAAGTAATCGATTCAGACATTTGTGCTAGTGCCCACGAGATTAGAACTAATATCAACAAGTCTATAAATTGTGTTACACTTGCTGTTTATGCAACACTGTCAAGTTAAACATCTTTTGGCAACAAAATTGGTTATACTGAAATGTGGTGATGGCTCGTGGGTTAATGATCCAGATGAGATGGAGGGTTTAACAACAGATTTTTTTTCAAAGTATTATACACTTGGGAGGAGAATATTCAACCTAACATCATTCTTGACTTGCTGCATGCCCGAGTGGATGAGGAAATGAATGAAAGGCTCTGTGCACCTTTTACTGAGAAGGAGATTAGTGATGTTTTGTTCCAAATTTGTCCATTAAAAACCCCCGGTCCCGATGGATTCCCAGCTCATTTTATGCGGCGTAATTGTGGTATCCTAAAGGACGATGTGATCAAAGCGGTGTAACGGTTCTTTGAGGATGGCTATATGCCATATGGAGTTAATGATATGGTTATCGTGTTGATTCCAAAACATAATAGCCTAGAGGAACTCAAAGATTTTAGACCAATCAGTTTATGTAATGTCTTGTATAAAGTGGTGTCAAAATGCCTACTCAGAGCGCTTTTATACTAGGCAGAATGATTACGGACAATGCACTTATAGCTTTTGAGTGTATTTATGCGATTCAGAGCAATTCTTTGGAGATGGCTCAATTTTGTGCATACAAGTTGGATATGGCTAAGGCATATGACCGCGTGGATTGGAAGTTTTTAGAAGGTGTCATGGTGAAGCTGTTCATCGCACATGGATACGGTGGGTGATGCAGTGTGTGACCATCGTATGATACACAGTTTGCTTCAATGGACGTTTGTTAGAAACTTTCACTCCTTCAAGAGGGCTCCGCCAAGGCGATCATTTGTCCCCATATTTGTTCCTCTTCGTGGTTGATGGCTTGTAAACTTTGATACATAATGAGCTGGACAGTGGAGGTTTGCAGGCTCTCCATATAGGTAGGCGTGGCCTGGGGAACTCACATTTGCTATCCGTCGATGATAGCTTCATGTTCTTCCATGGGACAGAGAAGCATACGGGGGTTGTAAAATCGGTGTTGAACCGTTATGAGAGAAGTACCGGTCGGATGGTCAGCTTGGGTGTTTGACACGAGAAAAACTTCTGGAAGGTAGAAGGAGCTACTTGAGGGGAGAAGGATGGTAGCGTGTTTTTCTCATGTGCCGGAGTAAAGAAAAAAGAAATGCGTGTGTGCCAGTGTGCTACGAAAAGATAGGAAAGATGCATCTTATTAATCTCTTGGAGAAACAAAGTACATGATCCTAATACAATGCGCTATGTGGCCTACTTGCGTGGCCAACCTGACTGTGGCGATTGCGATCTCCTGGTTCCCAGGGCCTCGGAAAGCACCCGGTTAATTACTCCCGCTGGTTATGCTGCGGGACACCTCCGATTAAGCCGTGTGGTCGTCTTCATCGTCTTTGTTTCACGTTCCCCATGCATGATGTGGTGGTGGTGTGGGTGGGTGGCGGCAGAGCCCGTTTCCTCGTCGGTACACGCGTCGCGAGTAGCGTGGCCTTTGCTTCGGCCACGTCCGCCCTCGCCGTCATGCCTCGTCGGTCTTGACGGCGTCGATGTGGTTTGGTTGAAGTAGCATGGGTCCGCTCAGCTAGGACTTCTCGACGACCAGCAGCCTCGTCGGTGTGCGCAAGGCGTATGCCTTGCGGGAGTAAGTGTTGGTGGAGATCGGCGTCGGTGAGAAACCGATGCACGCCTACAAGTCGGTGGCGCAGCAAGTGTGGTCGACGCCAAGTTCATGGTTGTCGTCCTAGACAAGAGCGTCGTCTCACAGGCTTCTGGAGAGGTGAAAATAGGTCTCCGTTGCGCGTCACGTCATGCCTCGGATGGGCGGACAGTGGCAAGTGTGCTGAAGGCAATGAGGCGCCTGGTGGAGCTCCTCGGATACACAATAGCTTGGGAGCCTGACATGCCGCAGACTCACGAACTGCCCGCCGGCCGTGTGGTTCAGGGGAAGCGAAAGCCCCAACCTCGTGGAGTTGAAGCCGACGCCAAATTGCACGCCGGCAGCCCGACGTACGGTGTGGCTCGCCAGGTGCAGTGTGCATGATGTAGATGGAGAGGAGGTAGAAAGAGAAAAGAGAGAGGGATTCAACCGTGATTCTTACCATCAGAAAGTGCTTGCTTCGTCTCCATGGCGTCTCCTCTTTGCTCCTGATGTGTGGATGTGTGTAGTGTTTGAAGTGCGTGCTTGTGGATGGATGAGAGTTTGTGTATGGCCTGTGCGTGTATGTATCGGCTAGGTGCCGATGGATTCTTGTGTGCTCTTGAGGTGCTAGTGCGTGTGTAGACGGACCTGAATGATTGTGAGTCTGGGGTTGTTCTCCGGCCGGGTGTGATCCTCCTCTTCTACATGAGTCTGGGCGTCAACCCCGGCACGTCGATCACGTAAACCCCGGCACGTACATGCGTGCCGTGTTGCAGCCGGCCAGCCAGACTGCGCGTACACTACCAAAGTATTGTTCGTCCCGTACACCTACGCCTCAAATTATCTTATAGCTTAATAAGCTTGCTAAATTCCGCGACTGCTAAGACTATCCCCGCGCGCGCAATTTACGTCCGTACGATCTTATTAGTAGAAGCCATCGCGCCATTCCGTCTGCTGCGAACCCAACGTTCTTTAGGCATCTTCCAGCCCCGTCCAGGTACAGTCCACGAGACCCCATCACCCCATGTCCTCCTAAATCGAGGGCACCCACCTTCCTGCTGATGCCGACAAGGCGGCCGCTCTAAACCCTAGCCCGCTGCGATGAGGTCTCTCCGCGCGGCACAGACCCTCGCCTCCCGCTCGCTCCTCCTCTCTGCGCGTTCCACGGCGCCACGGCCTCCCTCGCCGCGGCGGCCATTGGGGAAAGAACCCCCTGCCACCGGCAAAGGTCATTGTCGATTAGCACTGCAGCTCTTTGGAAATTGCTTCGTTCTGATGTGGTTACACTTCGAGATTCAGTCAGAGGTGGCCTTGCCTTGAGATTTACAATTCTGGTTGCTTTTATTTCATTGGGATGAGTTGTCCTGGCGGTATCAAATTAGAGCGCAATCGAGTAATGAGAATATCTGTGCTCCTCCTACAGATTGAAGGGCACGCTTTTGTCATCAGTTTGGTAGACCTGCATTTTCAACCGGCGTCACATTAAAGCCTCCTTATCCGGAATTGGATGCAAGAGCAACTGTTAGCATTATAGAAAGTGTGAAATTTAGTTACTGCTCAGTATTTTCAAAATTCATAGAATGTGTGGAGCATGGGTTGGCAACTAGCTATAAGTAATTAAGAACTAAAATCATTAATGTTAAGTTAAGTCCATATAATTTTTTACTGTATATGTCTTCATGTCCTGATAAATTAACCTTTCAATTGCCAGCGGTGTTGATTCCATTCAGTCCATGGGTCTTACGGTGTGTGCCAATACTTTCTGGGCATTATGATGGTTACATGGTAAGAGGTGTGCATCTGCTTAGGATATAAGATTTAATACTGTCTCTATTTCAAAATAGATGTCTTAGATTTATCAAAATTTGGATGAACCTATATACTAAATAGTGTCTAGATTCATCCAAATTTTGACAAATCTGAGACATCTATTTTAGGACGGAGGGAGTAGCTGTTATATATAGACGTAACAGTACTTTCCTATTTAAAGACCATCAAACGTTGCATAAAACTTATGACCTAACTACGTATAAGTGGGCATATTTAGTGCAAGAAATCATCTACAGATACTAGATATGTGAGTGTTATTTATTAATGACGGTTTATTTGAGGTTAGCTCTTGACCTGGATTAAAAAAATGATTTCATCTCTCTGTGAGATTTTTATTCTCTCTTCGGTACTCTCTCTACATAAATTTTATTTCCTGTCGATTTGGTCTAGAGATTTAACTTGCTACGATGAAGCTTAAAATGTGTAATTTATCTCAGTATGAACTCTCTGGACCAGATGATTAAAAGCTTATGATAAACACATGTCATCATTTTTTATTTGAAGATATATGTACATCTACAGATTTTTTAGAATTTCATATGTGATGCACGATAGAGTAACCTATGACTCCGATCTTTTATGAACAATTACGGAGCTCCATTTTCTAAACTGTACGTCGTGGCCTCTCCATGTGCACGACCGGTTCGCCGCCATGTGGGCTATCTTTAGCCTGTGGGGTCCAGTATTAGAGGTTACCCCTGGTTTGTATACAAGAGCATCGCCATCTCTTTCCCTTGCACCCCTCTCTGTCTGTCCTTTTGCCCACAGCTGCCGCTCCATCTGCTTCTTCGATTCTTCCTCTACCCGAAGAGATCCGACGAGCCTCCTGCAGCTGAGCACATGCTGTTGCTCCCTACTCTCCGATGAGAGGTTGCTAGACGATTACGCCTGCACTCGTGGCAACTCCTCAACTCCTGATACGTTTTCGTGCCGGATGTGGCGCCCACATGGAGCCCATCGCCCCTTCTCGCATTGCAACCTGGGAGCGTTGAGCCAGTCAACTAGCTGCATAGACGGTAGTGATGTCTATGGATGGCATGCTGTTGCTGCTCGGATCCTGACCTGTAACCAGCCGAAAGCACCACACTACAATTTCACCCATGTTTTGTGGAGATTTGTTGATGCACTGCTGTAGTAAGTCACTGGATGTACTGCATCAATGTACCATTTTTTGTGATCTACTTTGCTAGATTATACTGCAGCATGAACATGAAGGTTAAAAAGTGTTGGTATAGTTTTAGATAATCGTTAGTGCCTTGGTCTGGTTGGAGGTGATGAGGCTTCCGGGTTTTTTAGATGTTGTGATTCAGTTTGGTGCAGCGGTATGCATTTTATTTTATCCTTATGAGCCAGGATATAGAATACAACGTCTCTCTTCTCACACTATAAGTTGAGAAAATTATGGTTGTTTAGACTCTAGATCATGTAGTTCTCTCCTGGTAGCCCGACTTATAAATAATTATATGCATACAATGCCATCCGTGCTTAGCGAAGGGTTGGAACTTATATAGCAGGTAATTAGCATGGCAGGTATTTAGTTACTTACTTGATCCTAACTCCTGAAAGTTGATCTTACGCTCTTCTTTCCCAATAATACATTATCATGTCAACACCATTTTCTAGGTATAAAAGTTGGTGAACAACAAACGTTTAGTCCAAAGGTTAGCGTATTCTACATTAAACTAACTACTGCAGTTATCATGCTTATATCCACTTATTGTATTTTATAAGTTATATTCATTTTATTTTTTTCCTAGCTGTTTGCCATATCATAACTTGGTTGTCTTGTGGGAAATACAGGCACTGATAGAAATTGTCACTCCGTTGCAGAATCTGCTCATGTGATGAGACTCACATGACACATTATTCCAGATTAAACTAAGTAGACCCATAGTTTGATCCACGTGCTTAACTTTTGGTTTATGCTTCATTGAGTACACTAAATCTTTAAAGTTTAATATTTGCAAAAAGATTGTTAGCATGTCAACTCTGTAAAATCTTATTACAGTTGTCATACAATGCTTCTGGGAAGTATTAGGGTTGTCAGAAATGCATTCTTGTGAGATGAAACTGGATGTGTTTGCAATCTTCATTTCAAAAAAATGTGTTGAAGATGAATCACTGCAAGGGTTCATATTAAAAGAGCACCTAAAAAGAGTTAAAGAGAAGGCCACACAAGGGCTTAAGGCCATGGATATTGCCTTCGATTCTTGATGATTAATCCAGTAAGATATGATTCCAGTGTTGTAGAGGTTGGTTTATGAAACAAACAAAAAATGGAGATCAGTCATATGCCTTAGAATTTTCCTTGATCTAAATTATTTTTCTCCATGATTATGTGCCTTCCACATTTGCTGCTATTGAGATTGTCTTAGATCATGTATGTTGATTGGTGTTGTTTTAGTTGTATTCCCATGTTGCTGTAGGGTTTCGTAGCATGGAAAACAAAAAAATTCTACCGCATACAAACAAACAAGCCAAGATCTATCTACTAGATTGTAGCAACGAGTCGATGGAATAACTCACCCTCGAAGATTCCAAAGTGTTTAACGAGAGCGGATTCTCGTGGGTGATGTAGTCGTACTCTTCCCGATCTCAAGATCGCGTAGACGATCCTTCCGGCGCTGTGTTCCGGCAGTGCTCCCGCAGTCGGTCACACGTTCGGTACTCGACGAAGACCTTCCTCTCCCTTGTTCCAGCAGGCAGCGGAGGTTGTAGCACTCTCCTCGCGATTCCGGCAGCGTGGTACCGGAAGTAGAGGGGAGATCTCGCAGGGCTTCGCCTTAAGCCGGAGCGAGTATGGTGGACTATGAGAGAGCCCCTCGGCGATCTAGGGTTTAGACACACCAAGGAGGAGGCTTGGCCGGCGGCTAGGGTTAGCTAGGCGGCGGCGGCATGCCCTAGGGCGGCGGCGGCTGCAGGAGGGCCAGCGGCTTAGGGCTAGGGTTTGCGGGTGGAGGTGTTGGGTGCCAGGAGGGGCAGCCCTGCCCCTCCTTATATAGGTGGAGGGGTCGTGCCAGGGGAGGGGAGTCCCTCCCCAACTCGGTTTCCCAAGGGGGCGGCGGTGGAGGGGAGGAACTCCTCCCCAACTCGGTTTCCAACTTCCCCTCCACTTCCCAAAATAGCCGTTTGACTTTTCAAATTGGTGTTTGACTTTTCAAACTAGGATTTGATTAAACCCTTTATTTTGTTCAGCGATGACACCTGGTACATGATGCAATCATTCCAACTTGGTATGACATATTCATGTACCCTTCCCCTTCGGAGTGCCGGACATTCCGGAACCTTCTAGAACACTCCCGATGAAAACACCGGAACCATTCTCCAACCCCGAAACAGGACTTTCCTTATATGAATCCTATTCTCCGGACCATTCCGGATCTCCTCGTGATATCCCGGATCCCATCCGAGACTCCGAACAACATTCGGTCTCTTACTCATCATTCCATAACTACTCAAATAACGTCGAATCCTTAAGTGTGTCTCTCTACGGTTCGTGAATTATGCGGACATGATCGAGACACTTCTCCGAACAATAACCAATAGAGGAATCTGGAAATTCATATGGCTCCCACATATTTCTACGATTACTTTGCGATCGAATGAACCACTTACATACGATATCAATTTCCCTTTGTCTCACGATAGTTTACTTATCCGAGGTTATGATCGTCGGTATCTCTGCATACCTACACTACAACAGGAACCCACCTTCTGCAATGGAAGGATGCGTTGCCGAATGTCCATATAAGCGTTGGTAGCGTCTACACCAACGGATTTAGTATGCGTTGCCGTTGGTGGCGTTGCAAGGGTCTACAACCACACATATACATGCGTTGGTAACTGGCATGAATAAGCGTTGTAAGATAGTAACACATATAGTTAGAGCCTAGTAACCCTTCATATGCGTTGGTGGCTACACAAATGGATTTTACAGATCAATGCAAAATATTATATGACTCGCCAAATAGCTCGAACATTTAAGGGTAGGTTATACATTGGAATGATTTGTTGTTCAATACTGAGAGTAGGTAGGAGCCGCAATATAGTAAACAAAATGACCTCGTATATTAAATCAACTATGTATCGGTACAAAGAACATGATCGAAAGATTACATGATGTTTATATCTGAAGATGTCATTCTAAAACACAATATACAACTATCTAGTAAATAGCACTATTCTCGAGCTTGCTATCAGCATACCATCCATGCACCATCCATTTATTCTGGCAATCTACAACAACAGAAAAAATTGAGATCAGTAACATAACATTAGGGAAACAAAAGAGAAGTCAATAAAATAGTACAATTTAGAATAGTTGCAACATACGAAGGTTGAAAGCCATGATATAATTAATCTTCCTGCATGGCCACTTCTCTGAACATGAAAGAAGTTGATGATTATCTTCCCTGAATAGCAAGGTCAAAGTAACCACAAGAAACCTAAAACTCTTTCACTTATATACAAAGTATACCTTTATTGCAGCAGAATCTTGCATGACCTTTTTTTTTCGGATCCAATTAATTTTCCCAGGCTGCTGCACTAGTTGAGGAGAGCTTACTCGGGAGTTCAACCTGACTTAGACGAAGTAGCTTAGTCCCATTGATGTTTTGACTAAACCTGTTCTAGTTTTCGGAGAAAAACGATTAAATAAGTATAACAGATGGAATTAGAATAAAATATGCAGTGTGGTAATTTCCTAAGCATTTTCAGTTGACTAAACCTGTTATAGTTCACGGAGTAGTTGGCTTAAACAATACTATGGCAGATACGATATAGAAGATGCAGTGTGGAAATTCGTTAAGCATTTCTCTGTTGTACTGACTCGGTGTGCTTCCTACTGGATGTAAATTTGATACTCCCTCCGATCCATATTAGTTGACTTAGATTTGTCAAGATTTAGATGAATCTAGACAGTATTTAATATATAGGTTCATCCAAATTTTTCAAATCCAAGTCAACTAATATGGGTCTGAGGGAGTAGTAAATCTCTAGAAAATACAAAATTTTCAGATATATCTAAACATGAAACTAAATTTAGATATATCTGCACATGAGATACTATACCTAGACTGATATATTTGAGACCATAACAACCTCACGACCAAACAGGAAAGACAACACCAGGCTGTACCACATACTCTGATTACATTTTCAACCCTTATGTACAATCATTGCTTTATACTTCTCACGGTTGCAGCACACAAATACAGAAGATTTATCTCTCTTTTAAAACTGCATAACCACAAGACCACTAGATATTTCAAAATCAGTTCGTAAAGCTCCATGTAAAGATTACCTAACAAACCGAACTATGTAATGCAGAAATATAAGAAGTTACAAAATTTTAGATCTTAGTCGTCTCGCTTCTTGAGTAGAAGGGCTTTTAAAGATATGATTAGAAGTTGGCTCATGTTCCTCTATTTCTGCATACAACTAGTTACTCGCTCACCGAATGATGCATACCATTGACATCCATACACAATCATCGAAGGACATTTTGAGTTAATAAATTCTTTTGTTTGCACATGTATAGCAAAGGACTTAAGCTGGTCTCTAAGATAATTCTTCTATCTCATTTATGGGGAAAATACAGTCTCATAAATTGGGAAAACCTGGGCTGCACAAATTAATAAAAATGATTGATAGGCACCTTGTCAGCATAGTATGAATACAGAGTAATCGACCACAAAGCTGACAAACTAATGAAAGCATATACTGATGGACACAGGCTATAGTTCGAACATATCTTGCATGTCGCAGGAGCACCAAGAAAACTACAGAACCTACCATGTTGTAATTGGGGGAACAAATCGATACTACAGTACAGTTTGTTAAAAAGAGCAATCACATACATGGGATCTGGGAGCGAGCATCCTTGGTTCAGGGGCGGGAATGGCTGGAGGCAGAACATAGATCCACCAAGCATGTAACCTGAAATAATGAGCGTATCAAGCCAACAAATAACTACAAACGTTGGATGAGAGAGAAACTAAAATATCTTCAGATCTGAATAGTCTTGCTGATCTCTAGCGGCGTCTCTGCACATAATGGTGCTCGCCAATGGTTGGTTATGGAGTAGCATTTGGCTGACCGCTGCACATAATTGCCAAACCCTCAAAATATGAATCCCAAGGCGAGTGTGGAGAATGAAGAACGACGAGCTGAGCACGGAGACGGTGACAACAAAATAGATCAGTAGATGAGCCAAGGTTGAGATGCTCACACAGGCTTTTGAAGGTGGATGGCAGCGACCGCCGGACGGTCGTAGCAACAAGAGGGGATCTAGCGGGTGCGTATTACCATCGGGAGTAGAGGATCTGGCGGGGGACTTACCAGCGGGAGGAGAGGATTGGGATTGGCATCTGGCAGGTGCGTATCAGGAGTAGAGGATCTGGCGGGGCACATTACCACTTGCCTACGGGAGCAGAGGATTAGGATTCAGGATCAATATTCCGGGTAAGTTATAGATCGTGACTTATCTCTCCGCTCGCATAGGAAGTGGTGGAGTTTTTTTTATACATCGTCGGAAGTTGTTTCCTGGAAACAACGCATGGCCAATTTGTTGGAAGGTATAGGTAGCTATACGGGTGTTTTTGGTGTAGTGCTAGTTCAACCTCGTTACTGATAAGTACTCTTTTCTCGTTCCCGTGATATGTGATTCCTTGTGAGCCAGACACATGCTTGCAAGCTAATTGGATGACATGGTAATATACGGAACACCCATGGCAGTTTGGTGTTGGTCATGTTTTGCCCTTGGGAGAGGTTTAGTCAACGGATCCGCCACATTCAGATCTGTGTTTACTTTGCAAATCTTTATGTCCCTATTTTGGACATGTTCTCGAATAGCGTGAAAATGTAGCTTGATGTGCTTTAGCTTCTTGTGTGACCTTGGTTCTTGCGCATTGGCTATGGCGCCCATGTTATTACAGTAGATAGACATTGGGTCCAGCGCACTAGGAACCACACCCAGCTCTGTAATAAACTCTTTCATCCATATCGCTTCTTGTGAAGCCTCCGAAGCAACCATGTATTCCGATTCAGTTAAAGATATCGCCACAACGCTTTGCTTTGCACTCCTCCAGCTAACTGTTGCACCATTGTGGCATCCCGTAAAACCACTACTAGAAAATCGCGTTGTTTTTGTGCATTGCATCATCATGATATCACCATGCATATTATTTTTACCTGAAACTATGTTGCGAAAGACTATGGTTTTCCGAAACTAACCCTCCTTCTATTTCAAATTAAACCCCGGATGCTCCCGGATATTTTGTTTGTCTAAAAACCATTTACAAAAGTTTATTGCAAATTAAATAAAAGTTATAATATTTTAGGGGGGCAGTCGAACGGGCCGATTCGACCCAGTCGACCACCCCCGTACAAAACCAATCGGTCCACCAAAATCCTAAAACTACCCAACCTAGTCTATCCACCCCTCCAGCCACCTCACCCCACCCAATCCTCTCTCGCCACCTCACCTCTCTCCCTCCTCCCCACCACTCATCTGCTGCCACCTCACCTCCCACATGCCAGCCCCCCACTCCTCTCTCCCTCTCTCACCCCAGACCCTCCTACCCCCCTCTCTCTCTTCCTCACCGACAACCTGGCCCCACCCTCCTGGCCCGCCTCCTCTCTCTCTCTCCACCCCTCTCTCCCTGGGACCCACCCCAACCCACAGCCACTCTCTCCACTCACCCCGCCGGACCCCACCTGGCCCCACCCCTGGCGCGTCCCAGCCCACGCGACCGCCCCTCGTCCTCTTCCTCCTTCCCCTCTGCAACACCGCGCCCCGCGCCTCCTTCCTCCCTTCCGCCTCCCTGGCGCCTCCCCCTCCCGGCCCCGCGTGGCTCCTCCCCGAGCTCGGCCCCTTCCTCCCCGCAACCGCCGCTCGCCGCCAGGGCAGCCCGGCACCGCCTCGCCCCGTCGCCGGCACGCCCTCTGCCTCGCCCGGTTCCCCGCCTCCTCGCCGGGTCGTCCTCCAGCGCCGCCGCCGCGCCCGGCGCTCGCCTCCTCCGCTCCAGCCGGGTCGGCCCCCCTCCGTCTCCCTCCTCTCCGGCCGACCCCGCGTCCTCGCCTTCCCTGGCGCCGATCCCTCGGCAGCACCCCGCCTCGCCCGCAAGCTCGCCGCCCGCTCCTCCCCTCTGGGCTCGATCCGCCGTCGCCGAGAGCCTCCCACCTCGCCCGCCTCCGTCCACAACCGCCGTCGCCGCCTGGCTTCTCCTCCTCGCCGCCCCCTCTGCCTACCGCCACCAGCCCGCTCCAGGCCACCCCGAGCCGCGAGGCCCCTCCTCGTCGCCCCTCTGCGGCCGCCTCTCCGCCCGGCCGCCTCGCTTCCTCCCCCCCTGCGCCGGCGCGCGACCTCGCCTCGGGCGCATCCGGCCTCCACCCGACGCCGCCAGGAAGCCGGCCGCCACCGCGTCGGGCTCCTCCCTGCCGCCCCTGCACCGAGCCGCTGCCACCCCGTCGTTCCCTTGGCGCCTCCTCGTCCCGGGTCGCCTGGCGCATCCCGCCGGCCTCGCCACCCTTCCGCCTCGAGCTCGCCACTGGCATGGGCCCCACCAAGCTAGTGTCGCCCACCACTGTGTGCTGCTGTCCAGACCCTTTGGCATGCCCGAAGCTCTGTTTAATCTTAATGTTCAGTCCCTGGTGGCGTTTTGAGTATCTCTGGTGTGTGTGGACGCTGCAAGTGTTGCCCGATTGATATCATTTTTGTCGATCGAGGCCTTCCGAGGAACAAGTGCGACAAGTTGGGCAACGACCACCGCCAAGATCTTCGGTCTACACCTTTCGACAAGAACTCCATCACGGAACACCATTGCTCCTTCAAGTAACCGACCGCGGATGCGACAGGATCGTCTCTGGAACGCCAAGTACTTCCCTCGGACGCCAAAACCCGAACCTGAAGAACGCCAAGATCGCCGACGCGGATACGCCAAGTTCCTCGCCCGAATGCCAAGACCGACTCGATGGCGCGGACCTGACAAGGTCTTCGCGACGACAAGATCGGCACCGACCCGGAAGAATCCGATGCGCCCCGACACCGAACCAAGTTCTCCTTCCCGGAAGCATCGACGCTCGTGCGACAAGACCTACTTCCCCGATCTGAAGACCCTAAATCCCGGAGTCCGAGAACGATCCCGTCGAACACTGAACCCTGTCGGACCCCGAACCCCCGGAACCCCAAGTTCGTCGAGACCCCCTAATGTGTGAACCTTTTTCCGAGCCCCTATTTTATAAATGCTAAATATAAAACCTGTTGCATATTAATCATTCATCTCGCATGCATATTTGTGTGGTTTGGGGGCCTTATGCCGATTCACCATATAATTAAATATGGGGCCCATATGCGGACAAATCTAGTCTCATATTGGCCTCATTTAAATTTGTGTAGCGAACCGGTGCTATCTTTTGCCATGCTAAGACAACATTTAAATTGGGGGCATCTAAACAACTTGAACCATCTAAATAATTGTCGGGACCCCGGTTCCGCTTAATATGCCCTAATTGCATCGCACCTTTGCCATGTCATACATCATACATGCATCATGCCTGATCTTTTGCCGTAGTATTAAATATTGCATCCGATGTTTATTCTAGTGTTTTGCTTCTTTGCGGATAAGGCCGTTGAGTTGATGTGAGTGTCGACCCGATCTTCGGTTGAACCTCCGACAATGTTTTCAGGCGAGCATCTCCCCCTTTCTACCTATCTTACTTTATAGTATTTATTCCCTCCTGTTGATCTATTGCTATCTGTGTTGCGATGCTCTAGTTTCCGTACCCGTGATATCCCTTGCAGCCATATATTGCCTTGGACACATCCTATTACCTGTTGTTTGGTAGATAGTTGGACTTGCGCGTCGTAGTCGCTTGCTCCAGTGCTGTTGCGTGTCGTCAAGTACCGCAGTTGTTGGAGTATTGCCGCATGTTTAATGTAGGAGATGATCATGGCTTTAATTAACGTTACTTTAATTACTGTTTAACAACTAAAATTGAAGTAAGTAAGCAGAGGCACCGGTGGGTGATAGATACTATCTGGTTTCCGACCGCCCACTTGTGTCCCGTAGGACCCCGAGTTCTTGACACCTGTTCCGAGATCGAGCGCGCTAACCACATGTGGGGAGATATGGGCCCCCCATTGATTAGTACCTGATTTCAAAGTATTGTACTAGGGGCCACAACTAGTTTGAGGTTTTATTTACTATCCTGTACCTATGCCATGCTTTACTGCTTTATTTACGATTGTGTGAGGAGCACGCTGTACTGTTTTGGAAGCGGAGTGTTTTCGCGGTATCGACAGGCCCAGTTTTGGGGTTTCCTGTCGTTTACAGCCACTGTCGCAAACCCTGAGTCCGTCTCGGAGACCGGCCGACTTCGTTGCGGGTGTACTTAGTGGGGTGGCCCCCGTGCTTGCTTTGGGTCTGGAAATGTCGTGACTTAGGCCCCGCCGACATACCGATGGGTGTATGTTAACTGATCTGGCAAAAAGGGTCGAAGTGCTTGTGGATACTTTGGTGCACCCCTGCAGGGTTAAATCTTTTCGAGAAGCTGTGTCCGCGGTTATGGACGACTTGGAGCACAGGTCTCGATCATAGACAACTATAACTAAAGTTTACTGTTATACATTGACTTGTATCCGATATGACTAGTAATCAGTTTCACTACAACGGAATGTCTAAATAAAAGTACCAATAACTGCTGGGTTTTGGGTTATCTCATGCTAAATGTATCTGACTAGTAAGTGTTGCAACTACAAAGGAATGGTTAACTAAAACGGCCCACTGCTTATTATATCAGGATGACTCGTGCTATCTATACCTGACTAGTAATTGTTGAAACGATAACTGAATAAATAAAACTGCCAACGGTGTGAGTTCCTCGGTTGACTTCCTCGTTTGGTCTCGAGGGGGAAATACCAGGATGGGTTTGTTTGATGTTAGAATCAGGTTGGTCCCGGATAGGTCTTTCTTACCCCTCTCTGATAGCCGTCAGTTGTATCGAGTCTCTATAGGTTGTTTAGTGCATGCTGCCGCTGCCGCTCAGTCCACCATACCTATGTAGGCGAGGACCGCCGAATTCTAGCCTCGCCGTGTACTGGCCTCAGTACTGACGCTCTTCTTTTTCCTTTGCCCTTTGCCGGCACCCCTTTTGTTTAAGCAGATTTGAGATCGACGTCGTTAGCAGGGTTACCCTTCCGGCTTGGCCTGGGCAGGGTTATGGAAGACATTGGTTATTCTTCAGGGCTCTTAGCCCCATTTTCATCTTGTCCGTAGCTGGACGCTCTATCGTTTCAAGGTGATTTGGATCTTTGTTCTGTATATCTGTATTCTTGACTCATGGAGTCGTGTTGTATATATATCTGTTCTGTGGGTCCCATCGAGGACTGTTGTGTAATGTTATTACTTCGTTTTCCACCCGCACGAAAGTGCCTGGTGGGCACCCTTGAATCGTTTCTATGCGGGTTTGGCGGGTTTCGCTAAAACTTGCATAGGGCCGATTCTGAGGGTGTTACAGAGTGGTATCAGAGCTCAGCAGTTGCGATACCCCACAAGTCCAGCTTGTAGGATAACCTAGCTAACGGCTGAAGTAGAGTGTCAAAACTATTTTTGCAAACTCGGTTGGATAGTTCTGATTAGGTCTGATTTTACTCCTTAACCCTCTGCTATTCTCCTCTTACCTCTACGTGTTTTGAATCCGCTCTCTTCTCTCTCTTCGAGTCCAGGACTTCTCGCGGTTGGGTTTCCGTCGTACCTTCAGGGTTTCGCTTCCTCCTTTGGTAACGGTGTTGCTACATCCGGTCTTCATGCTATCCGAGGAACCCCTCGTCTGGTGGGCTTCTCTTTGTTCCTTCTCGTGCCTTCTGGTGTTTTACGACGCGTCGACATCATCTACGCCATATCCGATGCAGAGTCTACATCCCTCCTTTGTTTCCGAACCTCGCTTGTCGAGATCTTCAGTCTGAATCCTGAGGGTTGGTTGCATAATCTGTCTATTCGTGTACATAGTAATGCTTTGAGTGCGGGATGGAGTCGCGACCATACCACTACTCTTATCATTGATGTTGTATATTGAATGGTGGATCGATGCAACTCTTACTCCTTCCATGATAGTTAGAGGTGGCCTTACCTTTAACTTCATCCGTTGTTTATCCGGAGTGCTCTCTTGACGAATAGGATCAACGACCTCTTGTTAGTGGTGTCGCGAAGATCTACACGAAGCGAGAAGATTCAGATCGCCGCCCTTCTTCCCCGTACCATGAGGCGGATCTCGGGGGCGAGATCCATTGTTAGTGGTGTCGAATTGTGGCATCCCGTAAAACCACTACTACGCGTTTTTTTGTGCATTGCATCATCATGATATCACCATGCATATTATTTTTACCTGAAACTATGTTGCGAAAGACTATGGTTTTCCGAAACTAACCCTCCTTCTATTTCAAATTAAACCCCCGGATGCTCCCGGATATTTTGTTTGTCTAAAAACCATTTACAAAAGTTTATTGCAAATTAAATAAAAGTTATAATATTTTAGGGGGGCAGTCGAACGGGCCGATTCGACCCAGTCGACCACCCCCGTACAAAACCAATCGGTCCACCAAAATCCTAAAACTACCCAACCTAGTCTACCCACCCCTCCAGCCACCTCACCACACCCAATCCTCTCTCGCCACCTCACCTCCCTCCCTCCTCTCCACCACTCATCTGCTGCCACCTCACCTCCCACATGCCAGCCCCCCACTCCTCTCTCCCTCTCTCACCCCAGACCCTCCTACCCCCCTCTCTCTCTTCCTCACCAACAACCTGGCCCCACCCTCCTGGCCCGCCTCCTCTCTCTCTCTCCACCCCTCTCTCCCTGGGACCCACCCCAACCCACAGCCACTCTCTGCACTCACCCCGCCGGACCCCACCTGGCCCCACCCCTGGCGCGTCCCAGCCCACGCGACCGCCCCTCGTCCTCTTCCTCCTTCCCCTCTACAACACCGCGCCTCGCGCCTCCTTCCTCCCTTCCGCCTCCCTGGCGCCTCCCCCTCCCGGCCCCGCGTGGCTCCTCCCCGAGCTCGGCCCCTTCCTCCCCGCAACCGCCACTCGCCGCCAGGGTAGCCCGGCCCCGCCTCGCCCCGTCGCCGGCACGCCCTCTGCCTCGCCCGGTTCCCCGCCTCCTCGCCGGGCCGTCCTCCAGCGCCGCCGCCGCGCCCGGCGCTCGCCTCCTCCGCTCCAGCCGGGTCGGCCCCCCCTCCGTCGCCCTCCTCTCCGGCCGACCCCGCGTCCTCGCCTTCCCTGGCGCCGATCCCTCGGCAGCACCCCGCCTCGCCGGCAAGCTCGCCGCCCGCTCCTCCCCTCTGGGCTCGATCCGCCGTCGCCGAGCGCCTCCCACCTCGCCCGCCTCCGTCCACAACCGCCGTCGCCGCCTGGCTTCTCCTCCTCTCCGCCCCCTCTGCCTACCGCCACCAGCCCGCTCCAGGCAACCCCGAGCCGCGAGGCCCCTCCTCGTCGCCCCTCTGCGGCCGCCTCTCCGCCCGGCGCCTCGCTTCCTCCCCCCCTGCGCCGGCGCGCGACCTCGCCTCGGGCGCATCCGGCCTCCACCCGACGCCGCCAGGAAGCCGGCCGCCACCGCGTCGGGCTCCTCCCTGCCGCCCCTGCACCGAGCCGCTGCCACCCCGTCGTTCCCTTGGCGCCTCCTCGTCCCGGGTCGCCTGGCGCATCCCGCCGGCCTCGCCACCCTTCCGCCTCGAGCTCGCCACTGGCATGGGCCCCACCAAGCTAGTGTCGCCCACCACTGTGTGCTGCTGTCCAGACCCTTTGGCATGCCCGAAGCTCTGTTTAATCTTAATGTTCAGTCCCTGGTGGCGTTTTGAGTATCTCTGGTGTGTGTGGACGCTGCAAGTGTTGCCCGATTGATATCATTTTTGTCGATCGAGGCCTTCCGAGGAACAAGTGCGACAAGTTGGGCAACGACCACCGCCAAGATCTTCGGTCTACACCTTTCGACAAGAACTCCATCACGGAACACCATTGCTCCTTCAAGTAACCGACCGCGGATGCGACAGGATCGTCTCCGGAACGCCAAGTACTTCCCTCGGACGCCAAAACCCGAACCTGAAGAACGCCAAGATCGCCGACGCGGATACGCCAAGTTCCTCGCCCGAATGCCAAGACCGACTCGATGGCGCGGACCCGACAAGGTCTTCGCGACGACAAGATCGGCACCGACCCGGAAGAATCCGATGCGCCCCGACACCGAACCAAGTTCTCCTTCCCGGAAGCATCGACGCTCGTGCGACAAGACCTACTTCCCCGATCTGAAGACCCTAAATCCCGGAGTCCGAGAACGATCCCGTCGAACCCTGAACCCTGTCGGACCCCGAACCCCCGGAACCCCAAGTTCGTCGAGACCCCCTAATGTGTGAACCTTTTTCCGAGCCCCTATTTTATAAATGCTAAATATAAAACCTGTTGCATATTAATCATTCATCTCGCATGCATATTTGTGTGGTTTGGGGGCCTTATGCCGATTCACCATATAATTAAATATGGGGCCCATATGCGGACAAATCTAGTCTCATATTGGCCTCATTTAAATTTGTGTAGCGAACCGGTGCTATCTTTTGCCATGCTAAGACAACATTTAAATTGGGGGCATCTAAACAACTTGAACCATCTAACTAATTGTCGGGACCCCGGTTCCGCTTAATATGGCCTAATTGCATCGCACCTTTGCCATGTCATACATCATACATGCATCATGCCCGATCTTTTGTCGTAGTATTAAATATTGCATCCGATGTTTATTCTAGTGTTTTGCTTCTTCGCGGATAAGGCCGTTGAGTTGATGCGAGTGTCGACCCGATCTTCGGTTGAACCTCCGACAATGTTTTCAGGCGAGCATCTCCCCCTTTCTACCTATCTTACTTTATAGTATTTATTCCCTCCTGTTGATCTATTGCTATCTGTGTTTCGATGCTCTAGTTTCCGTACCCGTGATATCCCTTGCAGCCATATATTGCCTTGGACACATCCTATTACCTGTTGTTTGGTAGATAGTTGGACTTGCGCGTCGTAGTCGCTTGCTCCAGTGCTGTTGCGTGTCGTCAAGTACCGCAGTTGTTGGAGTATTGCCGCATGTTTAATGTTGGAGATGATCATGGCTTTAATTATCGTTACTTTAATTACTGTTTAACAACTAAAATTGAAGTAAGTAAGCAGAGGCACCGGTGGGTGATAGATACTATCTGGTTTCGGACCGCCCACTTGTGTCCCGTAGGACCCCGAGTTCTTGACACCTGTTTCGAGATCGAGCGCGCTAACCATAGGTGGGGAGATATGGGCCCCCCATTGATTAGTACCTGATTTCAAAGTATTGTACTGGGGGCCACAACTAGTTTGAGGTTTTATTTACTATCCTGTACCTATGCCATGCTTTACTGCTTTATTTATGATTGTGTGAGGAGCACGCTGTACTGTTTTGGAAGCGGAGTGTTTTCGCGGTATCGATAGGCCCAGTTTTGGGGTTTTCTGTCGTTTACAGCCACTGTCGCAAACCCTGAGTCCGTCTCGGAGACCAGCCGACTTCGTTGCGGGTGTACTTAGTGGGGTGGCCCCCCGTGCTTGCTTTGGGTCTGGAAACATCGTGACTTAGGCCCCGCCGACATACCGATGGGTGTATGTTAACTGATTTGGCAAAAAGGGTCGAAGTGCTTGTGGATACTTTGGTGCACCCCTGCAGGGTTAAATCTTTTCGAGAAGCCGTGTCCGTGGTTATGGACGACTTGGAGCACAGGTCTCGATCATAGACTTCCTCGTTTGGTCTCGAGGGGGAAATACCAGGATGGGTTTGTTTGATGTTAGAATCAGGTTGGTCCCGGATAGGTCTTTCTTACCCCTCTCTGATAGCCGTCAGTTGTATCGAGTCTCTATAGGTTGTTTAGTGCATGCTGCCGCTGCCGCTCAGTCCACCATACCTATGTAGGCGAGGACCGCCGAATTCTAGCCTCGCCGTGTACTGGCCTCAGTACTGACGCTCTTCTTTTTTCCTTTGCCCTTTGCCGGCACCCCTTTTGTTTAAGCAGGTTTGAGATCGACGTCGTTAGCAGGGTTACCCTTCCGGCTTGGCCTGGGCAGGGTTATGGAAGCCATTGGTTATTCTTCAGGGCTCTTAGCCCCATTTGCATCTTGTCCGTAGCTGGACGCTCTATCGTTTCAAGGTGATTTGGATCTTTGTTCTGTATATCTGTATTCTTGACTCATGGAGTCGTGTTGTATATATATATATATATATATCTGTTCTGTGGGTCCCATCGAGGACTGTTGTGTAATGTTATTACTTCGTTTTCCACCCGTACGAAAGTGCCTGGTGGGCACCCTTGAATCGTTTCTATGCGGGTTTGGCGGGTTTCGCTAAAACTTGCATAGGGCCGATTCTGAGGGTGTTACAACCATTCAAAATAAATACGTATCCAGATTGTGATTTAGAATCATCCGGATTGGTGTTCCAACTAGCATCGGTGTAACCATTAACAACGAGCTGTTCATCACCTCCATAAGAAAGAACCATATCCTTAGTTCTTCTCAAGTACTTAAGGATGTTTTTGACCGCTGTCCAATGATCCACTCCTGGATCACTTTGATATCTGCTAGTTAAACTAACAGCATATGCAATGTCGGGTCTAGTACATAGCATGGCATACATTAGAGATCCTATGGTTGAGGCATAGGGAGTCTTACTCATCCTTTCTCTATCTTCTGCCGTTGTCGGACTTTGAGTTTTACTCAAGGTCGTATTGGGCAACATGGGCAAGAACCCTTTCTTGCTATCTTCCATTCCAAACCTCTTTAGAACTTTGTCCAAATATGTACTTTGTGACAATGATATTAGGCGTCTCGATCTATCTCTATAAATCTTTATGCCTAATATGTAAGCTGCTTCGCCAAGATCCTTCATTGAAAAACTATTATTCAAATATTCCTTGACACTATTAAGAAGGTCTACATCATTCTCAATCAATAATATGTCATCCACATATAGTATTAAGAATGCTACAGAGCTCCCACTCACTTTCTTGTAAATACAAGCTTCTCCATAAGTTTGTATAAAACCAAAACTTTTGATCACCTTATCAAAACGTTGATTCCAACTTCGGGATGCTTGCTTCAATCCATAGATGGACCATTGAAGTTTGCATACCTTGTTAGCATCTTTAGGATCGACAAAACCTTTGGGTTGCATCATATACAACTCTTCATCAATGTCTCCATTGAGGAACGCTGTTTTGACATCCATCTGCCATATCTCATAATCATAATATGCAGCGATTGGTAACATAATCCTCACAGACTTTAGCTTCGCTACTGGTGAGAAAGTATCATCGTAGTCAACTCCTTGAATTTGTCGAAACCCTTTTGCGACAAGTCGAGCTTTGTAGACAGTAACATTACCATCAGCATCTGTTTTCTTCTTGAAAATCCATTTGTTCTCGACAGCCTTCCGGCCATCCGGTAAGTCCACCAAAGTCCATACTTGGTTTTCGTACATGGATCCAATCTCGGATTTCATGGATTCTTGCCATTTATTGGAATCTGGGCTCATCATCGCTTCCTCATATGTCGCAGGGTCATCGGTGTTGTCCACCAACATGACACTCATAACGGGATCATACCAATCTGGAGTGGTACGAGTTCTCGTTGACCTGCGAGTCTCTGTAGCAACTACAACCGAAGTTTCATGATCATCATCATTAGCTTCCTCTCTTATTGGTGCAGGAACCAAAGGAACTTCTTCCGGTGCTGCGCTACTCGCAAGTTCGAGAGAAGGTTCGACAACCTCGTCGAGTTCTACTTTCCTTCCAGTCACTTCTTTCGAGAGAAATTCCTTCTCTAGAAAGGATCCATTCTTGGCAACGAAGATCTTGCCTTCGGATCTATGATAGAAGGTATACCCAATAGTTTCCTTCGGGTATCCTATGAAGACGCATTTTTCCGCTTTGGGTTCAAGCTTGTCCGGCTGTAACTTCTTTACATAGGCTTCGCAACCCCAAACTTTAAGGAACGACAATTTAGGTTTCTTCCCAAACCATAATTCATACGGTGTCATTTCAACGGATTTAGATGGTGCCCTATTTAAAGTGAATGCGTTGTTTCTAATGCATAACCCCAAAATGATAGCGGTAAATCTGTAAGTGACATCATAGAACGAACCATATCTAAGAGAGTTCGATTACGACGTTCGGACACACCATTACGCTGTGGTGTTCCCGGTGGTGTCAATTGTGAAAGTATTCCGCATTTCTTCAAATGCTCGCCAAACTCGTAACTTAGATATTCACCTCCACGATCAGAACGTAGAAATTTAATCTTCTTGTTACGTTGATTCTCAACCTCACTTTGAAATTCCTTAAACTTCTCGAAAGTTTTGGACTTATGTTTCATGAAATAGATATACCCATATCTACTCAAGTCATCTGTGAAGGTAAGAACATAACGATAACCAGCGCGTGATGCTACACTCATTGGACCACACACATCGGTATGTATGATTTTCAATAAGTCCGTAGCTCGCTCCATTATACCAGAAAATGGAGTCTTAGTCATTTTACCCATTAGACATGCTTCGCATCTTTCAAGTGATTCAAAATCAAGTGATTCAAGAAGTCGATCGGAATGGAGTTTCTTCATACGCTTCACTCCAATGTGACAATGCCACATATAGGTCGAGTTATCGCTCGATTTCAAACGTTTAGCCTCAATGTTATTAATATGTGTATTTCCACTATCGATATTCAATTAGAACAGACCTCTATCAAAGGTGCATGTGCATAAAACATATTACTCATATAAATCGAACAACCATTATTCTCGGACTTAAACAAGTAACCGTCTCGCAATAAACAAGATCCCGATATAATGTTCATGCTTAACGCAGGCACCAAATAACAATTATTTAAGTATAGAACTAATCCCGATGGTAGATGAAGGGGTAGCGTGCCGATCGCGATCACATCAACCTTTGATCCGTTTCCCACGTGCATCGTCACCTCGTTCTTCGCTAGCTTCCGTTTATTCTGCAGCACCTGTTTCGAGTTACAGATATGAGCAACTGAACCAGTATCAAATACCCAGGCACTACTACGAGTACTAGTGAGATACACATCAATAACATGTATATCGGATATACCTTTCTTCTTGATGTTGCCGTTCTTCAAATCCGCGAAGTACTTTGGGCAATTCCGCTTCCAGTGACCTTCTCCCTTGCAGTAAAAGCACTCAGTATCAGGCTTAGGTCCAGCCTTGGTCTTCTTCGTCGGCGCGGTAACTTTCTTACCACCCTTCTTGAAGTGTCCCTTTTGCTTAGACTTGCCTTTCTTGAATTTGGTGGTCTTATTGACCATCAACACTTGGTGCTCTTACTTGATCTCCACTTTTGCAGATTTTAACATAGCAAACCATTCTGGCAACTGCTTGTTCATGTTTTGCATATTGTAGTTCATCACAAAGTTCTTGTAACTTGGTGGTAGTGATTGGAGGACACGATAAATCCCCAAAGCATTAGGAATCACTATACCCAAGCTTTGAAGTTTGTTTGCGTGCCCAGACATCTTAAGCACATGCTCACTGATGGAGCTGCCCTCTTCCATCTTGCAGTTAAAGAACTTTTCAGAAGCCTCATAGCTCTCAATTGCCGTGTGAGTCTCAAAGATCAATTTGAGATCACGGACAATATCATGTGGGTCTGAATTCTCAAACCTTTTCTGAAGCTCCGATTCTAAACCATACAAGATAGCACACTGAACTGTGGAGTACTGAGTCTTCCGAGTGAGGTAAACATTCTTTACTTCATCGGTAGCAGTAGCTGCAGGTGGGTCACCCAGCGGTGCATCCAGCACATAGGTCAAATTACCAGCTATGAGGACAATCCTCAAATTGCGGAACCAATCCGCAAAGTTGCTTCCATTGTTTTTCAACTTTTCTTTCTCTAGGAACGCATTAAAATTGATGGTAGGGGCCGCCATTGATCTACAACATATTTGCAATAGTTTAGACTAAGTTTATGACAAATTGAGTTCTAGTTAATAGTTAAATTAATCTAGGTGAACTCCCACTCAAAACAATATCCCTCACATTGTTTTAGTGATCACACGAACCAAATCCACCACATCAACACCGATCATCACGAGAGTTGATATAGTTTCAATGGCGAACAATCGTCATGTTCATCATATCTACTATATGATTCATGCTTTACCTTTCGGTGATCCGTGTTCCGAGACCATGTCTGTATATGCTAGGCTCGTCAACATCAAACCTTAGCTTCCGCATGAGCAAATCTGGCTTGCTCATGTTGTATACACTTGCGGAATCTAACACACCCGATCATCACGTGGTGCTTCGAAACAACAAGCTTTAGCAACGGTGCTAACTAAGGGTGAACACTTTATGACTTGAAATTTATGTGCATGAGGGATCATCTTATAATGCTACCGTCGTTAACTAAGCAATACAAGATGCATAAAGGATTAACATCACATGCAATTCATAATATGTGATATGATATGGCCTTTCTTCTTTGTGCTTCTGATCTCCATCTTCAAGCACGAACATGATCTCCATCATCACCGGCATTGCATCAAGGTCAATGACGCTTCTCCATGGTTATCGTCCACCGGCTTCAACTATTACAACTACTTTGGATAGACACGCGGGTCTTAACAATATTAAAGACAACCATATGGCTCCTGCCGGTTGCCAACTTACAATAAGGAACATTGCATACATCAAATATAATCACAATCATGGCCATATCACATCACAGCACACCCCTGCAAAACAAAGTTAGACGTCTCTACTTTCTTTGCATGTTTTACGTGGTTTGGGGCTTTCAATAAGTGTCGTTCTAACTTACGAACAAGAATCACAACATTGATACTAGTATTGAAAATCAACCGTTGTAAATTGAATCTTAACTATGCTGGGAGAAACAGGCACCCGCAAAGCCACTTATGCAATACAAGTTGCATGTCAAGCGTGGAGCAAGTCTCATGAACGATGTCATGTAAGGTTAGCCCGGGCCGCTTCATCCCAACATCCCGCAAGATGCAAAGTACACAAGAAGCAATCGACAATAAAAGCATCAACACCCACAATGACCATTGTGTTCTACTCGTGCAACAGATCTACATATAGACACGGCTCTGATACCACTGTAGGGTTTCATAGCATGAAAAACAAAAAATTTCTACCGCATACAAACAAACAAGACAAGATCTATCTACTAGATTGTAGCAACGAGTCGATGGAATAACTCACCCTCGAAGATTCCAAAGTGTTTAACGAGAGCGGATTCTCGTGGGTGATGTAGTCGTACTCTTCCCGATCTCAAGATCGCGTAGACGATCCTTCCGGCGCTGCGTTCCGGCAGCGCTCCCGCAGTCGGTCACAGGTTCGATACTCGACGAAGACCTTCCTCTCCCTTGTTCCAGCAGGCAGCGGAGGTTGTAGCACTCTCCTCGCGATTCCGGCAGCACAACGGCATGGTACCGGAAGTAGAGGGGAGATCTCGCAGGGCTTCGCCTTAAGCCGGAGCGAGTATGGTGGACTATGAGAGAGCCCCTCGGCGATCTAGGGTTTAGACACACCAAGGAGGAGGCTTGGCCGGCGGCTAGGGTTAGCTAGGCGGCGGCTTTCCCTAGGGCGGCGGCGGCTGCAGGAGGGCCGGCGGCTTAGGGCTAGGGTTTGCGGGTGGAGGTGTGTAGCATCCCAGTTGTCTAACACCTGTAATGCTACTTGATCTAGTAATAAAAGGGCCACTTCCTACATATAATTGTTGCATCATCATCATATCATGCTCATTTCATCATGCCACCTTGCATCTGAGCATCATACAAAAACCCTTTTGTTTTGGTTCTTATCTCATATGCATTAATAATTGTATTTGCCTCTTGATATTGTATTTGGTTCTTGATATATTGTTAAATGCCCAAGTTGATTTGGGGGCATATCTCTTATTGACTCCACCACCTTTTCTTCACCACCTTATAATTCCACCATCCAATTAATATGAGCTTGGCATTTTAATTGAGTTTTACCTCTAGCTCATGTGGGTTGGGATGGATCAAATTCTAGCTCCACATGCTCCCATGTATGCACCATGTTGTTTTCACAATATTGGTATATGAGAGCCACATGGCCACCTTTGCATGCCTTGTGAGTGGGACCCTAATTCTAGCTCCCATATGTGTTGTTTTTGGGGTTATCATCATGTTGGGATATTTTGTGGGCTTAATAAGTATCTAGTGGCAATTATACACTAGCAAGCCCCATTGTATTTCAGATATGGTCATCTCCATCTATTCCACATGGGGCATCCTTTTTAAATTCTTTTTGCTTGGCCTTTATTCCAATTTTTGGGAATGCAAAATAATAATGCCATGTAATAACATTGTTTTCACAAGAATCATCAGGGCAATAAATATTTTATGCATGGGCCATGCAAGTGCCACCTTTTGCATGTCTTTTGGTTTTCTTTGTTTTGTGTGGATCATCCCTCTCTCCTTACCCTCTCTATACCCCTCTAGCTATACCCTAATCACCTTTTCCCCATCCATGCATGCACATGTGATCATGTGGGTATGTATAAACCCCTCCCCCTCTCTCTAGCCCCTACCACTCCTAGTGCTTGACCATGTGATGTCATTGTCATGTGCTAAACATGGGCATCTCCCTTTACCTCTCATCTCTCCTCTCAACAACCCTAAACCTCCCCTCTCTCTAATCTCCCCCTCATTCTACCTACCCTACCCGAGCCTCACCTCTCCTCTCTCCCTAGCATGCATGCCCCACTTAGCCCCCTATCTCTCTTGGCCGAGCTACCCATACCCAACCCTACCAAACCCTAAGACCAACCCTAAACCGAGCCATCCCTCTAACCTAGTTCCTAACCGAACCCACCCCCTCTCCTTTCTCTCTCTCTCTCTGCCTGGCCTGCCCCACCCCGAGCTCCCTCCTCCCTAGCCCTACCTGGCAGCCTCTCCCCCAGCTCTCCCCACCTAGCTACCCCCTGCCCTGGCCGATCACGTGAGGGAGGAGAAAGGTGGCACCGAGGCCACCTTTTCCCATCTTCCCCTCCCCCACGCAACCTCACCTGCCCCTCTCGTTCTTATCCACCCCCTCGCCCCTCTAGCCTCCCCCAGATCCGCCCAGGGCGACGCCCTCGCCCCGCCTTCCTTCCCACCTCTAAGCAGCACCCACGCCGGCCACAGTCGGTCTCCTTCTCCCCCGTCGTTCCAGGAGGCGCAGACGGGCAGCAGCGTGTCAGCGAGGACGAGAAGACCGCCCTGCTTCGCCCCTGTACCTGCAGACGGAGGAGGAGAACGCCCAGGCCGAGGAGCACCCGCGCCGCCCGACGAAACCCTAGCTACGTCGGCCTCTGCCTCGTCGTCGATCGCCGGCGCCTTCCCCCGTTCCAACCACACCATCGCCCCCACGGTAAGCCCTGCTACCTCCTAGACATGGTCTGCCCTGCTCTACCGTCCTAGCGCCGCCGTGCGATCCGTCGAGCACTCTTGGTGCACCGGCGGCCGCGCGCGACTGCTCGCTTCCTCGGCGCAGAAACCCAACCTAGCCGCGCCCCCCTGCTAGACAACTTCCCCCTACCCACCGCAGCGGTAGCCGCCTCTGCTAGCCCGCCCGCGTCGCGGGTTCAAACCCCGCCTCGCCGTGCTTATTCTCTGTCTTTTTCCGTCAGAGGCAGAGCTAGGAGAACAACAGTAGCCGTGGCCACTTTGCACATACCCCCCCCCCCTCTTTTGTTTTCCTAGCCCGCGGTCCAGCCCAGCCCCACCGTCAGCGTCGTGTGCACTTTTGCAAAAAGGCTCCTCGGGTTTTGTTGTCTCAACCCGCAGTCCCCCCCTGAGCCACGTGTTCGGCCCGCGTCAGCTCGCTGGCAGGTGGGCCTGCAACGCAGCTGGTCCCATATGTCTGTCCCTGGGGCTGGCACAGGCCACGGTGTCAAACGTCGCCGCGCGCGTGTGACCCAGTCAGCAGAGCGGCCCACTCGTCAGCGTCTAGGGCTAGCTCTGGCTGGGTATAAAAAGTTTGCCTGTTTGTCTGTTTTATTTCTAATTAAATTCAAATTAATTCAAATTCAAATATAAATCTGATTTCAAACAACTTTTCAATTATAAATCCAAATAATACAAATAATATATGAATTTGAATCAGAAAAATGTGAGGATTTCAAATATGCTATTCAAATTACCTTTTGCACATTTAAAATTCCAAGTTGATTAAATTACAACAAATGCCACTGGAACTTAATTAATTAATAACTTTTGTTTTATAACTCCGAATTCGACAAATGATATGTCTAAAATGATCAGCTCGACGAGACCTTTCTGTTTATGCTATCCATGACTTCAATTGCAGCATGCATCATATAAATATAAAGTATACAGCAACTATTATGACAATAAAATGTGACCAAAGCTCAATAAAATGATTTATTCTTGTATTCCACACCTCACCCATGCCATGCTACTTTATTGCCATGCAAATTGTGCATCATTCATCATGGCATGATTGTTTGCTTGTCGCATTTTATTCATATGCTTGCGCTCTTTATGTATGTTGGCCCTTGTTTGTTTGGTTCTTCTTCGAATAGACACTGAGCAGGGGATATATCAAGAGAACCAGGAGCACTAACCAGATCCGTCTCTCGCTTCAACTGAGTTGCCAGGCAAGCACTACCACATGCTTGCATACATACAGTACCTATTGCCTCTATCTTATTCTTGCATCATTGAGTCGCGATTGCATTAAACTGAATCCCAAGTATTGCATAGCCTTTACTTTTAAACCCCACCAAGCCTGTTCCTCCATCCCATGAGCCATTACTACAGGAGTTGTTTGAGCCATGCGAGTCGTAGAACAGCATGTGTAGGGTTTGTGAGTGTCTGATGGATAACGAGGTACCTAAACAACTTAACCTGAGTAGTAATGGGATAACTAATGAAAGTGGCACCGGTGAGCAATATCTGCTATTTGGTTTTTCCTGCTCACTTGTGTCCCGTAGGACCCCGAGTACTTGATTCCTGTTCCTTGATTTATCGCGCTATCCACATCCGGGAGGCTTATGGGACCCCCCTGAGCCAGAGCTTGATTCCGTCTTATTTCTTGGGGCCACAAACTAGTTTGAGGTTTTATTTACTATCCTGTACTTATGCCATGTTTTACTGCTTTATTACGATTGTGCGAGGAGCACACTGTACTGTTTAGGATCGGGACACGATTCCGCGGTGTCGACAAGCTCAGTTTTGGGTTCCCAGTCGTTCACAGCCGTCCACCCAAACCTCGGGTCCGTCTCGGAGTCAGCTAGCTTCGTTGCGGGTGTACTCCAAGGGGTGGCCCCCTGAAATATTTCTGAATCTTGTGATTGCTTTGTCGTGAAGGCCTCGTTGGGTTTTGATTTGGTTTTTCCGAGGTTGATCGAGTGTGTGTTGCTATTTGTGCACCCCTGCAGGGTAAAACTTTCTGAAAGCCGTGTCCGCGGTTATGGACGACTTGGAGCACAGTTTCTCGATCATAGACAAGCATAACTAAAGTACCGTTTTAATCTGACTAAATAATTTGACTACTAAATAGTGCAACACTCATGGAATGGTTAATAAAATTGCCAACAGATGGGGGGTTGTTCGTCCGCTTCCTCGTCGGTAAGCGAGGAGGAGGATGGATCTGTGGATTTTACTGTTATAACTATTGTCATTAATTCACGGACATCCGTCTATCTTTGGTTAGGCGGATGGTTAGCGTTTATCTATAGAACTGATAGGGTTTATCTTTCGCTGCAATTGCGTCACCCCAGGTTGTGTCCCCTTTAGAGGCATAAAGACTTGCTGAGCACCCTTAGGGTCTCACACGATAAATTATTGGTTCAGATGAACAGGTACCCTCGCAGGACGGATACTGGGTGGAAGAGGCTGATGATGTGGGCAACGATCGTTCGGTGTAGAGATTCCGGGAACGGGGATCCGTGAGATCTGTGGGCGGGATGTGCTTATTTCTATGGCATCTTATGCCGATTTGCTTCTTATCCGTACTCGGACTTTGTTTTGCCGCTTCCGCTTGATACTCTGATGTGTGATGTATGAGGAATTATCCTAAAATATTATATCTATCTAGGTCATTTGAATCTTGCCGTATGGCGTTGCTATATTTCCTTTCTTTTTAGATGGAATGGCTCTGATGTACTTTTGTATGGTGGCTTGCATACATACCCATTTGTGTATGTAGTTGATCCCTTCGCCTGCCGATTACGCCGCCCGTACAGGTCCCGATGAATTGGAAGTGGTTGGGACGGCCGAAAGGTCTACCCGTGAGTGGCTTTTGGGGCCCCACCGTACTATTTCAACCACTACCGTTCATCCAGGCTTGTATCTAGGAGCGTAATTCAACGAGGTAGTTACAATTGGTATCAGAGCCATCCCGACCTTCAGGGTCTCAGCCAAACGGTCGTTGTCAGTCTAGCAAATATTTTTGGTAGTTATGTATACTAGGGAAAAACAAAACGCGAGAGTAGGACTGCTTCCATTTTTCTTCTTACCCACCCACCCACCCTTTTCTGGTAAGGAAGTGTAACGTTTTCAATCCTCTTCTTAAAAGTTCAAACTAGGATTCACGTGTTCTGGGTTTCCGTAGTACCATAGGGTGTGTGTGTGTGTGTGTAATCCCTTGTCTATCTGTTGCAACCAAGTCGTTATCTAATCGGCCTTTTGGTTATCAACTGTTGGTACATTCCATACCGACAGGCTTTTGCAAACCGACGCGATCTATCTGATTCGTTGTTTACCGACGCGATCTGTCTTACTCTTTGTTATCCGACGTTATCTTGTTTGGGGTGTTCGTTTCCGTAGTTACCAATCTTTAGGTTCGTCGTGAGAAGAAGGGGTTAGGATATGTGTTCCACTTATTCATGTGCGGAGTAATGATTTGAGTGCGGGATGGAGTCGCGACCATACCACTACTCTTATCATTCGCTTTTGTATATTGAATTGGTAGAGTCACTAATCTTGATTCGTTAAGTAATTTTGCGCATCTATTGGTATTTTAATGCCGAAACTTGTGGGAAATTTTTCTTTGATATATCTGTGTACCACACTCCTTTTCAGTCGTGTGCGATATGCTTAATATCTTCTAGGTGCTTTGAACTTTGTTGATATTTTAATATCATCTTAGTAAATTGTATCCTTTAATCTTGGTTAATTCCACCTTGGTACTATTTTGGATTATTATCATTCTCCATTATAGTACTGACTTGTGTTTTATATCAATCACAGGATGGCTCCACCACGCCGTTCTGATGAGGACATACCACCGGAACTTGGGGCCGCATTGTCAAACATAGCCAATGCCTTGGCAGCAATGCAGCAGAACCAGCAGCGCTTGGAAGAAAGTGTCAGGAGAAATGAGTTTGCTCCACTCCCTCCACCTCCCAAGCGGGGTGACATCAAAAGCTTCCTGAAGTTCAACCCTCGCCAATTTGATGTTTCTGATCAACCACTGGATGCGGATGATTGGTTGCGTGAGATGTCAAGGCTACTCGAGACTGCTGATGTTCCTGAGCAAGAGTGGGTAAAGTGTGCTACTCACCTTCTGAAGGGGGATGCAGCTCTCTGGTGGGAGAATTATCTGAAGGCAAGCTGCACTGGTTTTCATCCTACTTGGGAACAGTTTTCTGGAGCTTTCAAAGAGCAATTCCTGTCAGAGATTGTCATGGAAAGGATGAAGGAAATCTTTCTCAACCTCAAGCAGGGAAGTGATAATGTCAACACCTACATCAGGAACTTCATGAAACTCTCTGTTATGGTGGTGATGAGATCTCGGATGACAAGAAGAAACAAAAGAGGTTCAGGCAAGGGCTCAATGCATCGATCAAATATGCAATCACACATGCAAGGCCGACATCTTTCCTGGAACTACAGCACATAGCTCTGCAAGAGGAAGCAAGCAGGCAAGTGTTCGAGGAGTCCAAGAAACACAACCGGGATGCATCAAGCTCTTCAGTTATGGCAGATCCTTCTAAGCGGCGTGTCTGGGTTCCTAACACCCCACCGTCGCTCCCGGCTTCACCAAGACCTTCAAGCTATGCGGCAAGGCCATCAAACTTCATCACTGCTGCTCCTAGGGGCTACAACCACCACTACCCTGGAGCGCCTGGCGGAGTCCCTGGCCACATTGTTCCACGTCCACCTGGTGCTTGCTTCATGTGTGGAGATCCTGGACATCTGAACTGGAACTGTCCGTTAAAGAACAGAGCTCTTCCTCCACCCCCTCCAAGATCTGCGGCAAGCTCTCCTATGGTTCGTGCACCACCACCTCGGGCTCTCAACATCAACACCAAGCCCGGGTCTATGGTTGCTCGTGCCAATTGTGTCAATGCCGCTCAAGCTGAGCATGCACCGGGAGTCGTGATGGGTATGCTTTCCGTTAACTCAGTCCCTGCACGAGTTTTGTTCGATTCTGGTGCATCGCATTCATTTGTTTCTCACAAGTTTGCAAATGAAAATGAGTTAGTTATGGTTCCTCTACTCAAGCGGTTAATGGTCCTTTCTCCTGATGCAAACATGAGGGCTGTTCATATCAGCCATGGCAATCAAATTGAGATTGGTGGCTCTTCGTTCTAGGCTTCTTTAATTGTTCTGGGCAATTCTGACATTGATGTCATCTTGGGCATGGATTGGTTAACAGCAAATGCAGCTGTGATTGATTGTGCTGAACGCTCAGTTTCTTTGAAGATTCCTGAAGGCCATATAGTCTTTTCTCCAAGTATGACTCCTGCTGTCCAGCTTTTCTCTTTGGCGGCTCTGAATGATGATGCTATGGAAGCTATTCAGAGTGTACCGGTGGTCTGTGAGTTCCCAGATGTTTTTCCTGAAGAGTTGCCGGGTATGCCTCCGGATCGTGAGGTTGAGTTTGTAATTGAGCTTGAACCTGGAACGGCTCCTATCTCCAAGCGGCCTTATAAAATGGGTCCTGCTGAGTTGGCTGAACTCAAATGACAACTTGATGAACAAGAGAAGTTGGGTTTCATTCAACACAGTACTTCTTCTTGGGGTAGCCCAACAATCTTTGTGAAGAAGCGTGACAGGACTGATAGACTTTGTGTTGACTATCGGGCTCTCAATGCTAAAACCATCAAGAACAAATATCCCCTTCCGCGGATTAATGATCTCTTCGATCAGCTAGCTGGAGCTGTGGTATTCTCTAAGCTGGATTTGAGGAGTGGTTATCACCAAATCAAGATTCGCAAGGAAGATGTGCCCAAAACAGCTTTCACCACCCGCTATGGCCTGTATGAGTACACGGTCATGTCTTTCGGTCTCACCAACGCATCTGCTACCTTCTCGAGGCTTATGAACTCGGTTTTCATGGAGTACCTTGATAAGTTCGTTGTGGTCTATCTGGATGACATCCTAGTCTATTCCAAGTCTAAGGAAGAGCATGAAGAACACCTGCGGTGTGTCCTAAGCAAGCTGCGTGAGAACCGTTTGTATGCAAAGTTCTCCAAGTGTGAGTTCTGGCTGCCTGAAGTAACCTATCTTGGTCATGTCATCTCTGCCAAGGGCACTGCAGTCAACCCGGAAACCGTGAAGACAATTGTTGAATGGCTTCCTCCTGTTAATGTCAAAGAAGTGCGGAGTTTCCTCGGTTTGGCTAGTTATTGCCGTCGCTTCGTTCAGAACTTCTCGAAGATAGCGAAGCCTCTTACCGATCTCCTCAAGAAAGGCAAGAAATACCTGTGGACTCCTGCCTGTCAAGCAAGCTTTGAGACACTCAAAGAGAAGCTCACTTCCACGCCAGTCTTGGTTCCTCCGGATACATCTAAGCCTTTCCAGATATTCGGTGACGCCTCTTTGCAAGGATTGGGTGCGGTCCTTATGCAAGAAAGACAAGTTGTTGCTTATGCCTCTCGACAGTTGAAGACACATGAGATCAACTATCCCACACATGACCTCGAGCTAGCAGCAGTTGTCTTTGCTTTGAAGCTATGGAGGCACTACTTGCTTGGCAACCGTTGTGAGATCTTTTCTGACCACAAAAGTTTGAAGTATATCTACACTCAGCCTGATCTCAACCTTCGGCAGAGGAGATGGATTGAAGCAATCAATGATTTTGATTTGACCATCAACTACACACCGGGCAAAGCTAATGTCATGGCCGATGCTCTCAGCCGCAAAGCTTATGTCAACAACCTCATGATAGAAGAGCAGCAACCTCTCTTGTGCGAGGAATTCCGTCAGCTCAACCTTGAAGTTGTGGAATAAGGGCATCTCCTGAACCTTCTGGCTACTCCTCTCTTGGAAGAAAAGATTCGCTCTCGTCAGCTGGGTGATCCGCACACCAGAAAGATCATCTCTAAACTTGAGCTTCCGAAGTATGAGTCCTTCCACGTCGATGATCAAGGCACGCTTTCTTTGAACACCAGATGTTTGTTCCGAACTACTCGGGTTTGAGAGAGCAAGTTCTCAAGGAGGCGCATGATTCTGTTCTATCTGTCCACCCTGGCAGCACGAAGATGTACATGGACTTGAAAACACAATATTGGTGGCCTGGTCTGAAACGGTATTGTGCCAAGTATGTCTCGGAATGTGATGTCTGCCACAGAGTGAAAGCTGTCCATCAGAAACCTTTCGGTCTTCTACAGCCATTGAAACCTCCGGAATGGAAATGGGAGAAAGTAGAGATGGACTTCATCACTGGCTTTCCAAGGTCGCAGAAGGGCAACAATGCAATCTTTGTTGTCATCGACAGGCTTTCTAAAGTGGCTCATTTCTTCCCTGTCAAGGAAACAATTTCTGGAATTCAGTTGGCTGAGCTCTATATCAACAGAATTGTCTCTCTGTATGGGGTTCCGCTTGAGATCAGTTTAGACCGTGGTAGCATCTTCACTTCCAAGTTCTGGGAGAGTTTCCAAAATGCTTTGGGAACAAAGTTGAACTTCAGCACTGCTTACCACCCCCAGTCGCAAGGACAAGTGGAAAGGATCAATCAGATTCTGGAGGATATGCTTCGTGCTTGCGTTATCTCTTTTGGCATGAAGTGGGAGGAATGTCTTCCTTATGCTGAATTCTCCTACAACAACAGCTTCCAGAAGAGTCTGAAGATGGCACCATTTGAGGCTCTCTATGGTCGCAAGTGCAGAACTCCGATTGGTTGGTCAGGTGCAGGAGAAAGAATCTGGTTTGGCCCTGACATTGTAACTCAAGCGGAGGAGAAGGTGCATATCATTCTTGAGAACCTGAAGATTGCTCAAAGTCGTCAGAAGAGCAACTATGACAGGAAGCACACGGACATGGTGTATGCCCCTGGTGATCTCGTGTACCTTCGTGTCACTCCCATGAGAGGCACACACCGCTTCGGTATCAAAGGAAAGCTGGCTCCTAGATACATCGGTCCTTTCAAGATTCGTGGTAGAAGAGGAGAAGTTGCTTATGCACTTGAGCTTCCGGAAAAACTCAAAGTCCATGATGTTTTCCACATCTCTCAGCTCAAGAAGTGCTTCAAAGAACCCGGCAGGACCGTGGATCATGAGCTAATCGATCTCCAAGAAGACCTGTCTTATCAAGAACACCCCACCAAAATCCTTGAGACCGCAGAAAGAAGGACTCGCAACAAGTCCATCAAGTTCTGCAAGGTGCAGGGGTCACACCATTCTGTTGATGAAGCCACTTGGGAACGTGAAGATGAACTCCGTGCCAACTATCCTACCCTCTTTGTGTCTTCTTCTTCTTCCTAGAATCTCAGTGTGTAGCATCCCAGTTGTCTAACACCTGTAATGCTACTTGATCTGGTAATAAAAGGGCCACTTCCTACATATAATTGTTGCATCATCATCATATCATGCTCATTTCATCATGCCACCTTGCATCTGAGCATCATACAAAAACCCTTTTGTTTTGGTTCTTATCTCATATGCATTAATAATTGTATTTGCCTCTTGATATTGTATTTGGTTCTTGATATATTGTTAAATGCCCAAGTTGATTTGGGGGCATATCTCTTATTGACTCCACCACCTTTTCTTCACCACCTTATAATTCCACCATCCAATTAATATGAGCTTGGCATTTTAATTGAGTTTTACCTCTAGCTCATGTGGGTTGGGATGGATCAAATTCTAGCTCCACATGCTCCCATGTATGCACCATGTTGTTTTCACAATATTGGTATATGAGAGCCACATGGCCACCTTTGCATGCCTTGTGAGTGGGATCCTAATTCTAGCTCCCATATGTGTTGTTTTTGGGGTTATCATCATGTTGGGATATTTTGTGGGCTTAATAAGTATCTAGTGGCAATTATACACTAGCAAGCCCCATTGTATTTCAGATATGGTCATCTCCATCTATTCCACATGGGGCATCCTTTTTAAATTCTTTTTGCTTGGCCTTTATTCCAATTTTTGGGAATGCAAAATAATAATGCCATGTAATAACATTGTTTTCACAAGAATCATCAGGGCAATAAATATTTTATGCATGGGCCATGCAAGTGCCACCTTTTGCATGTCTTTTGGTTTTCTTTGTTTTGTGTGGATCATCCCTCTCTCCTTACCCTCTCTATACCCCTCTAGCTATACCCTAATCACCTTTTCCCCATCCATGCATGCACATGTGATCATGTGGGTATGTATAAACCCCTCCCCCTCTCTCTAGCCCCTACCACTCCTAGTGCTTGACCATGTGATGTCATTGTCATGTGCTAAACATGGGCATCTCCCTTTACCTCTCATCTCTCCTCTCAACAACCCTAAACCTCCCCTCTCTCTAATCTCCCCCTCCTTCTACCTACCCTACCCGAGCCTCACCTCTCCTCTCTCCCTAGCATGCATGCCCCACTTAGCCCCCTATCTCTCTTGGCCGAGCTACCCATACCCAACCCTACCAAACCCTAAGACCAACCCTAAACCGAGCCATCCCTCTAACCTAGTTCCTAACCGAACCCACCCCCTCTCCTTTCTCTCTCTCTCTGCCTGGCCTGCCCCACCCCGAGCTCCCTCCTCCCTGGCCCTACCTGGCAGCCTCTCCCCCAGCTCTCCCCACCTAGCTACCCCCTGCCCTGGCCGATCACGTGAGGGAGGAGAAAGGTGGCACCGAGGCCACCTTTTCCCATCTTCCCCTCCCCCACGCAACCTCACCTGCCCCTCTCGTTCTTATCCACCCCCTCGCCCCTCTAGCCTCCCCCAGATCCGCCCAGGTCGACGCCCTCGCCCCGCCTTCCTTCCCACCTCTAAGCAACACCCACGCCGGCCACCGTCGGTCTCCTTCTCCCCCGTCGTTCCAGGAGGCGCAGACGGGCAGCAGCGTGTCAGCGAGGACGAGAAGACCGCCCTGCTTCGCCCCTGTACCTGCAGACGGAGGAGGAGAACGCCCAGGCCGAGGAGCACCTGCGCCGCCCGACGAAACCCTAGCTACGTCGGCCTCTGCCTCGTCGTCGATCGCCGACGCCTTCCCCCGTTCCAACCACACCATCGCCCCCACGGTAAGCCCTGCTACCTCCTAGACATGGTCTGCCCCGCTCTACCGTCCTAGCGCCGCCGTGCGATCCGTCGAGCACTCTCGGTGCACCGGCGGCCGCGCGCGACCGCTCGCTTCCTCGGCGCAGAAACCCTACCTAGTCGCGCCCCCCCTGCTAGACAACTTCCCCCTACCTACCGCAGCGGTAGCCGCCTCTGCTAGCTCGCCCGTGTCGCGGGTTCGAACCCCGCCTCGCCGCGCTTATTCTCTGTCTTTTTCCGTCAGAGGCAGAGCTAGGAGAACAACAGTAGCCGTGGCCACTTTGCACATACCCCCCCTCTTTTGTTTTCCTAGCCCGCGGTCCAGCCCAGCCCCACCGTCAGCGTCGTGTGCACTTTTGCAAAAAGGCTCCTCGGGTTTTGTTGTCTCAACCCGCAGTCCCCCCCCCCTGAGCCACGTGTTCGGCCCGCGTCAGCTTGCTGGCAGGTGGGCCTGCAACGCAGCTGGTCCCATCTGTCTGTCCCTGGGGCTGGCACAGGCCACGGTGTCAAACGTCGCTGCGCGCGTGTGACCCAGTCAGTAGAGCGACCCATTCGTCAGCGTCTAGGGCTAGCTCTGGCTGGGTATAAAAAGTCTGCCTGTTTGTCTGTTTTATTTCTAATTAAATTCAAATTAATTCAAATTCAAATATAAATCTGATTTCAAACAACTTTTCAATTATAAATCCAAATAATACAAATAATATATGAATTTGAATCAGAAAAATGTGAGGATTTCAAATATGCTATTCAAATTACCTTTTGCACATTTAAAATTCCAAGTTGATTAAATTACAACAAATGCCACTAGAACTTAATTAATTAATAACTTTTGTTTTATAACTCCGAATTCGACAAATGATATGTCTAAAATGATCAGCTCGACGAGACCTTTCTGTTTATGCTATCCATGACTTCAATTGCAGCATGCATCATATAAATATAAAGTATACAGCAACTATTATGACAATAAAATGTGACCAAAGCTCAATAAAATGATTTATTCTTGTATTCCACACCTCACCCATGCCATGCTACTTTATTGCCATGCAAATTGTGCATCATTCATCATGGCATGATTGTTTGCTTGTCGCATTTTATTCATATGCTTGCGCTCTTTATGTATGTTGGCCCTTGTTTGTTTGGTTCTTCTTCGAATAGACACTGAGCAGGGGATATATCAAGAGAACCAGGAGCACTAACCAGATCCGTCTCTCGCTTCAACTGAGTTGCCAGGCAAGCACTACCACATGCTTGCATACATACAGTACCTATTGCCTCTATCTTATTCTTGCATCATTGAGTCGCGATTGCATTAAACTGAATCCCAAGTATTGCATAGCCTTTACTTTTAAACCCCACCAAGCCTGTTCCTCCATCCCATGAGCCATTACTACAGGAGTTGTTTGAGCCATGCGAGTCGTAGAACAGCATGTGTAGGGTTTGTGAGTGTCTGATGGATAACGAGGTACCTAAACAACTTAACCTGAGTAGTAATGGGATAACTAATGAAAGTGGCACCGGTGAGCAATATCTGCTATTTGGTTTTTCCTGCTCACTTGTGTCCCGTAGGACCCCGAGTACTTGATTCCTGTTCCTTGATTTATCGCGCTATCCACATCCGGGAGGCTTATGGGACCCCCCTGAGCCAGAGCTTGATTCCGTCTTATTTCTTGGGGCCACAAACTAGTTTGAGGTTTTATTTACTATCCTGTACTTATGCCATGTTTTACTGCTTTATTACGATTGTGCGAGGAGCACACTGTACTGTTTAGGATCGGGACACGATTCCGCGGTGTCGACAAGCTCAGTTTTGGGTTCCCAGTCGTTCACAGCCGTCCACCCAAACCTCGGGTCCGTCTCGGAGTCAGCTAGCTTCGTTGCGGGTGTACTCCAAGGGGTGGCCCCCTGAAATATTTCTGAATCTTGTGATTGCTTTGTCGTGAAGGCCTCGTTGGGTTTTGATTTGGTTTTTCCGAGGTTGATCGAGTGTGTGTTGCTATTTGTGCACCCCTGCAGGGTAAAACTTTCTGAAAGCCGTGTCCGCGGTTATGGACGACTTGGAGCACAGTTTCTCGATCATAGACAAGCATAACTAAAGTACCGTTTTAATCTGACTAAATAATTTGACTAGTAAATAGTGCAACACTCATGGAATGGTTAATAAAATTGCCAACGGATGGGGGGTTGTTCGTCCGCTTCCTCGTCGGTAAGCGAGGAGGAGGATGGATCTGTGGATTTTACTGTTATAACTATTGTCATTAATTCACGGACATCCGTCTATCTTTGGTTAGGCGGATGGTTAGCGTTTATCTATAGAACTGATAGGGTTTATCTTTCGCTGCAATTGCGTCACCCCAGGTTGTGTCCCCTTTAGAGGCATAAAGACTTGCTGAGCACCCTTAGGGTCTCACACGATAAATTATTGGTTCAGATGAACAGGTACCCTCGCAGGACGGATACTGGGTGGAAGAGGCTGATGATGTGGGCAACGATCGTTCGGTGTAGAGATTCCGGGAACGGGGATCCGTGAGATCTGTGGGCGGGATGTGCTTATTTCTATGGCATCTTATGCCGATTTGCTTCTTATCCGTACTCGGACTTTGTTTTGCCGCTTCCGCTTGATACTCTGATGTGTGATGTATGAGGAATTATCCTAAAATATTATATCTATCTAGGTCATTTGAATCTTGCCGTATGGCGTTGCTATATTTCCTTTCTTTTTAGATGGAATGGCTCTGATGTACTTTTGTATGGTGGCTTGCATACATACCCATTTGTGTATGTAGTTGATCCCTTCGCCTGCCGATTACGCCGCCCGTACAGGTCCCGATGAATTGGAAGTGGTTGGGACGGCCGAAAGGTCTACCCGTGAGTGGCTTTTGGGGCCCCACCGTACTATTTCAACCACTACCGTTCATCCAGGCTTGTATCTAGGAGCGTAATTCAACGAGGTAGTTACAATTGGTATCAGAGCCATCCCGACCTTCAGGGTCTCAGCCAAACGGTCGTTGTCAGTCTAGCAAATATTTTTGGTAGTTATGTATACTAGGGAAAAACAAAACGCGAGAGTAGGACTGCTTCCATTTTTCTTCTTACCCACCCACCCACCCTTTTCTGGTAAGGAAGTGTAACGTTTTCAATCCTCTTCTTAAAAGTCCAAACTAGGATTCACGTGTTCTGGGTTTCCGTAGTACCATAGGGTGTGTGTGTGTGTGTGTAATCCCTTGTCTATCTGTTGCAACCAAGTCGTTATCTAATCGGCCTTTTGGTTATCAACTGTTGGTACATTCCATACCGACAGGCTTTTGCAAACCGACGCGATCTATCTGATTCGTTGTTTACCGACGCGATCTGTCTTACTCTTTGTTATCCGACGTTATCTTGTTTGGGGTGTTCGTTTCCGTAGTTACCAATCTTTAGGTTCGTCGTGAGAAGAAGGGGTTAGGATATGTGTTCCACTTATTCATGTGCGGAGTAATGATTTGAGTGCGGGATGGAGTCGCGACCATACCACTACTCTTATCATTCGCTTTTGTATATTGAATTGGTAGAGTCACTAATCTTGATTCGTTAAGTAATTTTGCGCATCTATTGGTATTTTAATGCCGAAACTTGTGGGAAATTTTTCTTTGATATATCTGTGTACCACACTCCTTTTCAGTCGTGTGCGATATGCTTAATATCTTTTAGGTGCTTTGAACTTTGTTGATATTTTAATATCATCTTAGTAAATTGTATCCTTTAATCTTGGTTAATTCCACCTTGGTACTATTTTGGATTATTATCATTCTCCATTATAGTACTGACTTGTGTTTTATATCAATCACAGGATGGCTCCACCACGCCGTTCTGATGAGGACATACCACCGGAACTTGGGGCCGCATTGTCAAACATAGCCAATGCCTTGGCAGCAATGCAGCAGAACCAGCAGCGCTTGGAAGAAAGTGTCAGGAGAAATGAGTTTGCTCCACTCCCTCCACCTCCCAAGCGGGGTGACATCAAAAGCTTCCTGAAGTTCAACCCTCGCCAATTTGATGTTTCTGATCAACCACTGGATGCGGATGATTGGTTGCGTGAGATGTCAAGGCTACTCGAGACTGCTGATGTTCCTGAGCAAGAGTGGGTAAAGTGTGCTACTCACCTTCTGAAGGGGGATGCAGCTCTCTGGTGGGAGAATTATCTGAAGGCAAGCTGCACTGGTTTTCAGCCTACTTGGGAACAGTTTTCTGGAGCTTTCAAAGAGCAATTCCTGTCAGAGATTGTCATGGAAAGGATGAAGGAAATCTTTCTCAACCTCAAGCAGGGAAGTGATAATGTCAACACCTACATCAGGAACTTCATGAAACTCTCTCGTTATGGTGGTGATGAGATCTCGGATGACAAGAAGAAACAAAAGAGGTTCAGGCAAGGGCTCAATGCATCGATCAAATATGCAATCACACATGCAAGGCCGACATCTTTCCTGGAACTACAGCACATAGCTCTGCAAGAGGAAGCAAGCAGGCAAGTGTTCGAGGAGTCCAAGAAACACAACCGGGATGCATCAAGCTCTTCAGTTATGGCAGCTCCTTCTAAGCGGCGTGTCTGGGTTCCTAACACCCCACCGTCGCTCCCGGCTTCACCAAGACCTTCAAGCTATGCGGCAAGGCCATCAAACTTCATCACTGCTGCTCCTAGGGGCTACAACCACCACTACCCTGGAGCGCCTGGCGGAGTCCCTGGCCACATTGTTCCACGTCCACCTGGTGCTTGCTTCACGTGTGGAGATCCTGGACATCTGAACTGGAACTGTCCGTTGAAGAACAGAGCTCTTCCTCCACCCCCTCCAAGATCTGCGGCAAGCTCTCCTATGGTTCGTGCACCACCACCTCGGGCTCTCAACATCAACACCAAGCCCGGGTCTACGGTTGCTCGTGCCAATTGTGTCAACGCCGCTCAAGCTGAGCATGCACCGGGAGTCGTGATGGGTATGCTTTCCGTTAACTCAGTCCCTGCACGAGTTTTGTTCGATTCTGGTGCATCGCATTCATTTGTTTCTCACAAGTTTGCAAATGAAAATGAGTTAGTTATGGTTCCTCTACTCAAGCGGTTAATGGTCCTTTCTCCTGATGCAAACATGAGGGCTGTTCATATCAGCCATGGCAATCAAATTGAGATTGGTGGCTCTTCGTTCTAGGCTTCTTTAATTGTTCTGGGCAATTCTGACATTGATGTCATCTTGGGGATGGATTGGTTAACAGCAAATGCAGCTGTGATTGATTGTGCTGAACGCTCAGTTTCTTTGAAGATTCCTGAAGGCCATATAGTCTTTTCTCCAAGTATGACTCCTGCTGTCCAGCTTTTCTCTTTGGCGGCTCTGAATGATGATGCTATGGAAGCTATTCAGAGTGTACCGGTGGTCTGTGAGTTCCCAGATGTTTTTCCTGAAGAGTTGCCGGGTATGCCTCCGGATCGTGAGGTTGAGTTTGTAATTGAGCTTGAACCTGGAACGGCTCCTATCTCCAAGCGGCCTTATAAAATGGGTCCTGCTGAGTTGGCTGAACTCAAATGACAACTTGATGAACAAGAGAAGTTGGGTTTCATTCAACACAGTACTTCTTCTTGGGGTAGCCCAACAATCTTTGTGAAGAAGCGTGACAGGACTGATAGACTTTGTGTTGACTATCGGGCTCTCAATGCTAAAACCATCAAGAACAAATATCCCCTTCCGCGGATTAATGATCTCTTCGATCAGCTAGCTGGAGCTGTGGTATTCTCTAAGCTGGATTTGAGGAGTGGTTATCACCAAATCAAGATTCGCAAGGAAGATGTGCCCAAAACAGCTTTCACCACCCGCTATGGCCTGTATGAGTACACGGTCATGTCTTTCGGTCTCACCAACGCACCTGCTACCTTCTCGAGGCTTATGAACTCGGTTTTCATGGAGTACCTTGATAAGTTCGTTGTGGTCTATCTGGATGACATCCTAGTCTATTCCAAGTCTAAGGAAGAGCATGAAGAACACCTGCGGTGTGTCCTAAGCAAGCTGCGTGAGAACCGTTTGTATGCAAAGTTCTCCAAGTGTGAGTTCTGGCTGCCTGAAGTAACCTATCTTGGTCATGTCATCTCTGCCAAGGGCACTGCAGTCAACCCGGAAACCGTGAAGACAATTGTTGAATGGCTTCCTCCTGTTAATGTCAAAGAAGTGCGGAGTTTCCTCGGTTTGGCTAGTTATTGCCGTCGCTTCGTTCAGAACTTCTCGAAGATAGCGAAGCCTCTTACCGATCTCCTCAAGAAAGGCAAGAAATACCTGTGGACTCCTGCCTGTCAAGCAAGCTTTGAGACACTCAAAGAGAAGCTCACTTCCACGCCAGTCTTGGTTCCTCCGGATACATCTAAGCCTTTCCAGATATTCGGTGACGCCTCTTTGCAAGGATTGGGTGCGGTCCTTATGCAAGAAAGACAAGTTGTTGCTTATGCCTCTCGACAGTTGAAGACACATGAGATCAACTATCCCACACATGACCTCGAGCTAGCAGCAGTTGTCTTTGCTTTGAAGCTATGGAGGCACTACTTGCTTGGCAACCGTTGTGAGATCTTTTCTGACCACAAAAGTTTGAAGTATATCTACACTCAGCCTGATCTCAACCTTCGGCAGAGGAGATGGATTGAAGCAATCAATGATTTTGATTTGACCATCAACTACACACCGGGCAAAGCTAATGTCATGGCCGATGCTCTCAGCCGCAAAGCTTATGTCAACAACCTCATGATAGAAGAGCAGCAACCTCTCTTGTGCGAGGAATTCCGTCAGCTCAACCTTGAAATTGTGGAATAAGGGCATCTCCTGAACCTTCTGGCTACTCCTCTCTTGGAAGAAAAGATTCGCTCTCGTCAGCTGGGTGATCCGCACACCAGAAAGATCATCTCTAAACTTGAGCTTCCGAAGTATGAGTCCTTCCACGTCGATGATCAAGGCACGCTTTTCTTTGAACACCAGATGTTTGTTCCGAACTACTCGGGTTTGAGAGAGCAAGTTCTCAAGGAGGCGCATGATTCTGTTCTATCTGTCCACCCTGGCAGCACGAAGATGTACATGGACTTGAAAACACAATATTGGTGGCCTGGTCTGAAACGGTATTGTGCCAAGTATGTCTCGGAATGTGATGTCTGCCACAGAGTGAAAGCTGTCCATCAGAAACCTTTCGGTCTTCTACAGCCATTGAAACCTCCGGAATGGAAATGGGAGAAAGTAGAGATGGACTTCATCACTGGCTTTCCAAGGTCGCAGAAGGGCAACAATGCAATCTTTGTTGTCATCGACAGGCTTTCTAAAGTGGCTCATTTCTTCCCTGTCAAGGAAACAATTTCTGGAATTCAGTTGGCTGAGCTCTATATCAACAGAATTGTCTCTCTGTATGGGGTTCCGCTTGAGATCAGTTCAGACCGTGGTAGCATCTTCACTTCCAAGTTCTGGGAGAGTTTCCAAAATGCTTTGGGAACAAAGTTGAACTTCAGCACTGCTTACCACCCCCAGTCGCAAGGACAAGTGGAAAGGATCAATCAGATTCTGGAGGATATGCTTCGTGCTTGCGTTATCTCTTTTGGCATGAAGTGGGAGGAATGTCTTCCTTATGCTGAATTCTCCTACAACAACAGCTTCCAGAAGAGTCTGAAGATGGCACCATTTGAGGCTCTCTATGGTCGCAAGTGCAGAACTCCGATTGGTTGGTCAGGTGCAGGAGAAAGAATCTGGTTTGGCCCTGACATTGTAACTCAAGCGGAGGAGAAGGTGCATATCATTCTTGAGAACCTGAAGATTGCTCAAAGTCGTCAGAAGAGCAACTATGATAGGAAGCACACGGACATGGTGTATGCCCCTGGTGATCTCGTGTACCTTCGTGTCACTCCCATGAGAGGCACACACCGCTTCGGTATCAAAGGAAAGCTGGCTCCTAGATACATCGGTCCTTTCAAGATTCGTGGTAGAAGAGGAGAAGTTGCTTATGCACTTGAGCTTCCGGAAAAACTCAAAGTCCATGATGTTTTCCACATCTCTCAGCTCAAGAAGTGCTTCAAAGAACCCGGCAGGACCGTGGATCATGAGCTAATCGATCTCCAAGAAGACCTGTCTTATCAAGAACACCCCACCAAAATCCTTGAGACCGCAGAAAGAAGGACTCGCAACAAGTCCATCAAGTTCTGCAAGGTGCAGGGGTCACACCATTCTGTTGATGAAGCCACTTGGGAACGTGAAGATGAACTCCGTGCCAACTATCCTACCCTCTTTGTGTCTTCTTCTTCTTCCTAGAATCTCAGTGTGTAGCATCCCAGTTGTCTAACACCTGTAATGCTACTTGATCTGGTAATAAAAGGGCCACTTCCTACATATAATTGTTGCATCATCATCATATCATGCTCATTTCATCATGCCACCTTGCATCTGAGCATCATACAAAAACCCTTTTGTTTTGGTTCTTATCTCATATGCATTAATAATTGTATTTGCCTCTTGATATTGTATTTGGTTCTTGATATATTGTTAAATGCCCAAGTTGATTTGGGGGCATATCTCTTATTGACTCCACCACCTTTTCTTCACCACCTTATAATTCCACCATCCAATTAATATGAGCTTGGCATTTTAATTGAGTTTTACCTCTAGCTCATGTGGGTTGGGATGGATCAAATTCTAGCTCCACATGCTCCCATGTATGCACCATGTTGTTTTCACAATATTGGTATATGAGAGCCACATGGCCACCTTTGCATGCCTTGTGAGTGGGATCCTAATTCTAGCTCCCATATGTGTTGTTTTTGGGGTTATCATCATGTTGGGATATTTTGTGGGCTTAATAAGTATCTAGTGGCAATTATACACTAGCAAGCCCCATTGTATTTCAGATATGGTCATCTCCATCTATTCCACATGGGGCATCATTTTTAAATTCTTTTTGCTTGGCCTTTATTCCAATTTTTGGGAATGCAAAATAATAATGCCATGTAATAACATTGTTTTCACAAGAATCATCAGGGCAATAAATATTTTATGCATGGGCCATGCAAGTGCCACCTTTTGCATGTCTTTTGGTTTTCTTTGTTTTGTGTGGATCATCCCTCTCTCCTTACCCTCTCTATACCCCTCTAGCTATACCCTAATCACCTTTTCCCCATCCATGCATGCACATGTGATCATGTGGGTATGTATAAACCCCTCCCCCTCTCTCTAGCCCCTACCACTCCTAGTGCTTGACCATGTGATGTCATTGTCATGTGCTAAACATGGGCATCTCCCTTTACCTCTCATCTCTCCTCTCAACAACCCTAAACCTCCCCTCTCTCTAATCTCCCCCTCCTTCTACCTACCCTACCCGAGCCTCACCTCTCCTCTCTCCCTAGCATGCATGCCCCACTTAGCCCCCTATCTGTCTTGGCCGAGCTACCCATACCCAACCCTACCAAACCCTAAGACCAACCCTAAACCGAGCCATCCCTCTAACCTAGTTCCTAACCGAACCCACCCCCTCTCCTTTCTCTCTCTCTCTGCCTGGCCTGCCCCACCCCGAGCTCCCTCCTCCCTGGCCCTACCTGGCAGCCTCTCCCCCAGCTCTCCCCACCTAGCTACCCCCTGCCCTGGCCGATCACGTGAGGGAGGAGAAAGGTGGCACCGAGGCCACCTTTTCCCATCTTCCCCTCCCCCACGCAACCTCACCTGCCCCTCTCGTTCTTATCCACCCCCTCGCCCCTCTAGCCTCCCCCAGATCCGCCCAGGTCGACGCCCTCGCCCCGCCTTCCTTCCCACCTCTAAGCAACACCCACGCCGGCCACCGTCGGTCTCCTTCTCCCCCGTCGTTCCAGGAGGCGCGGACGGGCAGCAGCGTGTCAGCGAGGACGAGAAGACCGCCCTGCTTCGCCCCTGTACCTGCAGACGGAGGAGGAGAACGCCCAGGCCGAGGAGCACCCGCGCCGCCCGACGAAACCCTAGCTACGTCGGCCTCTGCCTCGTCGTCGATCGCCGACGCCTTCCCCCGTTCCAACCACACCATCGCCCCCACGGTAAGCCCTGCTACCTCCTAGACATGGTCTGCCCCGCTCTACCGTCCTAGCGCCGCCGTGCGATCCGTCGAGCACTCTCGGTGCACCGGCGGCCGCGCGCGACCGCTCGCTTCCTCGGCGCAGAAACCCTACCTAGTCGCGCCCCCCCTGCTAGACAACTTCCCCCTACCTACCGCAGCGGTAGCCGCCTCTGCTAGCTCGCCCGTGTCGCGGGTTCGAACCCCGCCTCGCCGCGCTTATTCTCTGTCTTTTTCCGTCAGAGGCAGAGCTAGGAGAACAACAGTAGTCGTGGCCACTTTGCACATACCCACCCTCTTTTGTTTTCCTAGCCCGCGGTCCAGCCCAGCCCCACCGTCAGCGTCGTGTGCACTTTTGCAAAAAGGCTCCTCGGGTTTTGTTGTCTCAACCCGCAGTCCCCCCCCTGAGCCACGTGTTCGGCCCGCGTCAGCTTGCTGGCAGGTGGGCCTGCAACGCAGCTGGTCCCATCTGTCTGTCCCTGGGGCTGGCACAGGCCACGGTGTCAAACGTCGCTGCGCGCGTGTGACCCAGTCAGTAGAGCGACCCACTCGTCAGCGTCTAGGGCTAGCTCTGGCTGGGTATAAAAAGTCTGCCTGTTTGTCTGTTTTATTTCTAATTAAATTCAAATTAATTCAAATTCAAATATAAATCTGATTTCAAACAACTTTTCAATTATAAATCCAAATAATACAAATAATATATGAATTTGAATCAGAAAAATGTGAGGATTTCAAATATGCTATTCAAATTACCTTTTGCACATTTAAAATTCCAAGTTGATTAAATTACAACAAATGCCACTGGAACTTAATTAATTAATAACTTTTGTTTTATAACTCCGAATTCGACAAATGATATGTCTAAAATGATCAGCTCGACGAGACCTTTCTGTTTATGCTATCCATGACTTCAATTGCAGCATGCATCATATAAATATAAAGTATACAGCAACTATTATGACAATAAAATGTGACCAAAGCTCAATAAAATGATTTATTCTTGTATTCCACACCTCACCCATGCCATGCTACTTTATTGCCATGCAAATTGTGCATCATTCATCATGGCATGATTGTTTGCTTGTCGCATTTTATTCATATGCTTGCGCTCTTTATGTATGTTGGCCCTTGTTTGTTTGGTTCTTCTTCGAATAGACACTGAGCAGGGGATATATCAAGAGAACCAGGAGCACTAACCAGATCCGTCTCTCGCTTCAACTGAGTTGCCAGGCAAGCACTACCACATGCTTGCATACATACAGTACCTATTGCCTCTATCTTATTCTTGCATCATTGAGTCGCGATTGCATTAAACTGAATCCCAAGTATTGCATAGCCTTTACTTTTAAACCCCACCAAGCCTGTTCCTCCATCCCATGAGCCATTACTACAGGAGTTGTTTGAGCCATGCGAGTCGTAGAACAGCATGTGTAGGGTTTGTGAGTGTCTGATGGATAACGAGGTACCTAAACAACTTAACCTGAGTAGTAATGGGATAACTAATGAAAGTGGCACCGGTGAGCAATATCTGCTATTTGGTTTTTCCTGCTCACTTGTGTCCCGTAGGACCCCGAGTACTTGATTCCTGTTCCTTGATTTATCGCGCTATCCACATCCGGGAGGCTTATGGGACCCCCCTGAGCCAGAGCTTGATTCCGTCTTATTTCTTGGGGCCACAAACTAGTTTGAGGTTTTATTTACTATCCTGTACTTATGCCATGTTTTACTGCTTTATTACGATTGTGCGAGGAGCACACTGTACTGTTTAGGATCGGGACACGATTCCGCGGTGTCGACAAGCTCAGTTTTGGGTTCCCAGTCGTTCACAGCCGTCCACCCAAACCTCGGGTCCGTCTCGGAGTCAGCTAGCTTCGTTGCGGGTGTACTCCAAGGGGTGGCCCCCTGAAATATTTCTGAATCTTGTGATTGCTTTGTCGTGAAGGCCTCGTTGGGTTTTGATTTGGTTTTTCCGAGGTTGATCGAGTGTGTGTTGCTATTTGTGCACCCCTGCAGGGTAAAACTTTCTGAAAGCCGTGTCCGCGGTTATGGACGACTTGGAGCACAGTTTCTCGATCATAGACAAGCATAACTAAAGTACCGTTTTAATCTGACTAAATAATTTGACTAGTAAATAGTGCAACACTCTTGGAATGGTTAATAAAATTGCCAACGGATGGGGGGTTGTTCGTCCGCTTCCTCGTCGGTAAGCGAGGAGGAGGATGGATCTGTGGATTTTACTGTTATAACTATTGTCATTAATTCACGGACATCCGTCTATCTTTGGTTAGGCGGATGGTTAGCGTTTATCTATAGAACTAATAGGGTTTATCTTTCGCTGCAATTGCGTCACCCCAGGTTGTGTCCCCTTTAGAGGCATAAAGACTTGCTGAGCACCCTTAGGGTCTCACACGATAAATTATTGGTTCAGATGAACAGGTACCCTCGCAGGACGGATACTGGGTGGAAGAGGCTGATGATGTGGGCAACGATCATTCGGTGTAGAGATTCCGGGAACGGGGATCCGTGAGATCTGTGGGAGGGATGTGCTTATTTCTATGGCATCTTATGCCGATTTGCTTCTTATCCGTACTCGGACTTTGTTTTGCCGGTTCCGCTTGATACTCTGATGTGTGATGTATGAGGAATTATCCTAAAATATTATATCTATCTAGGTCATTTGAATCTTGCCGTATGGCGTTGCTATATTTCCTTTCTTTTTAGATGGAATGGCTCTGATGTAATTTTGTATGGTGGCTTGCATACATACCCATTTGTGTATGTAGTTGATCCCTTCGCCTGCCGATTACGCCGCCCGTACAGGTCCCGATGAATTGGAAGTGGTTGGGACGGCCGAAAGGTCTACCCGTGAGTGGCTTTTGGGGCCCCACCGTACTATTTCAACCACTACCGTTCATCCAGGCTTGTATCTAGGAGCGTAATTCACCGAGGTAGTTACAAGGTGTTGGGTGCCAGGAGGGGCAGCCCTGCCCCTCCTTATATAGGTGGAGGGGCCGCGCCAGGGGAGGGGAGTCCCTCCCCAACTCGGTTTCCCAAGGGGGCCGGTGGTGGAGGGGAGGAACTCCTCCCCAACTCGGTTTCCACCTTCCCCTCCACTTCCCAAAATAGCCGTTTGACTTTTCAAATTGGCGTTTGACTTTTCAAACTAGGATTTGATTAAACCCTTTATTTTGTTCAGCGATGACACCTAGTACATGATGCAATCATTCCAACTTGGTATGACACATTCATGTACCCTTCCCATTCGGAGTGCCGGACATTCCGGAACCTTCTAGAACACTCCCGATGAAAACACCAGAACCATTCTCCAACCCCGAAATAGGACTTTCCTTATATGAATCTTATTCTCCGGACCATTCCGGATCTCCTCGTGATATCCCGGATCCCATCCGAGACTCCGAACAACATTCGGTCTCTTACTCATCATTCCATAACTACTCAAACAACGTCGAATCCTTAAGTGTGTCTCCCTACGGTTCGTGAATTATGCGGACATGATCGGGACACTTCTCCAAACAATAACCAATAGAGGAATCTGGAAATTCATATGGCTCCCACATATTTCTACGATTACTTTGCGATCGAATGAACCACTTACATACGATACCAATTTCCCTTTGTCTCACGATAGTTTACTTATCCGAGGTTATGATCGTCGGTATCTCTGCATATCTAGTTCAACCTCGTTACTGATAACTACTTTTTTCTCGTTCCCGTGATATGTGATCCCTTGTGAGCCAGTCACATGCTTGCAAGCTAATTGGATGACATTTCACCGAGACGGTCCAGAGTATATCTATCCGTCATATGGATGGACAAATCCCACTCTTGATCCATGTGTCTCAATCAATACTTTCCGAACACTCAATGCCACCTTTATAGCCACTCAGTTACGGTGTGGTGTTTGATGTCATTAAAGTATCCTTCCGGTGAAGGTGATATGCATGATCTCATGGTCGAAGGAATTAGGTTACTATGTATCAGTAAGCATATAGCAATTGAACTATTAAAATGACTTGATCTTTATGCTACGCTTATCTACAGAAGTATGTCCACCATATCATTCTCCTAACGATATGATCTTGTTGTTAATAACATCTCAATGTTCATGATAGGGAAACCACAATTATTTATTAACCAACAAGCTAGTATTATAAAGAGGCTTTACTAGGGACTCTATTTTAGTTTACAAATCACACGTATTAATGTTTCCTTGTTAATACTATTATAGCATGAATGTAAACATTTATCATAAACACAAAGATATAATAATAACTATATTTATTATTGCCTCTAGGGCATATCTCCAACAGTTGCCGTAGGGACATAGCCATGTTGTCTCTTTGGAGAAAAAAGTCAATGCTCTCGACATTGAGAGGCCTATTGAAATTAGTGCCAAAAGAGACATTGGTCGTTCTGGTGCTGGAATGCACAATCAGAAAGCAAGAATGCAAGATGATAATTATCTATATTTTTCTTTTTGTACATGCCTTTCCAACATAAAATACCAACTTCAGATTCTTTCTTTTTGGTGGTTATTATAGCATATTGATCTAAGCAGCTATCGATGGTAGAGATTGTACCCAAAACTGCATATATACAGATATTGCATATAACGTTCCTCTACATGTAGGTCCTTCTCGGTGCAGTTTAGCTTCTATAACATGACATATTCCATATGTCAATTTGACAGTGATGTGGTGTGCAGGCTGCAAGGTGCTCGGCTCCTATCAAATCAACACACTCGAGTACATTTTGGAGCATCATAGTGGATTTTTCTTATCATCTCTAATGCATCATTAGTAATTCAGAACTACAACTAAAGGCTTGAATAATTTTTGGTAGGATTATGATTATTTGTCAGTTTGTGTAAACACATGATGTAAAACTGACTCCTGTATTAGTGAACGGAGGGAGTAGTTGATTTTTCTTTTGCTCATTTACGCAGATATGTATATGTTGCTTTCTTTAGCGATCATGCATGCTAAGTTTGATGTTTTTGTTTTGAACCGTTTTTTTGTCCCAAGAGGATGCACCCAACCAGCTATTATCTGCATGTCGTCGAAACGACACAAAACAGTATATTAAAATTTACTTATTGTCACGTACATCCGGGTGATTTGCATCTGATGTTCTACCAATACTAAAATAGAAAGCACAAATAAAACAACCACTGGCCATATGTTTAACAAGTCTTGTTCTGCCACAACGGTTTGTCGGCGAAGCCGCGCATTTTCGCCTAGTTTTTTGAATTGGAGCAATCAGAGGTCGGGGTTGGAGCCACACACGTGGCGATGGCCTTTGGTGCCATCTAGGATGCAACCGTTTTATTAGCTTGACCTCACCATCGAGCAGGCTATACCTGAACACGTCACGGTCGTAAACAAAATAGACACACCCACCGTCCATGTCCAGCTGGGTGCTATCCATGGCGAAGCTAACAGGGTGGCCGAGGAATATGACACGATCACGTAAGCTTTTTCCGTCCCTTGCCGCCCATCGCATCTCGCCCCTTGCTCCTTCTTCTAGTGAGTGCACCGTCACCGACAGGTCCGACAACCTTGATGCGTCCGATAGCCTCCATGGGTAGTCAATACCATTTAGTATGAGTATGCGGCGCTTGACCAGGACGGAGGCCCACAATAATTCACCACGAGACTCTAGGACGTAGTTCCAATCAGGATAATACTTTGTGTCGTCAATTGCATCCATTGTCACAAAGCCATCGGTGCCACCTCCACCCTGTTTGAGTACACACCAGCGGGATGGCGGGCCGACACATAGTAGGACCTTGCCACCGTGATACACGCCGCAACTAACGGTGGCGGGCGATTGGGAACTCTAGAATCCTTTTGATTATTGTCCATGCCACGTCACCGGGATGCATCGTAGGATGGCAGCGGTGAAGACGGGATAGTCCGTGTAGAAAGTGCTGTAAAGAAAGAGGGTGCCATCGTCCTTGTAGACGGTACCACATGAAGTTCCTATTGTTTGCTCGATTTCATCGTCGTCGTCGTCAGGAAATCGAGGAAGCGGGGTGACTTCTCCACTTAGGAGGTCGATGAGTCTTGGATCTGGTTTTGCGACGAAGAGCCAAGCGGCCGTGCCATCGGCCCTAGCCACCCAGTTTTGCTCGTCGTCGTCCGGTGCGTGCGGTGGCAGGTCGACGACGTCATGGTCAGTTGCCGCCGCCTTGGAAGAAGAGACACGTGCACGTGGGTAGTCGACGCTGGAGTGGATGATCTGGCCGTCGCACAGCCCTAGTAGCCACGGTGCAAAGGTGGGAGGCGAGCGCAGCGCCGCTATGGCACGCCATGAACAGCAAACGGCATGGAAACGAATGTAGTCAGCCACGTTGTGCAGGCGGCCGGAGACGTCGATGAGCAGGTCCGGCGAAAGATCGGCCCAAGAGGAGGCCGGAGCCATGAAATTGGCTTTCATACCCGGCGATAGATTGTCTTCTTCGGTCGTCGAATCGGTAATTTAATAGATCGAGCTAGCTAGTACACGCATATATAGATGCCGATCAGGTTTATAACAGTCCGTAAACAAATTAAATCCATACACAATACCCAGACGCATCAGGTTTGATTATTCCACGACGGTTCGTACTCAATCCATACACAATAATACCCGGACGTACACATCAATAGACGCATCAGGGTTTCTCGGAGTCCTTAAACCAAACCATGCATGACGCCTTTCTCATTGAATTTGTTTTTTTCCTTTTTTTTTACCGAAAAAAGGAATTTACTTCCAACCTGATAAAGCTTAAGGATTTCACATGTGTATGTCTATATAGGACTCGGATGCTGCAACACATAATTTTTTTGCAGAAATAATCACAGTTTGCATAGTTTTTCAAGAATCATAAAATATTACATATTTCAACTGCAAATACGGTTGCTAGTAATAATTTTTAACTGATGTTATTGTTGTGGGGCCGCTTCATGAGCGTCTCAACCCACTAACTAGCCCAGCCGGAGAGAACACAGATTCATATTAGGATTTGAGCCCTCTCCTCCCAAAAGACTAGCCTGTAAGAAGAGTCACCTTTAGCCTAGTTACTTTAATTCATCGAGTTCGATGTTTCTTGACATTGCTCAGCCGCTTATGCTCATGATAGCTGCCTGCACTCGTTGTGCTTGTACTTGTTGGATGGATGCTAGCTGCACGCACATACATGTTGAGTTGATCAATCGAATGATCAGCTTCAGGTACTCATGCATATACATAGCTTGCTAGCTTTGCCGATCTTATGTTTTGTATTCATCAATCGTGTCGCTCTGAGCCTTCTAACTTTGTACAAAAAGGCATCGAACATTGGGTAAGTGCTCCATTTTCTATGAAAGTCGGATAGCAGAGGACAATGAAGGATGCTACCAAGGAAATTCTACAATGTGGGACAGAAAGTTTTCAGAAGAAGTATTTAGGACTTCCTGTCCCGGATGGCTGCATGACAAAAGGGAAATTCAAGCCAACGAAAGAAAAAATCCGCAAGCAGTTGGATGACTGCACTAAAAAGTATGCATGGAGTGGTGCTAAAGAAACTTTGATCAAAGCAGTCCATACCTACGTTTGCAATGGGTATATTTAAATTTCCATTTGGCCTGCTAGATGAACTCACTAAAATGACCCGGGAATTTTGGTGGGGTGATGAACATGAGAGATGGAGGATGCAGTTCATTGCGTGGAATAAGGTTGCCATGCCAAAATCTTTCAGCAGAGTTGGGTTTTCCGATTTAAGGGTGTTCAACTAGGCTTTACTAGCTCAACAAGCTTGGTGACTCCTTCAATTTCCTGACAGTCTATGTGCTCACTATGCTGCGCACGAAGTACTACCTAGCTGGAAAACTTGCTTGACACGGTTTTCGTTCAGAATGCATCGCCGTCATGGCAAGGTGTGTGGTGCACGGCCTGGAGCTGCTAAAAAGGGAGTCATTTGGAGGATCGGCAATGGTACACAAGTAAATATTTGGCGCGACAACTGGGTGCGAGGAACAGTAACTTGAAGATCACGGCAAGACGAACACAATCGAGAGAAAAGTGGGTTGCAGATCTCATTGATCCAGCCACAAAAGCTTGGGACACATCTAAGATTCGAAGGATATTTTGTGAGGCAGACGCAGATGCTATTCTTGAGATAAAACTCTCTCCTTGTCGTCTTTGTGAGGACATCATCGCTTGGCACCCAGACAAGTCCACTTGTTTTCAGTGCACAGTGCATATCATCTAGCCATGCAGGAACTCTTACGAGATTTGAGTGGAGGACAGTGCGGTTCGACACCTGATGGAGATCGGCCTCTTTGGAACCTGATATGGAAATGTAATGTACCGCAGAAAATCAGAGTTTTTATCTGGCGTTTGGCTATAAACTATCTAGTTGTCACTGATTTGTTACATCGACGCATTCCAAAGATCAACATGTGCTATTATGTGTGTGGCATGGAGAATGAAGATGCTCATCATGCTATGATTCGCTACACGGTGGCGCAGGCGCTTCTCGAAGGTCTCCGGTCTGTTTCGGTACTGCCGGATGAGCTCTCGGCTCCTTCATTCATCTTGTGAAGACATGCGTGTGAGAATTATGTTTATGTTTTAGAGGACATGGCATCACCGAAACAATATGGTACATGGTGATGAAAAGGCCTCAATTGCTGCCTTCGTTCCTTATCTTAAGAATTATGTGGAGACTTTACGTGTGTTCCTTAGAATTACCTTGGACGAAAAAGGTAAGACTCCTCTAGTTGAGTCACTCCACTTACTCATGTACTAGCTGATGATCCAGGTTCAGAGTGAAAACCCCCAGACAATGGATGTGCGAAAATTAATGTGGACACGTAGATGGGATAACAAGAGCATAGTGGCTGGCCTAGGCGTGGTGGCGAGAGATCATGCAGGGCGGTGTTCTTGGCCGGGAAACATGTTGTCTCCTGTGATAGCGTAGAGGAGGCAAAGATTTGGCGATCCTGGAAGGTCTCCGTTTGGCCGAGCGGCACATTGACAAACCGGTTGTCTTTGAGATCGGTTGTGCCCGGATTGCAAATGTGCTCGGTCATGTCATTAAAATCGGCAGAGTTGGTAATAAAGTGGTGCATGAGTTAGGCAGATAGGTAAACGTGAGTTAAGTGGTGTATTGCTTGGTTTATCACGTTCCTGCATATCGGTGCTAATCGAGTGTGACTGTATGGACATTGTTACCTAATATCAATAAAGATCACGTTTTCCCTTGAAAAAATCAGTTATACTGGTTTTAATTTTTGCATTTTAAGTTAAACCTCCTTATACAACGAGCACCAGCCTGGTCTGGTCCAGAATGACATGAATCGTTTGGCATCCTACATAATTCAGGAGTTTCTATATACATGCTTGCTTGCTTACTTGCTCACTACCTATTTCACACGCAGTGGCGGTGCCACGACCAAAAGTCTGTGTTGTCAAACTCATCTTATATATATATATATTCTCAAATTTTTACATATTCTTTTGTAATTTTTCTCATGTACATGAAGGATTGACAAGAATCCTGTGTAGTCATTTGACTACACAGAAACCCCCTGGCTACGCCACTGTTCACACGGTAACGGTAAATAATGTTAACTTCACCAAAACATGTCACACATGCAAATCTTTATATTTTGAAACCAACTTTTAATTTATTTTAAGGAAATAATATATGGGTAACATTTAATGTATTTATGGATACATTTATATTGGTTGCAACTAATTAATGTATTCCAGTTAATAAGCATTATCTTGCTAGGTGTATATTTTTTAGGTGAGTAACTGTATCCCCGAATTGACTTAATTTCCTTCCTCCCTCTCCCTATATATATACGTGAACAATGTGCAGATGGAGCAACATGATCTTGTAGAATACATCTATCAGAAACCAACCTGTAATTTATTTTAAAGAAATAATATATGGGGTAATATATGGGTTATATTTAATGTATTTACGTATATATTTATATTGGTTGAAACTAATTAATGTATTCCAATTAACAAGCATTATTTTTCTAGATTTATTTTTTGGAGGTGAGTAATTGTATCCCTGAATTGACTTAATTTCCTCCCTTCCTCTTCCTATATATACTTGAAAATGTGTGGATGGAGCAACATGATCTTGTAGATTACATCTATTAGAAACCAACCTGTCATTTATTTTAAGGAAATAATATATGGATGGAAATAATATATCGGTTATATTTAATGTATTTAAGGATTCATTTATATTGGTTGAAACTAATTAATGTATTCCAATTAATAAGCATTATTTTTCTAGATTTATTTTTTGGAGGTGAGTAATTGTATCCCTGAATTGACTTAATTTCCTCCCTCCCTCTCCCTATATATATTTGAAAAATGTGTGGATGGAGCAACATGATATTGTAGATTACATCTATCAGAAACTAACCTGTAATTTATTTTAAGGAAATAGTACATGGGTGGAAATAATATATCGGTTACATTTAATGTATTTAATAATACATTTATATTGGTTGAAACTAATTAATGTATTCCAATTAATAAGCATTATTTTGCTAGATTTATTTTTTGGAGGTGAGTAATTGTATCCCTGAATTGACTTAAGTTCTGCCCTCCCTCTCCCTATATATACTTGAAAAATGTGTGGATGGAGCAACATGATCTTGTAGATTACATCTATCAGAAAATATACATACAAAACCTTCAAGTAAGCTTCACATTACAATTTCACATCGTCTCAATGAGGAAGCCGACTAACATTGTTTATGCACCAGCCCTAGTTTCGCTTCTTCTTGTCATGTGCTTTTCTATCCATGCACACTATAAGTACTACTCCCTCCGTTCAGAAATATAATACATTTTAGTTTTGTGAAATAAACGTATCTAGACGTCTTTTAGTGTATAGGTTAGGTACATTCGATTCATAAAGCTAAAACGTCATATATTTATGAACGGAGGGAGTAGTACTTACCATATTAATATCAAGTAGCTAGTCTTCTAAGATCAGCATTAGCCCAAAGGTTAACTCGTTCATGTATGTTTCTTATTCAATTTTGTTAATCAATATTGAAGACTCGTATGGATAATAATGCTAGATTTGGTTTCTATGCAGGTCGCGTTATTGACAACAAGAAGATCAAATTACCATACGGACTATGCGCGTATAAAAAAGATTCGCCGGATTGCAAAGGCGGTCCAGATACCTCGTTTTGCTATTGTTGTTTAGTAAATAGCATATGCTACTTAACCTTGTATTCATGTGAATCAGAATGCAATAAACCTTCTCCGAGCGCAACAGTGACGGCGGCCCATCCCCCTTTGCCCTCCCGGCATTTCTAATTACTCCCAAAGTGAGCATTGCTAATATGCTTGCTAATGTACTACTGCAATTTATAAATAATAAAAAATAGTGTCTTGTTTTGTTCGCCGATGTTGCTAAAACTCATAATGTTGTTTTCACGAAGGAGAGACCGAGTCACAAGCAAAATACAACGAATAAGAAATATATAACTTTTAATGGGCACCCTCGATCCGGCGCCTCACCCTCTAAACCCTAGCCCTCACACCTTGAATCGCCATCGTCTCTTGCACTGTTGTTTGTTGTTGTTGTTGCTCCGTGTGTCAGGATCGGTCCATTCTCGCCTTCGCCGTTACCGCCGTTTTGCGTCCTCGCCGTCTCCATTTTGGTGAAACCTGGATTGCATACAAATCTGGTGGTTTAAAATTCGGCCGTGTTTTAAGAAAGAAGCGGTCGAGTGAGCTATAGCAAAAACTAAGGGAAGGGGGAAAGGGGGGAATAAATCTCCCCTCTCCCTGTCTCTCTATCAGGACTGTCTTTCGTCTCATCCGCCTCGCCGTCGGGGATTGCCGCCAGGGGACGGGCCGCAGGCCGCAATGCCGCTTCTTTCTTGTATGGTTGGAAATAATATATGGGTTACATTTAATGTATTTCCGGATATATTTATATTGGTTGAAACTAATTAATGTATTCCAATTAATAAGCATTATTTTGCTAGATTTATTTTTTGGAGGTGAGTAATTGTATCCCTGAATTAACTTAATTTCCACCCTCCCTCTCCCTATATATACTCCCTCCGTTCATAATTAGATCGCATTCTGGGTTTAGTCAAAGTCAAACTTTTTAAAGTTTAACTAAATATTTAGCAAAAAATAAAAGTATTTATGATATAAAACTTATAGTATTGAAATCTTCGTAAGTTATATTTCCATAATATATGCATTTGGAATAATAAATGTTTATACATTTTCCTATATTTTTGGTCAAAGTTGAGAAAGTTTGACTTTAAAAATTCCTAGAACGCGAAGTAATAAAAAACAGAGGGAGTACTTGAAAAATGTGTGGAAGGAGCAACATGATCTGGTAGATTACATTTATCAGAAAATATTCATACAAAACCCTCAAGTAAGCTTCACATTATAATTGCACATCGTCTCAATGAGGAAGTGGACCAACATTGTTTATGCACCAGCCCTAGTTTGGCTTCTTCTTCTCATGTGCTTTTCTATCCATGCACACTGTAATTACTACTCTCTCCGTTTAGAAAATATAATATATTTTAGTTTTACGAAATGGACATATCTAGAACTTATATACTAAAAGACGCCTATGTACTAAAACGTCTTATATTTCACAAAACTTATATGGATATTAATGCTAGATTTTTATTTCGTGTAGGCAGCCTCACTGATGAAAATAGCAACGAGAAGATCAATTTACCATACGGATTATGCACGTACAAAAAAGATTCGCAAAATTGCAAAAGCGAGCCTGATAGGTCGTTTGGCATCCAATGCAGCGAGCACCAGCCTGGTCTAGAATGACACAGATTGTTTGGCATCCTACATAATTTAGGAGTTTCTATGTACATGTTTACTTGCTCACCACGTATTCCATTCGGTAACGATAAGTAATGTTAACTTCATCAAAACATGCAACACGTGCATATCTTTATATTTTGAAACCAATCTGTAATTTATTTTAAGGAAATAATATATGAGTGGAAATAATATATGGGTGGAAATAATATATGGGTTACATTTAATGTGTTTATGAATACATTTATATTGGTTGAAACTAATTAATGTATTCCAATTAATAAGCATATTTTGCTAGATTTTATTTTTTGGAGGTGAGTAATTGTATCCCTGAATTGACTTAATTTCTGCCCTCCCTCTCCCTATATATACTTGAAAAATGTGTGGATGGAGCAACATGATCTCGTAGATTACATCTATCAGGAAACATACCTACACAACCTTCAAGCTTCACATTACAATTGCATCGTCTCAATGAGGAAGCGGACCAACATTGTTTATGCACCGGCCCTAGTTTTGCTTCTTCTTCTCATGTGCTTTTCTATCCATGCACACTGTAAGTACTACTTATTCACCATATCAATATCAAGTAGCTAGTCTTCTAAGATCAACATTAACCCACAGATTAACCGTCCATGTATGTTTCTTATTCGATTTGGTTAATGAATATTGAAGACTCATATGGCTATTAATGCTAGATTTGTTTTTTTCATGCAGGTCGCGTCATTGACAACGAGAAGATCAAATTACCATACGGACTATGCGCGTTTAAAAAAGATTCGTCGGATTGCAAGAGCGGGGCATATAGCTCGTTTTGCTATTGTTGTTTAGTAAATAGCATATGCTACTTAACCATGTATGCATGTGAAGAAATGTGCAATAAATCTTCTTCGAGCGCAACGGCGACGCCGGCCCATCCTCCTTTGCCCTCCTAGAGTTTCTAATTACTCCCAAAGTGATCATTGCTAATATGCTAGCTGATGTACTACAATTTATAAATAATAAAAAATAATGTCATGGTTTCGTTCGTCGATGTTGCCGAAACTCGTAACGTTGTTTCCTTGAAGGAGAGACAGAGCCACGAACAAAATACAACGGATAAGAAATATATAACTTTCAATGGGCACTGCTCGATCCAACGCCTCGCCCTATAAACCCTAGCCCTTGCACACTACCATCTTTTGCACCATTGGTGGTGGTTGTTGTTGTTGTTGTTGTTGTTGCTCCGTGTAAGGATAGGTCCATTCTCGCCTTCGTCGTTACCGCCATTTTGCGTTCCCACAGTTTCCATCTCGGTGGAACACGAATCTCACAGAAATCCCATGGTTTAAAATTCATCCGTTCTTTAAGAAAGAAGCGGTCGAGCGAGCAATAGCAAAAGGGAAGGGGAAAAAAATGGGGAATAAATCTCTCCTCTCCCCGTCTCTCTGTCAGGACTGTCTTTCGTCTCATCCGCCTCGCCGCCGGGATCGCCGCCGGGGGACGGGCCTCAGGCGGCAATGCCGCGCCCCCGCTTGCCTCTGCTGCTGCTCCTCCCAGTAACAGTAACCGTCACCGTACTCCTCCTCCTCATACCCTCCTCCCGGCCCCCACCCCCTCCACGCTCCCCAATCCCCTGCGGCGCCGCCCCTTCCGACGCCACCGCCGGCCGCTGGGTCCCCACCCCACCTCCTCTTCCGCCGCCCCTCTACACACCCTCCTGCCCCTTCCACCGCAACGCCTGGAACTGCCTCCGCAACGGCCGGCCCCCGGTCGCCGCGCTCTCCTGGGCCCCCGCCCGCTGCGGCGACGGCGTCGTCCCGAGGGTCGACCCCGCGGCGTTCCTCGCGGGGGCCAGGGGCCGCCGGATCGGGCTCGTGGGGGACTCGCTGTCTGAGAACCTGGTCGTCGCGCTGCTCTGCGCGCTCCGGGCGGGCGACGCCGACGCGCGCAAGTGGAAGCGCCGCGGCGCGTGGCGGGGCGGGTACTTCCCCCGGGAGGACGTCGTCGTCGCGTACCACCGCGCCGTGCTCCTCGCCAACTACACGTGAGTCATCAGATATCTGCTGCTCCTTTTCTGTTTTCCTTGTAGATTTCAAAACGAGATCAATCTGTGATCTAAGATCAGGATGAAAACTTTAGATGAAACATACTTAGGTTGTTTCTTTGGAATATTTGTGCTTGCGTTCATCATCATGGAGCCAGTAACTGAAACTGAACTGTCATGGTAGTTCTGCTATCTTGGAGAAATTAGTAAATGATTTGTAGTTCTACCGTTCCTTGCTCCCGCGCCTCCAGTGCATGATTCAGTTGTAGCGGTATATTTTCATGAAGAAATTGCAGTCAAACTATTTAAACATCCAATGATTCTGATTGTGTGCGACAGAAAGTTCATTTTGATGATTCTGAATATATGTTAGCATTTCGTCCTACTATTCTTACATGTTTAATTCCCTATCTATATAGATATTTAGAGAGTTTCTTGATGCATAAATTACAATTATGCTGATGTTTGCATCGATAGTTTGAAATTTCGAAACTGTATGCACATGTGCTTTTAGACACACAAGCAGGACTTTATTTTTTGTTATTGCTTCATAGTTAATACAATAAAATTGTAAAGCTCACATGGTGATGACTAATGATACAAAGGTGGCAGCCTGTAGAGAATTCCAAACTTCAGAAGGATGGAATAAAAGGAACTTATAGGGTGGATGTTGACATTCCTTCTGATGATTGGGTAAATATCACCAAGTTCTATGACGTCCTCATTTTCAACACTGGACACTGGTGAGTATTTGCGTTATCTAGGTTGAAGTTATTTACTCCATGCTTTGCTTCGGTTTTCCCCTTTCATGTACTGGTAACATAGGATGAAACACTCATTTCCCTATTTCAGTTATAAAGGGGGTACTGATATTGTTCACAAGCTTCGTTTGATACTGACTCTTAACACTGCATATTCTCTATGTTGGAGGTCTCTTGGAATCTGAGCCGTTTGTTTGTACTGATATTGTTCACAAGCTTCGTTTGATGCTGACTCTTAGCGCTGGGTATTCACTTTCTTGGAGGTCACTTGGAATCTGAGCCATTTGTAACTAGATTTTAGTCTTCACATGTTATTCATTCTTAATTTCTCAGTGTACTTACCATTTTAACATGATAATCCTGAGTTAACTAACATGGTGATGTGTACTTCTCTTTTATCCCTTGAAGACTATAGTGTGGTTTGGCCACGCGTCATGTTAACGTTTGTCCATTATCAGGTGGGGTCTGGATAAATTCCCAAGAGAGACTCCCCTTGTTTTCTACAAAGGAGGAAAACCCATTGAGCCTCCACTCAGCATCTTCGATGGACTGAATGTAGTCCTCAAAAGTATGGCCTCGTACATTGAAAGGGAGGTCCCTGGTAAAACGCTGAAGATGTGGCGCACACAATCACCCAGGCACTTCGATGGAGGCGAGTGGGATCACAATGGCAGTTGTGTGTCTCATAGGCTCCTAGAAGAACACGAGGTACTATCTGAGGTCCAAGCTTTTCATGACCTGACATTCTCCTCAAAATATTTTGACGCGTGACCACCCTAAAAATCCCGTGCAGCTCGATTCCTGGTTCGATCCCAGGTTCAACGGAGTGAACAAAGAAGCGAGGCTAGTTAACTCGGCGATCCAGGAAGCACTAGTCGACACAGATATCCAGCTGCTCAACCTGACCTACATGAGCGAGTTCCGCGCCGACGCCCACCCCGCAATCTGGCTCGGAAAGAAGGATGCTGTGGCGGTATGGGGCCAGGACTGCATGCACTGGTGCCTGCCCGGCGTACCGGACACGTGGGTCGACATCCTGTCCGCGCGGATCTCTCACTACTTCAAGCAGGGCGATGGCTGACACCAGCGGGCAATGTGAAGCACTGTAAATGTTCGGGTTATGATCGCGAAGCCCTGCAAATGCTCTACTTGGACAAGGGCATCCTGAGCTTGTTTGGAACAATGACACTGAGATGTTTATCCAAGGGTGAAGGTGGGGTGGCGCGAGATGATTCACAGGATGGCGAGACGACTCTTTGGAATCTTTATTTGAGAGAAGCAATGTCATGCATGTTTGTTGGGTGGAGATGCTCAGCCCGCATATTGTTTTGTGGTTATTACACTCAGAAACTTATTCCAGTCCTGACAGTTTGAGATGTGAAACTTGGCTAGAACTAGGCACGTCTCTGTAACTGTGCAGCTTGTTGTGGTCTTTTTATGAATATATGGAACTCGGTTATGTCCAATGCTGCATCGATCTTTTTATGGATTTAATTAGTTTGGAATGGGGCGAGTATTTTCCAAGACACGCCGGTCAAACTTCTCCATCTTTTGACAAGATCATTCACAGGAGAGGGGTGGTGAGTGTTCGGAATCTTGGTTTGAGAAGCTAGTGTAGTCTGTAGTTGGTTTTTATGGAGATTTTTGCCCCAGCAACTTCATACAAACCCTACTTCGGACTTGCTGCCTTAACAATTCAGACATGAAACTAAGTGCAAATTTCAGCAGGTACAAACCATACAAAGTGTACAAACACATCGTGGTTTCTGGATGGGTAATTCAGAACATCGAACATATAGACGAATCATGAATGGCATCCAGATCTTGGCACAGGAGACAAAATAACTGATTTTCTCACCATTCCTCGGAACTGAATCCTGTACATAAATGAAAATGTAACATGAGAGCCTTGTGTATCTGAAGAAGAAAGGTGCCCGGTTACTCGAGAATAAAAATGAAGATACCAGAAGTCCGGAAAACATAGTTGGGTGAGTATGACGGAGATTTGCTTTATCAGAGGCAAGTTATCGTGTCATGAATTTGAGCACAAACTTTGATTTATAATTCATACGGCCATTTCTAGCTGACAATTACTGCTCCAAAATGACTATGCCGAGAAATTACATAAGCAATTTCATGTGCAGAAAGTGAAATAAGCAATCATGACATGCACTGCTAGACATGTTCTACTTCTGAAGAAAACATTATGTAAACTCTGAAGACTTCTCCCAAGAACAAAGTGAGGGATCACACGCAAACCAATGCCGAATAATTTAAGCCCATGAGGGCAATGAGATGCTCATATCTAACAAGACTATAGAAGTTGTTATTGATTACTGACAATTCAATGAGCCAAATAATACTGAACAGATTTGAGTTACAGTTCAGAGCTAATCAACATGTGGAGATACTGTATCACTCTCTGAACTAATCGAACCAGACATCTGTGCTAGTGCCCACAAGATTAGAACTAATCAACAAGTCTGCATGCTGACTTACACTCGTTGTTTATGCAACACTGTTAAAAAAAGTTAAACATCCTTTGCAAACAAAACGGGTTATACTGGTTTTCCATTTTGCACCTTATTAGAGTATAGGTCGGTGTGGCTAGGGCACCGGCCTATACTCTAATACACCTCACAAGCACAAGCCTGGTCCAAAGCGACTCAAATAATTTGGTATCCCTACAAACTGTTCATCCTACATAATCCAGGAGTTTCTTACCTACGCTTGCGTTATTTCACACATGAAAGCTAATTTCAGAATACAGAAAGCATCAAAAGTAACATCGGTTAACTTACGGATATTAAAAGCACGCAGAAACTTCAAAACTTCGAGAATTCTCTTGCCGACTGCATTACACTTGACTTCAACTATTTTAAGGTGCTCAGATAATGCAGGCGGCCCCTCCATTGTCCTACAGCTTCCTTCCATTTCCACTTTATGAATTGGTCCCTATGGTAAGAAAAAACGTTTAACCAAAATGGGTTATCGATAATAACTTTACTAGTGCAGCAATTTTCCAATCATATAATCTTGGAAAAAAGTTCAAGAGTGAGCTTCTCTAAAACGGGTGAGTTTTTTTAGAACGTAAGCTAGTCGATCGCAGCCAGGAGCCTCACACCAGTACTCGTTGAGTAATAATGTCTTTACGTTGCCAAATATAGGGCGGTGTTCCAAATCTCCTGCCAAAATGAACTGAAAATTATCAGGCCCAAATATAGGGCGGTGTCCCAAATGCCATCTAGTTTCAGAGAAACAAGGCCCGGAGCAGAAGCATGGAGTCGGATATGACGGTCAAGGAGGCAATCAGTGATGCTCAGCTGCTTCAGGGAGCTGGAAGAGAAATAGGTAAAAAAAAAAAATAGGCCATGCTGGACCGACGCGTGTGCTCTAGGTCTTAGCCCACGCGCGACCCAGCAGGGCCACTGGCCGGCTCGGCACAACACCGTGCTTCACAGGCCTGGCACGCCCAAGCATGTGGTGGCCTGTTTAATGGGCGAGACATGTCTGTGAAGCACGCCAGCCCGTTGTCTTTTTCTGTTGGCTAGCCAAAGTTAACCTTAAAAACAGGCCTAATCTGTAATACTATTAGCTAAGGTTTGGTGGACCGGTGGTTGTGTGGAGCGCGGCAGATCTATCTAGAGATCGCAAGTTTGACCTCCACAGATAACAATATTTGTCTATATTTTCAAAAGGCCGGCAGATACATGCTAAACAGGCCATGCCAAGCCACCACGCGTGCCTAAGGACGCAGCCCAGACACGACCCCGCTCCTTCAAGGACTCGGCATGACACGGGCTGGTGCCGTGCTGCGGGCTGGTTCGCCCAAAGCACGGCCCGTCGGCCAGGTTTGATCCCAGATTTCCAGTGACCCAAAAAAGGAAAAAAAAAAAGTCTGACTACAACACTCCTCCAACAGCAACAAAATCGAAAAAAGTAAGGAGATTTCTTCCGCGAGAAGAAGTGCCGCTAACTGTCCACCTCCACGACGCCGACGTCACCGCGCTCCCCCCGCCCCCGCCCTTACAGGTAACCGCCGCCTCTTCCTTCCCTTCTTCCTAAGTTCCGGCGACTCCTCAATCGGCCGAAACCACAAATATAATCTCCGTGCTTCGTTTTAGGAGCTGAGCACCTGGTTCATGCATGAGTTCTTGCTGTTAGGACCTGCAGCAGACTGCTGTTATTTTATTTATCTTTTATTACTTCCATCAAAAAGGCTTATCTTCCTTTCCATAGAAGTTATGCCGTCTAACATGCTATAAGAAACAGATTGTTCGGATTACTATTTTCAATGCTTGTTGCCTTGTCGGATTCACTTATTACCGACCTTTTACTTTGTCTGGAACAGACTTTCGGGCATAGAATCGGGTATTTGCCACTGTTGGTGCCTGCTATAAGGGCTCATTTCAGCAGCACGATCCCACCAGGCATCGACACCGTTTGGTTTGAATATAAAGGCCTGCCTCTGAAATGGTAACATATGCTATCTAATACCAACATTAATAACTGTCAATCACCTTATTAAAATCTTGTGAACCCCATGTTAATTGCTGACTGTCTTTTTTAAGTTGTCGTTGTTATACTTTTGTTAGGTATATACCCACGGGAGTCCTTTTTGACCTTCTCTGTGCAGATGCAGAAAAGCCGTGGAATCTAACAGTAAGGCTATAATTCTCCTGTACTTTTGTTTTTAAAATTTTCCTTGTATTCATTTGTTTGTTTTCTTTCAAAATTTCTAAGATTTTTTTTGTGGTATTGAAACCGTTTGATCAACCATGTATATTTTGTTTTAATACTCAGGTTTGCCGTAGAGATTCGCTATGACATATGACCGTGTTCCTCAGTCTCTAGTTATTTACTTAGCAATTAAGCTTATTGAAGAGCCAATTAGTTCATTGGAAAAATTGTATTTGCAAGCCACACACTTCGTAATCTTTGATTGATTGCAATCAGCCATGCATCAGAGTATAAACTTGGTCTATAATGTTTTATATTGCATTGCTGAAGGTGGTGTTTCTGGAAACATGAGACCTTTGCATGAACCTGCTATTCTGCTCCTATATATGTGGTTTTCTATGTTGCCTTCCTAGTTATTTACTCTATTTACACAACTTATGCATAAACTTGTAGGTTCATTTTAGGAGGTATCCTGCAGAAATTTTGTCCCCATGTGAAGGTGAAGATAGTGTGAAGTGGAACTACAATAACTCCCTGAAAGAGGTTTGTTATGAGATTTATTACCCGGGCCCTTCTTCACATCTCAAACAATAGTTATCTTATTTTCTCTTGACCAGGCTGCCTTCATCATAGCTGGAAATAGTAAGAGTGTGATGAATATGTCCCAGGCTGATCAAGTTGCTATATGGGAATCGGTAAAGAATGGTATGCTCACCAGAAACAACACTTCTATGGATTGATGATTGCTCATACTTTGGGGCATCAAACTCTCTGGCTAGTGTAGTTTCTACTCCCTCCGTTTGGAAATATAAGATATTTTAGGTTATTGAATAAGATGTATCTAGACACCTTTTAGTATCTAGATTCATTTGAACCTATACACTAAAAGATGTCTACGTACATCTCCTTCAGAAATCTAAAACATCTTATATTTCTAAACGGAGGGAGTACTTTTCTACCATTTGTTGATGATCCATTCTTCCAATATGCTCATAACTTTGGTGCTCTAACCACAACCGTGTTATTCTGTTATTAATTATTAGAGGACTTGGATGGTTATATGAATACCTTCACCAGGCTTAAGCTTGGGCCATTTGAAGAGGATTGTTTAGTACGAACTTCCTCGGCACAACGTCGACAAGGTTCTGATGATCTTGAATCTCTTGGTGGCAAACCATGTATGCTCTCCTTTCCGTAACTAATATGTGAAGTTCGCATTTGTAAAGTTTCTTAGCTTAATATACACTTCCAAGTTACAAGAGTGGATTATACAATGTTAAGAAATCTCTATTATGATAATGGATCTGCTCTGATAGGTCTTTTCACTAACACCTTGTTAGGTAGGGTCCCTGTTCGACTCTATGTGCGCAGAGTTCAAGAAGACCTTGAGTATTTAGAAGATGCTATTCCTGTTAGTGACTGGGAAACTGTATCCTATATTAATCGGCCATTCGAGATTCAGAAGGAGGAAGGTATGTTGCTCTCTCGTGAACATTTATGTCTACCATTTGGATAAAAGTACAACAAACCGGTGATCACCAAACACATAGTTGTGCTCTGCTCTATGTTGTTTTGACATTTTCCACCTTTCCCCTGAAAAGTGTAATAGGGGCACAAGATCATTGAATATAAATAGTTTGTATTACCGTTGGATATGTCAATCGTGGACCCCTCACATCCTGTGTTTCATGTTGTTTTATGGTGTGGGGCTGACAGTCGCTTTACTTCACATAGCACTTCGATATTTTTTTTGCAGGTAGAAGCCACATCACCATGGCACATGCTTTGGAAACATTGCTACCAGAGTTCTTCGGCTTGAAGGCTGATTCTGAACCATTGGAGACACCAGACTCAGCACTCGACAACTCATATACCACTCCAAGAGCTCCTCGTGACGGAGACCCAGCTCCGGTGAGCCAGCGAGAGGCCGATGCGGCCACCAAAGTGAAGCTAGTGAGGGTGCAGGGCCTCGAGGTCGGCATGGACATGTCGTTCCTTTTGGTGGCCAAGAACCTCAAGAACCCTGAATGCTACCTCCATGTCTGTGTATACGTCGGCGCGTGAGTTTGATGACATAGCAGCTGTAGATGAAAGGTTAGATACCATAGGAGTGCCTCCAAGACATTGAGTGGCCTGCTGGTCTTTTTTTTGGTTAGACACTCCTTGTCCTAGGCATTATTCTTTGTTAGTAAAGAAGGTAAAATCCTTATCATTTTGGCGTGTCGATGTATTTGCAATTCATGATGAAGTTAGAAGAGTCATAGATGGATTATAGTGTTAGAGTATGGCAGAAGCCCTAAAGTCTTTTTTTGCCTCTATAATCGTTTTACATGCTACATGCTTCTGTTAGTGGTTTTGGGCAGTTTCAGATTCCGCAACTGAGCGGAAAGTCAGGCGCCCTAAACCGTGCCTCTATGTTTTATTTTTCTGCATTTTTTGAGTTTTTGACCATACTAAGCGTCAACATCCAAATGAAACCTGAATACATTTTAACAACTTTTCAGATCCAAACATAATGAAAAGTTCATGATAAATCCATCACAAATAGTTCTTGCATAATAGAAAAATAATGTTCCAAGTTATAAGTACTGTGATATGATAAAAACAAACATGACATATCATAAACAACACCAAATTGATACAATCAACTACCATGTAGAGCCCACTGATGGTCAATGAGATCCTCCTGAAGCTAGGTATGGGTAGCCCGGTAGAACATTGAGGAAGTATTTGGCGATCGTTCGAGGCACGCAGGAGTCACAATGTTATAGTACTGGTACCAGGGCTAGACACGCAGGAGTCACAATGTTATAGTACTGGTACCAGGGGCGGACCTGCACCCAGGGCTGCCCTGGGCTTAGGCCCAAAAATGCATCATATATCCTTTAAAATTTTAGAGAAATTCGTTTAAAACATTAGCTCAAGGCCTACACATGTGCCAGCCCCTGCTGGGTGGCCTATTTCTAGGTCCGCCCACTGACCCCTCTCATCTTTTATGATCATGTTGTGGAGAATCAAAACAAACATATCATACTCCCAAACTCTTTTGCTTCTATATAGAAGCGAGCAGGTCCATGCACAATTGCAAATCTAGCTTGCAACACTCCCAATGCTCTCTCAGTGTCCATCCACGTAGCTTCTCGAGCCTTAGCAAAGTTTGATTTCTTGCTGCCTTGAGGGTAGTGAATTGTCTTCATAAGACCTCGTTTTGTCCCGGAGGTTCTGAGTGGATTCACGGGGTTAATCCCCACGAGGATTGAGTGACAACCGAACCCACTTCAAAAAAAAAATCATCGTATCTCCGACGCTTGGGAGAAAACAAAACGCGAGGAGGGGGTCGTGGGTCACAAGTACACTACGCCAACGGGGGTTTCTGGGGCAAGTGGGGGTTTATCCCCGTTAATACTGGACAACAAAACAACTAATTCTGGTTTTCAGGCTGAGCCGGTTTAACCTCTCTGATCCGCGCTAATCTCTCTCTACAAAACGAGGCCTAATCCCGCAAAAAAAAACGAGACCTAAGGGTGCCCAAGCGGGTTAGATTGAGCCTATATCATAGTCATGGCAATTGACTTGTTGACATTGAAGTTGCATGCCGTAGCTTCTCCTGCTTGAAGGAATTCCAAAATTAGTTGACATTATTATGAGTTAAACAAAAATTCAGATTTCAGCATCGTTTATGTTTGGACTTCAGTTAGACCGAGAGCTCACTGGATCTGAATCGAATCTGACTCCAACGGCGTCGTCATCATCAACAAGAAACAAAAGCGGAAGAAAACCTTGGCCGACTCCACCTCCTCTCCTGTCCCCTCTGCAACCAAAGCCAGCAAAAGAAGTTACCAGCGGCCGGAAGCGGAAAAGGAAGCAGATTTAGCGCCGCGCCGCGCCGACCGACCGGTCGACCTCGATCCAGGCGCACGGCGGCAATGGCGGCGCTCGCACGCGACGACGGCGGAGAGGCGGCGCGGCGGGTCTGGGGCGGCGCCGTGCCGCTCCAGGTCCACCTCCACGACGCGGACGTCACCGCGCTCCCCCCGCCGCCGCCCTACCTGGTAACGCGGCCAAACCCTCTTCCCTCCCCCCCGTCCAGAATCCCAAATCTTGGTGCTCCTTATCTAGGAGTTCTTGCGGTTGCTGCCTGGTAGACCAGTGTAGGGGTTCGTCAGACTGGCTGCTGTGTTAGGATTTGCTGATGATTTTTTCTAGAGCCTCGTTGGAGATTGTGAAGGTGTTCTGGACTAGCGCGAGCCCTGTCTGCCTGTCCAAAATAATTTTTTTAAGAGAAACCCTGGCAATTTTTACTTTCTGTATGGGATTAGTTAGTCAGGTAGATGAGTTATGACATGATATATATGAATGGAGTTGATTCCGCCCCGTTTATGTCGGAGATGAGCTTGCTGCAGACATGCTTAACAGTTAACATATCTGAAGACAGGCCTAGACAAAACAGATGCTCAATTATGTTTGATATGTGGACAGATGTGTGTACAAAGTTCACTTAATGCAATCTACGCCTCTCTGCGACATTTATACTGCAGATGCAAAGAAACATAATTTTCAGATTTCTTATTTTCAGTACTTCGTTGCCTTGTTGGTTTCGTTGATGGAGCTTTGTTTTGCCTACAACAGACTTTAGGGCCAAGAATTGGGTATTTGCCTCTGTTGGTGCCCATTATAAAGGCTCATTTTAGCAGCACACTCCCACCAGGCGTTGATACTGTCTGGTTCGAATATAAAGGGCTGCCATTGAAATGGTAACATATGCTATCTCTTGACAACATTAATGATGGTCAATTGCCTTACTATGTCTTGAGAACCCACTGTTATTTCTCTCACCTTTAATTGCTGATTGCCCTGTTTATCCTTACATTTTAGGTATATACCCATTGGAGTTCTTTTCGACCTTCTCTGTGCAGATCCAGAAAGGCCATGGAATCTAATAGTAAGCCCATAATCCTGTATATTTGCTGTGAATCTTTTGGTTTTCTAGAAATATTGTTAGATGTTTGCTATATCAAATATGCCTTTTTAAGGATCTAGTTAGTTAGTTAGAATCCAGCTCAGTTAAGATATATCAGTTCAAAAAGCTATTTATATATGCATGCCACTGAACGTTGTAGCCCTTGCTTGACTGCAATCACATATGTATCAGTGCCTGAAGGGAGCCTTACTAGAATAGAAACTGGGTTTAGAATGTTTCACTCTAGCAGGATACACTTCTTATTTATTTTTAGAAAAGTTAGTATTCTGATAACATGAGAGCCCTATGTCGTTTTTCCTCTGTTACTAATTCCAGTTTTTCACTCTATCGACAAACTTATGCATAAATTTGAGGGCAGATTAGTATAAACCTTTTGATTGACCATTTACATTTGGTGTTTGTTTATGAGTTTGTTGGATATACTATTAGAGATATGTTATTCTTCTCCTATCTGGTTTCTCTATTGATTTTTCCAGTTGTTCGCTGTATGCACACAACTTACGCATCAAGTTGTAGGTTCATTTTAGGGGGTATCCTGCAGAAATATTATCACCATGTGAAGGTGAAGATAGTGTAAAGTGGAACTACAACAATTCTCTGAAAGAGGTTTGTTTCGAGAGCTAGTGCTACAGAATCCCTTCTTCGCATCTCAAACAATGCTGTAATCTGTTGTCTTGTGCAGGCTGCCTTCATCATAACTGGGAACAGTAAGAATGTAATGAATATGTCCCAGGCTGATCAAGCTGCTATGTGGGAATCTGTAAGGAAAGGTATGCTCTCTAGAAACAATATTTCCATAGTATTTCTCATGAGCCCGATATGATGAGCTAAATTGGCGGATCAGACCCTCTAATTATTAGTAGTTGACTAGTTTCTAACTGCTGTTGGTGATCCATTCTTCGATGCTTGGAATTTCTTTGCTCTGACTACAAATATGTTATTCAGGTGACTTAGATGGTTATACGAATATTTCCACCAGGCTTAAGCTTGGACCGTTTGAAGAGGATTGGTCAGCAGCAGAGCGTCAACAAGGTTCAGATGAGCCTGAATCTCCTGGATCAAGCAAACCATGTACGTTCTTCTCATCAAATTATCTTAGTTTGTTATTAGCTGAACATTTCCACACCAACACTTATATCATATAATAGTTAATTGATGAATGATTTTCACATTTGTGAATCCTCATATACACTTTCAAGTTATACAATATAAATGGATTTATGACGCATTAAGAAATCTCTATCTGCTCTGATAGCTCTTTCGATTAATACCTTGTTAGGCAGGGTCCCTGTTCGATTATACGTGCGCAGAGTTCAAGAAGACCTTGAGTATTTAGAAGATGCAGTAGATGTCAGTGACTGGGAAAGTGTATCCTATATAAACCGGCCATTCGAGATCCGGAAGGAAGAAGGTATGTACACTTATGTTATCGTTGGATGCGAGAACAAGTAATTGGTGATATTTTATCTTGTTGTTAATGAGTGGTGTGCATACTAGTATTTGCACGCTTTAAAGGTTTCAATTGCCTCTATAATCGTAATTAGCAAACTTGTATCGGTGCTATACTCTTTTTTGCTTTTTTTATCTTTTCTGCCTTTCCCCTGAGAAGTGGTATAGGAACACTGGTTAACTCCCTGCTTTGCCATCATCTTTTGAGCAGGCCAGGTAAAAGGCTGTAAACGAGATTTTTTTTCTACTGTAATTACCCCTGAAACAGTGCATACTACACGTTGCAATATATACTAACTATATTTCTTAGGAATTGTTGGCCCCTCGCATCCTCTGTTACATGATTTTTTATGGCGTGGGGATAACAGTTCATTTCCTTTCATTCTGTTCTGCAGGTAGAAGCTACATCACAATGGAACATGCTTTGGAAACGTTGCTACCAGAGTTCTTCAGCTCGAAGCCTGCAGCCAGAGCCACCGACACTAACCCCACGGAGACACCAGACTCGGCACTTGACGATCCAGGCACCAGTCCAAGAGCTTCTCGTGACAGAGACCCAGCCCCGGCGAGTCGGCTACAGACTGTTTTGGCCAAGAACGCCAGAGTGAAGCTGGTGAGGGTGCAAGGCATCGATCTCGAACATAACATGGACGTACCGTTCCTTTGGGTAGCCAACAACCTCAAGAACCCTGAATGCTACCTCCATGTCTGTGTATACGTCGGTGCAGGAGTTTGATGACAGTGTAGCTGTAGATGAAATGTTTGAGATACCATAGGAGTGCCTCCTGGCCTAGGAATGCCCTGCTGCTGGTGCTGTTCTCTGGTTAGACTGCTAGGCGTTATCTTTGTTTGTACAGATGGTAAAATCCTTATCATTTCGGTGTGTCCATGTGAGATTCAGTGGTGCAGTTTGAATAGGTTCATGAATGGAAGAACGCTTGTTTTGCAATTCATGATTATGGGAGTTAGAAGGAAGAGTTTCGATGCATTGTAATGTTATGTACTCCATCCGTCCTAAAAAGGATGTCGTGATTTTTCTAGACTTACATGCATAAAATTTATGACATCCTTTTTAGGGCGGAGGTAATATTTCGGTTATTTGCTCTCTCAGAAACCAAGTGCTTTATCTTTCAACCTGAAAAAAGTTATGTGAAAGGGATCCTTATTGCTGGACTTTCTAGAAATTAGCTCTTTGGGGAACCGTATCAGGGTTTATTGATAACAAAAGTTTGGATACCCCTTGCATGCTTGTGCGTTTCCATCTCCAGGTTGATCCTCCATCTCACCCTGTCTCACATTGTCTCATGGGGCAGGAACGGCGGTCCAAAAACAACAGGTGCTACGTATGTACTTTGGACATATTGAACCCTTGTGTTTTGCTGCAATATTAGACTGACCATTGTTTTGTATAAATATTAGAATTTAGTATCAATATTCTTTTTAGTATATTAGAATTTAGTATCAATATTCTTTTTAGTATATTAGAATTTAGTATCAATATTTTTTTAAAATTTTTGCTTGGCGGTCCCAAACAGAGATACAATCATTGAGACGCTACTCTGACCATTGTTTTGTATAAATATGTCAGTGCAACACTGAAAAGCTACAAGTTTATGAATTTTTTTGACACAAAGTTTACTAAATGTTTTCCAGAGCATACATTCTTTTAGTGACGTTATTTTCATTTGACTAATTTAACAGAATATATAACGATAGTCAAAGTCAGATTTTTTTTAATGGAATGTGGTAGGGAGGCCCCTAAAACAATTTTTATAGAAATAATAAAAACTGAAATTCGCATTCACGTGACTTGAACCTAGATGGCCAGGTTTTATATCCACAACCTTAACCATGTAGAAAATTGTCTATTTCAGAATAGAACAAATAGTAGTTTTTAAGAAAAATATTCTTTAGTTGACAAAAAAATTATTCAGCTATGATGCTCACTCCAAGATACTACATTAAGTTTAAATACATTAAATGGGGACATAATCTTGATCTTGTTGAGCTGTTTGGCACACTAGGAAAAGGCGATTCCAGCTAGAATCTAATATTTTCTCACTTCTGTCTCATGGTCATTTCTATACCATGTGTATATCTCTTTTAATCTCCTTGCCCATTCTTCTTATCATGTGAGATTGATGTGTCTGTCCTGATAACCCTGGCTTCACTCCTCTCGTGCTTTTGCAATGGGAAAATTGGTTTCATACCATTAAAAGATCCAATCTTTAGAAAAATACCACCCAAAGTTTGTGAGTTAGAAAACTACCACCAAAAGCTTGCTCCGTTGTTAACTTCTGCCACTACCGTGATGTGAACGTTAACTCACAAATCGATCACACATTCAGACTTGACCCAGCCAGCCCTAACACGACGCACGCATCCTAAACAGCCCGCACGCACACAGCCTCCCATGTGGCAATTTAGACAAAAATAACTCTTTTGTGGAACAAATTTAAGTAATAAACTTTATATAAAACTATTTCACAAAGACTAACCCTTTTTCCGACTCCCGCTGTCATAGCGCTGTGATGTTTTGGGTAAAACGATGCCTTTGTTCTCAGGCTCGGTTTCGTGTTAAGTAGTCGGCATCAGCTCGACGATAGGTACAGAGTTTGTTACAACATCGAGGAGATCGATCTCATCTATCTATCAGGATAGGGATCTCTACAACAGATAGATACAACAAAATAACAACCAAGATCTCCATGTGTATTGATCGTGACACACCACGTCAATCACATGTACAATATGTGTAGCATAAACTCCTAGGACTCTAACACCCCTCCTCAATCTCAACCTTCTTGAAGATTGAGATTGCGCTTGAACTCTTCAAGTTTCCGTATAGGCAAGGCCTTAGTAAAACCATCTGCCACCTGATCTTGAGATGAAATAAAACGAATGTCAAGTTGCTTATTTGCAACTCTTTCTCGTACAAAGTGGAAGTCTATTTCTATGTGCTTTGTTCTAGCATGAAAAATGGGATTTGCAGAAAGATAGGTTGCTCCCATATTATCACACCAAATACAGGATACTTGACTTCTTTTTACTCCAAGTTCTCCAAGCAAAGATTCCAACCATGTCACTTCTGCAGTTGCATTTGCCAGTGATTTGTATTCTGCTTCTGTACTTGACCTTGACATAGTAGCCTGTTTTCTAGCACTTCAGGAAATAAGGTTAGGACCAAAATAGACTGCAAAACCACCTGTTGATCTTCTGTCATCTACACAACCTGCCCAATCAGCATCTGAGAAGGCACTGACCAAAGTGGAAGGATATTTTTTAAAGGTCAATCCGAGACTTGTGGTTCCCTTGATGTACCTAAGTATCCTTTTTACTGCAGTCCAATGAACAGTAGTTGGTGCATGTAGAAACTGGCATACCTTATTCACAGAAAATGCAATGTCTGGTCGTGTAAGTGTCAAGTACTGAAGTGCACCCACAATACTTCTGTAGTTGGTGCTATCATCACATCCAAGAGCTTCTCCCTCCACGGCTGACAATTTTTCTGAAGCTGAAAGTGGTGTTGGTGCCACCTTTGATTGCTTCATTCCAACTCTGGTTAACAAGTCCAAAGCATACTTCTCTCGAGTTAGTACAATATCACCATTTTTCCTTTTAACTTCAATACCCAAGAAATAATGCAAATCTCCTAGATCCTTTAGTGCAAAAGATGCGCTCAAGTCCTTAAGGAGTGCAGTAATGGCTTTGTTTGATGAGCTAGTAACTATGATATCATCTACATAGACTAGTACAAAAATAGTGACATCTGATTTCTCATAGATAAACAATGATGTGTCAGCTTTTGAGGGAAGGAAACCAAACCCTTGAAGTTTTGACCTCAACTTGTCAAACCATGCTCTTGGTGCTTGCTTGAGCCCATAAAGTGACTTATCCAATTTGCACACATGATATGGCGCTTTTGGATCCTCATAACCAGGTGGCTGCTTCATGTATACTTTCTCTTCCAGAACACCATGGAGAAACACATTCTTCACATCTAGCTGCCTTAGGCTCCATCCTCTGGACACAGAAACAGCTAAAACAAGTCTGATAGTAGCAGCTTTAACAACAGGGCTAAAAGTGTCCTCATAGTCTATGCCATAGCGTTGCTTAAATCCTTTTGCTACTAGTCTAGCCTTATACCTATCAATGGTTCCATCAGCATTTCTTTTAATCTTATAAACTCATTTACAGTCTATAAGATTTATACCTCTTCTATGTGGAACTAAATGCCAAGTTTGATTTGACACTAAAGCATTATACTCATCATCCATAGCATGTTTCCAATTTTTGCTAGCTAATGCATCTTGCAAGTTTTTAGGTTCATCAGATATTGCAGATAAACCGTACCGTACTGTTCCATCTGTATAGACTTTAGGCGTACTGTTTCCTGTTTTAGCGCGAGTTCGATGCCGACGCCGACCTGCCACATGTTTGTCTGCAGGAGGTGCCTCCGTAGAGGATCCTGACTCCTGGCGCTGCTGGTCCCGAGAAGAATCCACGTCGGGGCGTGTGGCCGCCTGCCCGCGAGCGGGAGTAGCTCCCGTTGGTCCACCTGGCACGGTGGACACGTATCTGGCTCGTGTAGAAGAGCCGTGTGCGGGTGCCGTGCGCGACGCGGAGGCTCGATGCTGGGTGGCCCCTCCTGGCGACGAGGATGTGGGCGACGTGGCAGTATCTCCTTGGTGGGTACGAGACGGACACGGCGTTGGCAGGTCCGACGCGCTCGTGTCGGCCGACGTAGGTGTGGCTGATCCCGAGGTGAATGCGTCAGGCGAATCTTCTTCGTGTCTCGCGCCGCTGTCGTTTTGCGACAGGTCTTGACCGGAGCCATTAGACTCCGTTTCAGCATCAAATGACGCCGAATTTTCTTCTGCTGGTTGCTGCTGCACCTGTGGAGCATGTACAGGAACAAAATTGGCTGGAACATTAGTGGTTAGATCAGTGCATTGTTGTTCCCCCCTTGATCGAATTCCGGTTGATTTTGGGAAAATTCCGGGAGAAGGAGAATTTCTTTGCGAAGAAGGGCACCAACATTGGGACGAAGCTTAGAGAAGGGAAAAACAGTCTCATCAAAGACAACTTCACGTGAAATGTAGACTCGCCCACTGGAAACATCTAAGCACTTGACTCCTTTATGCATATTGCTATACCCAATAAAAACACACTGTTTGGAGCGGAAAGATAATTTTCTGGTGTTGTATGGACGGAGGTTTGGCCAACAGGCACATCCAAACGTGCGCAACGAGGCATAATCTGGTGTTTCCTGAAAAAGGAGCTCCATGGGTGTTTTATTGTTGGTAACTTTGGAAGGAAGCAAGTTGATGAGATATGTAGCATTCAAGAAAGCTTCATCTCAAAATTTTAATGATGCATTCGCAAGGAGAGCTAGCCCAACTTCAACTATATGACGATGTTTGCGTTCGGCTGAACCATTTTGTTGATGGGCATGTGGGCAGGACACATGGTGTGAGATGCCCATTTGTTGAAAGAAGGGATTGAGTTTCTCATACTCACCTCCCAAATCTGTTTGCATGGCAATGATTTTTCTATCAAATTTGCGTTCAACAAGATTTTGAAAATTTTTGAATACTTGAAACACCTCAGACTTTTTCTTAAGCAAATAGATCCATAAAAATTTACTATAGTCATCAATGAAGCTTACATAATACTCAAATCGACCAACAGAGATAGGTGCCTTTCCCCACACATCGGAGAAGACAAATTCTAGAGGAGCGGTCGATTTACTAGTGGATCTAACATATGGGAGTTGATGACTTTTGGCTTGTTGGCATGGATCACAAACAGACTCAACTCTAGACTCATGGGAACAAGGAAGCTCAAATTTGCTAAGAATTTGTTGAACGACTTTAAACGAAGGATGACCTAATCGATCATGCCACCTTGTAGCTGAAGGCTTGGTGGCGCTAAGAACTTGTTTATTCTGACTCGATAAAGACACCATTGGGTAGAGACCATGAGAGCATCGCCCTTTAAGAAGTACTTTCTTCGTTGTTTGATCCTTCACATAAAAATGCCACGGGTGAAATTCAACAAAGACATGATTGTCTAGAGTTAATCGATGAATAGAGATGAGGCTTTTTGTGGCACTTGGGACATGAAGGAAATTTTTTAGATGGAGAGGTTTGGATGGGGAATCAACAAATGCATGACCAACATGTCTAATGTCCATACCTGCTCCATTGGCCGTGTGGATCTTGTCGCGGCCAGTGTACTTCTCCTTCATGGTGAGCTTGTCAAGCTCGCTGGTGATGTGATTGGTGGCGCCAGTGTCGCAGTTCCAGTTGGTGTCGACACCATAGGAGATGCCATAGGCAGCACCATTGCCAGCATGTTCTTCCTCCTCTTCTTCATCATCGGAGTAGCGATGCCAGCACTTCCAGGCCAGGTGGCCCGGCTTGACGCAGATTTGGCAGACGATCCGGTCTTCTTTGCCCTTGCCGTTGCCTCCACCGTGGCGGCCGTTGCCGCCACCACCTCTTCCTTGCTGTAGACGCCCACGGCCATATCCGCGGCCACCACCGCGGCCACGAGGTGCTCCTCGGCCACCTCGGTGTCCACCACGGCCACGAGCAGCAGCGTTGGCGGAAGAGTGATTGCCATCGTTGACGATGCTGAGCATCTCCATGTGACTGTCGTAGGCCAACATCTGAGCATAAAGTTCACTTACCGTGAGTTGATGGTTGGGGTTGGCACCAATGGCGGCGAAGAGGGGGCTGTATGGATCATCGAGTCCCGCAAGCAGGTACTCAACGACTTCATCTTCTTCAATTGTGCGACCCGCGGCTGCGAGTTCATCGGCGACGGCCTTCACCGCAGCAAAATACTGCGGAGTCGTCTTTCCCTCCTTCTTGGTGTTCGCCAGCTTGACGCGGAGGTTGGCGATGCGTGTCTTGGACTGTGCAGCGAACATGGTTGTCATCGCAGTCCAGACCGTCACCGATTTCTTCATGCCGATGCAGGAGATCATGATGTCCCTGGACAGAGAGTTGATGAGGTAGGAGAGGACGTTCTGGTCCGTCAGCATCCACACCTCGTAGACGGGGTTTGCCTGCTGGATCTCCTTGCCACTGGCGTCCTTGGCGGCAATCATCTTTGGCGGCTCGGCGCAGGATCCATCGAGGAATCCCATTAGGCCGCGACCACGCACAGCAGGCAGGAATTGAGTCTCCCAGATGAGGTAGTTCTCTCTGGTGAGATTCTCCGGCGTTCCTTGGCTCGGGAGAGGATTGGCCATGACGCCGGCAGAGGAGGATGCAACGCTCATATTGCTAGATGAGTTTTTGGTGGAAGAGTGGCTCTGATACCATGTGATGTTTTGGGTAAAACGATGCCTTTGTTCTTAGGCTCGGTTTCGTGTTAAGTAGTCGGCAACAGCTCGACGATAGGTACAGAGTTTGTTACAACATCAAGAAGATCGATCTCATCTATCTATCAGGATAGGGATCTCTACAACAGATAGATACAACAGAATAACAACCAAGATCTCCATGTGTATTGATCGTGACACACCACGTCAATCACATGTACAATATGTGTAGCATAAACTCCTAGGACTCTAACAAGCGCCACACAGTAGCTTGCAACGCCAGCTGAAGTGGCGCCGCACTTGGTGCCAACATGTAGGAGTGGGTCCAGGGCGGGTCCCGCTTCGTTAATGCCGCGCCAGCTCGGAAGGCGCCGCACGCAGGTTAGCAGCGCCATCACAGGTGGAGCCGCATGTCGCTGTATGAAAACCGCATGCGGCTCGGCCTGACCTGACCCTTTCTCTTCCTCCTACCCGAGCGCAACAGAGAGGAAGCTCCATGGCGGCGTCTAGGGTTCTTCTCCCCCTCTTTGAATCCTCCCCATGGCGCCACAGATCTGAAGAAAATCTCTGTGGATCTTGTTGTTGAACACACTCCCCTTCCTCTCAAATTCATCCGAGAAATCTCTCTCTTTTGCCATAATTTTGCTAGTTTAGGGAAACCCTAGTTCATCCCAAATCTAGAATTATAGTTTCTTTCTTGATGATTTCGCATGGGATTAGATATTGTGGGAGTATGTTTAGGTCTAGGATGAGCTCGATTTTGTAGTATGATTGTGCTTGTAAATATTTGGTCACATGTGCTCCTAAATTTGTCCATTTGTTTGCAATATTAGTTCATCTTAGGAATATGTGTAGAACTAAGTGTGCTTGTTTGAAATATTTCTTCATATTATAATTTGTTAATATTATTAGGTGGTTCATAATATGCTAACATATTAGTATCTATTCTGTTGTTTTAATTTTATAGGATGTTGGAAGACGAAGATAGCAATGCGACCAAGAAACGGCGTTTCTCGAAGGTATGTCGCTTATCGAGTGGAACTATGATGTTCGTCACTGTTGCTACTTGATGGCCGTCAGAAAAAAGATAATAAAAATGAATCCACTAGTTCATATTAATGTTCCTATGTTCAAATGTACATGGTGTAATGAAGCTTGTATGTGTGCAGAAGCTTGGACCCTGAGACTGAGGTATCACAGGTATTTCTCCGAGTTGATTCCCTATGATAAGCAGTACACAGAGCACATCCAGGAGCTAGGACTCCTCACATTCATCCATATGGTCAAACGGTCAACACCGCACATGAACCCTGCTGCCATCACCGTGCTTGTCGACCAGTGGAGGCCGGAGATGCACACTTTTCAACTCCGCACCGGTATGATGACCGTGACTCTTTAGGACATGTCAATGATCCCTCTTTGATGCCTCATTCAAGCCCAGGTGTAAGAACTAGAAGGACGGCTGCTTTTTCTCCAAATAGCCCAGGTGTAACAACTAGAAGGATGGTGTCGTCCCTCATGGGCGACTCGGGGGAGCCCTACACCCGACGCCGGTGGGCCCCTCCCCACCATCTCCCCTCCTCCGCCGCTGCCGTTGGCGTGGCCGCGGTGGCGGCAGCCCCCGCTGCAAAAGGTGGCTGGGGGGAGCCCGCGGTGGACGCGAGCCTGCAGGGCCTCCCGCCTTCTTCTCCAGCGCGTGCGGCGGCTTGGTGGCGCTGCGGGCCGCGAGGTGGGGAGACAGACGACGTGCTCAGCGTATGGTGGTGGAGGTGCCGGCCTCCGACAGGGTCGGCGCTGCTGATGGATCTGGCGGCGGCCAGGGACAGGTCTGGGCCCAGATGGGCTTCGAGGGCTGGCGATGCTGCAGCTTCTCGGCGGCGGCTGCAGGCTATGGAAGCTAGGATGGCGGCCCCAGATCACGTCGGCGCTTCTCCGTCCTTGGGCTTGCTGCTCCCTGGCTGCGTGGGCAGCAGGGACGACGACCCGGGGGTACGGTGGTGGGTGGTTTGGCCGGCGGCCTGGGCTTGCCTCGACGTAGTGGTTGCGTGGAGGACGGCAGGACATGGGCGTCTTGGCACGGTGGTCTCGCGAAGGCGGTGCCCGGCTCCGTCGGTGTCTTGCCGGCTATGGTGGGTTGGTGGTGGCGGTGGTTGGTGACTGTGGAGTGGACGCCGGGGCGGCGGCCCCGGGATGGCGGTCGCGGCAGGGGGCACCGCGGGAGGCGGTACCCAGGTGGTTTCCCTGCGGCATGTGGTGGCGGCGGCGGTGTGCGGCGAGGCGGCACAGCTTCCTCGGCTTGGTGGATCGGCTTGTTCGGCTCGGGTATGGTGTTCTCCGCGCGAAAACACTGCATCGACCTAGGTTGATGTCGGCGTCCGCAGACGTCGTTCTCCTCGTTGGAGGCATTGTTGAGGAGCTCCTTCACCTCCCTCGTTGTTTCGGGTCACAGACTCTTCGGGTGAAAACCTATGCCCTGGTTTCTGCTAGAGCGGGCGTCGACGGCGCTACCGTCGTTTTCCTTCTTGGGGGCGAAGTCTTAGAAGGTTTGGTGCTCTGCTAGGCGTTTTGAGCTTGTGCTGTCTGGTTGCTGCATCGTCGCCTAGGAGTGCGCGCGGTCTCGGGACCGGTGTGGTTGTCTACGTGGCAGCGTTGTTGCCGTTGTGCGGATGTTGGTGCTTCGGACCTAGTCGAGCTAGGTCGCGTGGTTTTTGCCAGTTTTTCCTGAAAACTGTGTCGTTTGGGGTATTTTTGGTCCGGTTCCCCTTTTAACCGAACCCGTGTGTTTTTACGTCTATATCGGGTTTTTACTCCAAACCGGCCAATTCTCTTCTTCTAATAGAATAGGTAGTGCTCCTGTCGGTTGCTTAAAAAAACAACTAGAAGGATGGATTCTATATCCAACTAGCCCGGGTGTAAGATCATCTCCAGCGGCGCTCCCCAAGCGGCGGCAGCAGTGCCGGATTGCTCGCTTGGGGAGTGCCGGCATGAACCGGCGGCTTTAGGGAGCGGCGCTTCACAGCCGCGCTCACTGAAGGTTCTAATAAAATTCAGAAAAATTCATATTTCATTCAAATATTAGGAAAATTAACAAACTTTGAATGAAACTTAACTAAACTTAAATAAAATAAAATAAAAAAGGTGTAGTTGCTGTTCCTTCTCCCTTCTCTGGTGCCACCGCTGCTACTCCTTCGCCGGCTCTGCTACTGCTGCTAGGTCATAGCCTGGCCGTGCCTAGACCCCACTCCTCTGATAGAGTGTAGAGGTCATCCTTATGCGCCTCCCGCGCTTTTGCATCTTGGTTGAGGCGGGCACGCGCTGCCGCGTCATTGGGGTTGGCACACACCGTTAGGAGGCACTCCAAATGAGCCTTGCCGAGTTGTTTTCGCCGGAGGTGTTGAGATAGCATGACATGGCGGAGGATGTCCCACCCGAAAGGTTCATTGGTGGTCCGGTTATGATACGGCAACGCCGTCCTCCAGGAGCTCTGGCGCTGCTGCTGCTGCCCACGCGCCGGCAACGTTTCCTGCTCTCCTCCGGCTGGACTACGTGCGCTAGTGGCAGGAAGACGGCGACCAGGCATGGTGGATGGCGTTGTGTGACTGCCCATGGTTCTCATCTTCTTTTATTGCCGGCCAGAAGAGGCGGGTATCCAAAACAGACGGGAAACAAGGGCATGCAAATGCATGGGCACGGCGGGAAGCCACTAGTAGCGGCGGGAAACGATGGCTCGCTGCGTCTACTACGCTGCCAATACTGGCTCACGAGGCGCGTGCGTTGAGTCTGGTGCGCCCATAAGGATCCCGATGGCGTGGGGACGAGGCGGGCACACCGGACAAGCTATTGGGCCGCGCCGGAGAAAATGTGCCTTTAGGGCTCCCGACTAAGCGCGCCAACGCGTCCGGCGTGCCCAATATCCCTTTAGGGCGTCGCTTGGGGAGCACGGCTGGAGATGCTCTAACAACTAGAAGGATGGCTTCAAATTTCACCAGGAGGAATTAGTCGTAGGATCATCATTGAGTAGATGATTTCTTTTTGAGCTAACTGAGTAGAGGAATTAGATATCTCAGTACTATTGTCTTTTGTGTGAGCAATTTGTGGAAGTATGGTTGCTCAAACTTGGTATATGTCATGCTTTGAGCAATTACATATGGACTCTAATGTGATCTAGTGCTAAATATTGCTATTATATCTTGTTGCAGTTCTGTTAATATGGTGTTAACTTGTTTCTGAAAATTGGTCTGGAATGTAGTCTTTATGGTGCTCGAGTAGGGGCTGAAAAACTGTTCGAATAGATCCTAGAGTGTTCTCCAAACGTTGTGTTGAGCACATGTAACGTCCATCTCATAGTGGTGGTAGAAGGCACGAGAGGCTACCGCAGAGAGAATTGTAGCGGCCCATTAGAGGATATTACAATCACCCCTATATTATGTTTAGGGTTGATCCATGAAAATTGTTGGCTTCAAAGCAAGTCAAAAGAGGCATACTTATTTATATTATACTATCATACTTGTTTATGATTTAATTTTTTTAATCCATGGTCACAATTCATATATTGTGCTAAATTTGAACATTTATTTTATAATAATTTTTCATTAGTTCTTATATTATGTATTAACAAGATACTTAAGGTGAATCCACTCAAATGTGAGGAAATAAGAAAATAAAAAATGGCATGTCTTCTTGGACGCCGTTGCATGAAGATAGTGTACATATGTTGGTTGTATCCTTACCTATCCTGGCAGAGATCTCTAAATTGTATGATATAATAATATTTTTATGAAAGTTTCTAGTTTATGATTAGGTATACTCATATACAACAATCTGGAGTATATATGGTGTTCAAGAGGATCTTGTCACTAAGTTATTGGTATGTTACTGTCATTTTTTGGGGTACAATGTATCTTACTTACAACAGGCAGTTCAGTTGTATGCTGGTTACATGATCTGCTATGTACTTTTTACCACAATAACATCGATCTATATCTAAGATAGCACTTAGTACAACTTAGAGGGCATTCGCTAGAGAGGGACTAATATCCTAAAGAACTAGTGGGGGCTGCCAATTAGATTGATTTGTTTCTATGTGTTGCACACCATGTGGATTGTGTCCTTTTTTTGGATACATATTCACTAGTAGAAAGTTCGGGGTAATAAACATTATTCACTAATAGTACAATGATTAATATATAACACACATTTACTACGTGACAGGGGCTCTACCTCTCGGGGTCAGGGGTAGTCCCATTATTTGCCCGGTCGATACACCTAACTTGACTATGTTTACCCTCCCCGCTAGGGTTGCGAGATAGATGGAGATATATGAGGTGCGCATGTAGGCGGTGAGAAATTATTGATCGAGGGTTGCTGACACGTGGGAGATGAATCAAACAAGCTCACCTGGTTCAGGAATGCCGGTGTGAATGCCGCTAAATTTATATCTCTTTAGAGGGAGGAAAAAGTAAGAATAAAAAGTGAAGTGTCTTTGGCTTCCGTATTCATGTAATCCCTTCATATTTTTTTTCAAAAATCATATTAGTTTTAAAACAATCATAATTCTGGACATAGTCAATGATGTATCTCATAAGTATGCAAAATCGTAACGCAGAATTATTTATATTGTAAGCTACATAATAATGACAAATCTAATGAAATTTGGGGACTTAAAAATATGCATGCAATAATTGTCCCTGTCCCTCGTGTCATCCCTCTCAGGCGACTCAGGGGATCCCGCGCACCGTCCCCCCAACTCACTGCCTTCCCTCCCCCGCTGTTGTCGCTGGCCTCGCCGTGGTGGCGGCACACCCGTGTTGTTGAAGGCGGCTAGGAGGATCCTGCGGTGGACGCGAGGCGGCCCGGCCAACATCCTGGCTTCGTCCTCGTCTTCGTCCTGGCTTGTCGGCGAGGGGCGCGAAGGGCTTCTTCGTCATTCTGGCTTGGCGAGGAGGGGGCATGGAGGGATGTGTGTTGCTGGTGGTGGCGAGTGGCGACCCTCGGTGTTGGGTGTGGCGGTGGACACGGCAACGCCCGATCTGGGCCCAGATGGGCTTGGTGGGTCGCGGCTTGGTGTGGCTTCACGGCGTAGCACGATGGTGCTACTCTGGCACGATGACTCGACTGGCGGCCTTGGAAGCCGAGGCGGTGGTCCCGGGATGTGGAGACGTCTCTAGACGAGCTACATGGTGGTCCCCTGGTTGTGTGGGTGGCAGGGGCGGTGCACGTTGAGCATCAACGGCTCACCGTTGCGGGCATGCCGGGGCGACGGCCCCGGGAACATGGTGGTTATGGTTGGTGGCTACCCGGCTTCTCCTCCACGAGTTGGTCGCATGGAGGCCACAAGCCGTTGGCCCCGTGCCATGTCTATTGGAGGCGAGGCGCTTGTGGAGGCCCACCATGGGTGGTAGGTGGGCTAGAGCGCGGCGGCCCTAGTCAGCATCTGCAAGTCCATGATAGAGGTATGCCACGGAGATTGGACGGCGGCACGGTTGTGCCGCTTTTGGTGGCAGGGCGCCGAACCGACGCCTCATGGATGGTGGCAGATTTTCCTGAGGTGTCGTTTTGTTGTGCGTGATGGCCGGAGAGGCAGCTCCGGGTCGAGGTTGTGATGATGCTCTGTCTTGGCCACGCGGGCGGCGGAGCATGACTCTGTGGGCGTGGGAGTCCTCTCTATCATTGATAGTCGTCCTCGGCGAGCGGCATGGACCGTCTTCGTGACAGTCCATTGAAGGTGGTGGTGGGGCTCCCCAGACGGAAGTCTAGCCCAACTTGCTCGGTTCCAATAGCGGCGGCGTTTGTGGGTGCCGTTTTCCTCCTTGAGGGCGTTGTCGTGGAGTCCCGACACCTCTTCGTCCATCATTTTGGGGTGAAACCCAAATATGGCTTGCTAGATTGGATGACAGAGGCGTATTTTGGATGTCATGACCTTCTTGGAAGCGTCATTTTTGGAAAGAGGGGTGCCATTCTCGATGTTGCTAGTGCTACCGGTTGAATCGACGTCTTCAGGTTCTGTCAATGTGCGAGAGCCGTTGGTATGCTCACTCAGCCTGCCTCTCGGTACGAAGCTTGAGAGGCCGAGCCATCCTCCTTCGGCTTTGCTGTCCTCTCGAGGGACATGGACCAGGCATTCGTAGTTCTCGCTTTTGCCATCGTGTTGGTGTCATTCGACGGCGCTCCAGACCTAGTTCAACAAGGTTGTGTGCTATGTGTTTGGTTTTTGCTGTTTTTTCCCAAAAATTCGTCTCGCGTTGATTTTTCTTGTCTAGTTTCTCTTATAAACCGAACGCGTGTGTTGTATCGATTTTTGGCCGGTTTCCCTTCAAACCGGCCACTTCTATTATTCTTTATAGTCCGAGCTCCTGCCGCATGCATAAATCAATATTTTGTCATTTTTTGTAGCTAGGAATACAAAGTATTTGGAAATGACATTTTACACGTTGTTGGAGATATTTTTTGTAGCTAGGAATATCAAAGTATTTGGATATTTTTCTTAATTTTTTAAAACACGCAAATATGTTTTTTGATTTTTAAATAACATGATCGCTGGAAGCCAAAAATCTCCACTCTAAAAATATACATATACCCCCTCACTCTCTCTAAAAAAAGATATTCGCCTGAAGATTTGAAAAGAAAAGCGGTTAACGGTCTGGCCGTGAACTTCGCGCGCGTCCCCGCCCGCCGCTGCTCCTTTTCCCTGTTTCCTTGTATAAATAGCCGGCGTCGTCTCCTTCCTCTACCCTCGTCGATCCCCCTCCATCCTCTTCTCACGCACACGTCTCTTCCCCTCTGCACGCACAGCGCACCTCGGAACAATGGCGGATGCGAAGCTCGCCAAGCTGCGCGAGGCCGTTACCGGCCTCGGCCAGATCAGGTCCGACCGCCGGCCGTCGCCGCATGCTGCCTTCCACCTTCCTTTGCGCACCGCTCAAATCGACGCCTGTGTACGTCTGCGTGTCTTGCCTGATGGATTTGCTCGGTTTCTTTGCAGCGACAAGGAGAAGTCCGGGTTCATCAGCCTCGTCTCCCGCTACCTCAGGTAAACCATCAGGCATTTGCATCCATCCATCATTCATTCAGCCATGATTCCTTCCTCTGACGCCGGTTTCGTTTCGACGGCGACGATGCGATCTCTGATCGCGTGTGCTTGACAATGGCGGCGAGAAGCGGCACCGAGGAGCACATCGAGTGGCCCAAGATCCACACCCCCACCGACGAGGTGGTGGTGCCCTATGACACCATCGCCGCGCCGCCCGAAGGTGCGTGCCGCCGGTGAATCAATCATCGTCTTCTTCTTCTTCTCCGTCGACATCATCATATTTTCTGTCTGACATGGTCCTGAATCTTCTCCGCGTGCATGCAGACATGGCCGCCACCAAGGCGCTGCTCGACAAGCTCGCCGTGCTCAAGCTCAACGGCGGCCTTGGGACCACCATGGGGTGCACCGGACCAAAGTAATCACGCCGCCACATTCAGAAACAGTAGAAAAGAGAAAGAAAAAAATGTTCTTGATGTTTCTCCGTATATATGGTGCTGGACTTGGCACTGAAAAAAAAATCCATGGCAGCTAATCACTTGATGAAACTTTATTTGCAGATCGGTCATCGAGGTGCGCAACGGGTTCACGTTCCTCGACCTCATCGTGCTCCAGATCGAGGTGCGGGGGTCGAAGGATCCATCCAGTGTCCCCTTTTAAATTCAGAGCAGCAATGTTCTGGCTGTTCTGTAAGACACAACATTCAGTGATATTGTTGTTTCTTTTTCTTTAGTCCCTCAACAAGAAATATGGCAGCAACGTGCCGCTGCTTCTGATGAACTCCTTCAACACCCATGACGACACCTTGAAGGTAGATCATCATCATCATTCAGACATCTCTTGACATTTGGAGACTGGAAGCCTGTTTGGACAGTTTTCTGGATGCTAATTACCACATTTCCGCTGCAGATTGTCGAGAAATACGCCAAATCAAGCATCGACATCCATACATTCAACCAGGTATGTCCGACGAGATTTGGTTTTGGATCGTAATTTTTCTATCCTCTACTATACTCTACTGACATTTTAATTAAAATTGTCTCGATGCAGAGCCAGTATCCTCGTGTGGTGGCCGACGAGTTCTTGCCATGGCCTTCCAAGGGGAAGACCGACAAGGAAGGCTGGTAAAATATTTTTATGCATCACGAGAGAAGAAAATTCATTTTTTTTACAGCAAATACAGTTTCGATTTTTTAACTACCTTTGCCGTGCACAAATATTGAAGGTACCCTCCTGGCCACGGTGATATCTTCCCAGCCCTGATGAACAGCGGCAAGCTCGACTTACTACTTTCACAGGTTCGCAATCATCCGGGGAATGTTTTCCGTCACAAATTTGGGAAAGGATCCCATATTTCAATGCATGTTTACAATACTTCTTTTTCACTATTGCAGGGAAAAGAGTATGTGTTCATCGCAAATTCAGACAACTTGGGTGCTATAGTGGACATGAGTATCCTTATGTAGAGATGATATTCGATATTTACTTTGACAGAAAAATTGACTTACAAAAGATACCCTGCTTATTTTCTTAACCGTTGAATAGAAATATTGAACCACTTGATCCAGAAGAAGAATGAGTACTGCATGGAGGTATGCAGTTGCATTGATGTACATCGATCAAAGATTATAATTGGTTGGTAGGTTGGTGAAGTTTGACAGCCTTCCTTCAGGTTACCCCGAAAACTTTGGCCGATGTGAAAGGCGGCACACTGATCTCGTATGAAGGAAGGGTTCAGGTTTACTTATATTTCTTCCCTGTCCTTGCATAAGTTTGCAAACATATTTTATGGTTGACAGTGGGGAATTGTGTCTGGAAACATAACGACAATGAATTTTCCTTTTATTTTTCCAGCTTCTGGAGATTGCACAAGTTCCTGATGCACATGTAAGTCATCAGCTAGTAATTGCAATTGCATAATAGATGATCAAAAATATCGGACAGCAAGTACTGTAGACAATTTCTGATATTGCTTCCACATTTTTTCTGAAACATAGGTCGATGAGTTCAAATCAATCGAGAAATTCAAGATCTTCAACACCAACAATCTGTAAGTGAATTCGCAGGGTTCATTTCAGTTTTAGAAAGATCATTCCATTATTATACAACGCTACTATCTGCTTTACTAGATGGGTGAACTTGAAGGCTATTAAACGCCTTGTTGAGGCTGATGCACTCAAGATGGAGATCATTCCAAACCCTAAGGTAATTATTCATTTTGGAGAAATAGTTTACACAAGGATTGCTTTATACAATTTGTTAGTTTTTACCTTCGATTTTTTTGCAAAATTTGACGTAGATTTTGATGGATAACAAACTCGTTTCAGGAAGTTGAAGGCGTGAAGGTCCTTCAGTTGGAAACAGCAGCTGGCGCTGCCATCAGGGTACTAACAAAATACTATAAAAATTATATATGAATCATTATACCTGCATCCTACATATAAAGATGAATAAACATATTTTGTTGGATCAGTTCTTTGACCACGCAATCGGTATCAATGTTCCAAGGTCCCGGTTCCTACCGGTGAAGGCCACATCAGATTTGCAGCTAGTGCAGGTTCGTATGAGATGCTGAATAAATTCTTTAGGTTGGCATCACTATTTCTAACAGAGATTATATTTGCCTTGTAGTCTGATCTGTACACCGTGGTTGACGGCTTTGTTACACGCAATTCAGCAAGAAAAGATCCATCAAACCCCTCAATTGAGCTCGGCCCCGAGTTCAAGAAGGTCAAGCACTAACATTTCATTTCTCACAATAAAAAACATAACTTTAGTTTTCAACCTCCAAATAAGCTGATCTTCTTTCTAATGGCAGGTCGGGTGCTTCCTTGGTCGCTTCAAGACGATTCCAAGTATTGTTGAGCTCGACAGCTTGAAGGTTTCTGGTGATGTTTGGTTTGGTTCTGGCATCGTGTTGAAGGTATCTCCGACAAATTTGTCGAACTATTACATTCTTTCATGTAATTGCAGTTCTTAGACAACATTTTCAGAACACTTGCATCTTTAATGCTTGCAGTAAACTTTATCTGGATATTGTGCAGCTTTGCTTCTCACATTATTGTTCTCCTGAGTTATGAATATTTATGAAGATTATCTCACCTTATTTAAAACGTGGAGTGATAACACATTTTAATTATTTATTAAAGGGCAAGGTGACCATCACAGCAAAACCTGGTGTCAAGCTGGAAATCCCAGATGGCAAAGTGCTAGAGAACAAGGTATCTTTACCCAGGATGCTTATGCTCACCGGTCTTTCAAGAATTTTACAGTTTAAGAAAATAAATATCAAAGTTCTAGTATGTTTATTTGTTTATTAGCACTTCTGAAATCTGTGGCAATTTTGAAGAGAAACGGCTGTATTACTTAAGTCGTTAGAATAATTAGAATCCCCATGGAATTGACTATAGTTCAGCATTTCTTGTCTAAATAAAAAAAGCAATCTGATAGCACCACAGATTTTTCTAACAAGAGTTTGTATTCTTTTATTGCAGGTGATCAACGGCCCTGAGGACCTTTGAATGAGCAACAGATCGTGCTGCCTTCACAGTGGCAGATCGATGACCATTTTCTCTAGAAGTATACTGGCACCATGAATTTGTGGTGAATATTTTTTATACAATTTTGCGGCAACATAATTAATAATACATTTGAGTAAAGCTTTTCGCTACTCAAGTTTCCTTCAAATGTTGGAATTTTGTTGCTGCAACCAAGTCATTTCTAGGCACATTATTATCTAAAGAAAATGCAAGAGCTTGGCATCTCGACATATTCATAGAATCCGAGCAAAATACAGTGTCATCACATTCTCAGTTACATGTATGGTTAATAAGAACGAGAAGTGTATAAGATAAATACATTCCTTTAAAATTTGCGAAACTTCACAAGTACCTCATCAGTCTTTCACATCCAGTTCAAACAAGAATGGTCAATTTTGTCCAGGAGGGATCACTTCCAGAAGCTCTATATTCAGTTCAAAGCTAGCATCAGGCTGCAAAGCATGGTAACAGCACATCAGTAGTCGAATGTGCTCAGATACCTAAGCAAACTAAAACACACTGAAGTTTTACCGGTATCTCGTTCGGTCCCTTTTTGGCATAGCCAAGCTCTGGGGGGACAATGACCCTCCTCTGTATAATCAGATACAAACAAAACAGGCTATCAGGTCAGTGATATAGTAAAGATGGAAAGCCCCTTCACTTGTGCTACACTCCTTCTCCGTACCTTTCCCCCTACTTTCATCCCCTCGGTTATCATGTACATAGCCGGCGGAGGCTTCGGCGAAGCCTGCGCGGAGTACAACCCGTTGGCTGTGTCCGCGAAATCCCGCTTTCGCTCTTTTCCGGGCAGCGATCCGACAGTGAACACATAAGGCTACTAGAGGAAGACAGACAAAAATCTTAGCTCTTCCTGCCCTACAGCAGTAGCATCCACCATACAATGTCAGGGGTGTTTTGTCACATAACCTGTGCAATACTCCGGTTCCCTGCCAGGAGCTTCGCTTCGCGGCTCGACACCACCGTGATGCTTCGGTATATGCAGTCGAAATGCACCTTCAGCAAGAAAAAACATCAGCAGCCAGCTATCGATTTCAGTCCAGGAATGGAGAGCATTCTGTAGCCGGGAGCAGTTCAAATGGTTACCTGGACGGTTGAACCCTTCTCAGCGGTTGGTCCTTTGCCTTCAACAAGATCATAGTACTTCAGGCCATCAGCTGCTCCCAGTAGTTCTCAGATCAGATATTCAGAGTACTCAGGTAGCACGAAGTGTAGTTTAATTTAACCAGTACAGTGAAGATTCAGCAGTGAGGCAGTGATAAAATTTACTCTAATTTTGCTTGTAAAAATGCATTTGCGATTCTGAATATCACATGGCTTCATTAAGAGCAGAGAATCCGACACTGATTAGCCTCAGAGCACAGAAAGGACCAAGCATTTGGGCGAAAAATCTGAGCAGAAATCGAGCTGACGTACGTGTAGACTTGAAGTCCTCCGTCGGTACGGTCCGGCGGCCCCTCTTTGCGGCGAGCGCTGGCAGCGGCGAGACGGCGCTCAGGAAGCCGGCCGAGAGGAGGAGCTGCGCGGCCGCCCTCCGCCGGGAGAGGCAGCAGGGGACGGTGGTCTCCCTCGAAATACGAGAGGGAGCAGGGGAGGGGAGGGTGTGGCAGTGCTGGAAGGTTCTAGAAGGCAGGGCTGAGGAAGCCATGGACGGCGGCGGAGGCATGGGGAAGGATGATGGGTTGAAATGGCGCGCGCTCAACTGCCGCCACTCATATCCATAGCCTGTAGGATACCTGAGTATCAGAATATCCCATTTATTTACTTCCCCTTTTATATATTTCAAACATATTTTTTTTTCAGAAATATTTTTTGTTAGTATTACTATTATTTTTTATTCAGTTTATTTCATACTACAAAGTTTGATACTTGTAGAAATAAAAATTTCAGTGTTAGTAAACAAACTACTCCATGTTCTTGGGCACCTTTTATTCTGGATGAGAACTTTCTCTGCACTTCTGCATGTTCAGACTCTATGCTTGCTTTACTTTCAGAAAGTGAAACTGGGTTCTTTTTCCTACAGTTGCCATCCTTGTAACTAAGTGCAATTTACCCAAACTCAACAAGTTTTATTTCTCAGATACGGAAACTGAAATATTTACAATTCAAATTTACCACTCTAAAAAAAGGCACTCAGACAAACACATTCCATTCCATTCACAAATCCCACCAAGAACAAGCACAGCTACTATACAATTTTCCAGAACCCTACAGGAGTAATTCTCTAGAATCTACCTCTTCCCTCGGCTAGATCAGGTAGGCTGACCTGGAGACGGCGTATCTCAGGTCGAAAACGTAAGTATATAATATATTAGCTCTGTACACATGAACTAGCCTTCTATATCGACGACGCTGCCGCTCCTGACCGGCCTCGCCGGCCTTTCGACGTCGAGAGCGGCAAGGCTGTTGGTCGAGCTCGCAGGCAGGCTCACCGAGCGCTTCTTCCTGTTCTTCGGCGGCTCTTTGTCGTCGACGAACGAGATGAATCTCCTGAGGCTCTTCTTCGGCTCGTGTCTCAGGTACTTGCGCAGCATGATGCCGAAGTAGATGAGCAGCGCGAGGACGCACGCCACGCCACAGATGAGGAACAGGCCCCAGAAGCTCTCGAGGCGCAGCTGGTTCGAGTCGATGAACTCGTTGCTGTCGGTCGCGCACTCGCCTGTCTTGAGCCACTTGTCGTGGATCCGCTGCAGCTCCCCGTTCTCTGAGAGCGACAGGATTGCGGTGGACAGGTCGACTTGTAAAGGGGAGTCCCTTGGGAACGCCTGGTAGAATGAACTTTGTCAGGTGTTGCGTTTTAGTTTGTGAAACAAAATATTAGAATTCAGCAACAGATAAGTGCAAGAAAGGTTCGGATGTACTTACGAAGCCCCATCCTCTGCTGGTGAAATCTGAGCCAGCTACTGCAATCTTGCAATAACTTGACAAGAACAGTTCGACATAGGGTCGCTCATCGACAATGGCCATAACGCCTCCTTTCTTAGGGCCTAGCTTGAGGGCCTCAGCATATTCTTGTGGGGAACCAAGAGGTCTTAGCCTTGAACGTGATATGTTCAGCTCCTTAACCATGTATTCTTGTGCAAAAGAACCAACTTGGAAACCAACAGGATCATCACTATTCTTCAGGTCATCAATTCCTCTTATAGAAGTATCAAGTTGTTGCACGGTTAGGATGGAAGTAAGACTCGCGGTGTAGCTTGATTGAATGATCAAAACAACAAATAGCCATATGAGCAGGACACCACGCCCGAGGGTGCTCATTGTATTTTCTCCTGGGAACAGATAAAGATGAAATTATGAAACACATGAACAGAATGTTACTTTTACAAAAAAAAAAGCTGGAGAAGGTTGGTTTACTCACTGTGTGCAAAGAACAAAGTCGAAAAGCTGAACCTGCAGATAATCAAAATTGAGATTATAATTTGAGAGTAAAGAAACATGTCATCATAAGAGCATTTGGCTGTACAGGTACATGAAAACATAAGAGATATAGAGTAGCAGTGTAGCACGACTTCACATATCCTGTGTCTCACCACAAGACTTGTTCATTAATAATCACTACATGCTTTGTTTGTGTACATTAACTGGCAAGTTTGTTTTAAGGTGCTAGTAGTGTACAATATATTACAGAAGACTTGTAGAAACCTCAACATCTGTGAGAAACTGAACTGACATATATGCAGCTGATAAAAGTCAAAAGGTGCAAGTCAGCTCCATACCAGAAAATAGTTATCATTTGTTGTCGTGGTGAACCGCGGAATTCGTCATTGATTCGATGTTCAAGAACCCAAACAACCACACCCACAACAAGAAAGAACACCCCTGTAATACACCACATCTCCAATGTAAATGGCTGCAAGAATGCCCAGGATGTTGTAATATGCTTTTTAACCGGAGACAAGATAACCAAGCCTGTTTCAATGAATGGCTGGGTGAAATCAGCAATAACCGTCCGGTTCATTGTAATTGCGATATCCCCAATAGCTCCATCAAACTCCTGCAGGATAAGATAACCCTGGTCAGTATGGTATGATGGAATTTGTAGAAGAAGGACGAAAGCATTCCATACTTACATTTGATTCGATCATCTGTACAAGTTTGTCATAATGAGGATTTTCAGTACCTCTCCCAAAAGGTACGAACTTGTAGGTAACTGGATAAGGAAGCAAAGCCAATGCCTGAGTAAAGACGTCGATGCAATAACCCTTCATTGACCCAGTAACATTGTCTTTAGTGACAAACTCTTTGAAGCTAAATCTGTTGGGAACACCAATTTTCAACTCCTTGGCATTTGAAGGAAAAACCCAGCCTCGGGGCCTCTGTGATGTTTCCCCAGGCCAAATAACATCGTACAGGCGCTGATTGGCTAGAGAAGTATTAGGTGGCTTTGAATATAGATCCTCTGGAGGAACAGTTGACAACAAGCCAGAATAATTTGACCAAAAACCAATAGTCCGCATGCCATTTCCAAGCACGTTTATGATGTCATATGCAGGATGAATGAGGTCACCTGAAGCATCAAATTGCACTTTTCCAGACACCCCAGTAAAGTTTACCTTTCTAATCTTCTCCAGTAATTTATTTCCCATGTCAAAAATACTCATTGCTTCAAGGTGAAGAGTTCCCCCAGTTGCATCACGCAACCTTGAGTCATTTGAAAAGGAAATCCTCCCACCATCATCGAAGAAGGCATCCAGAGCATGAGCTACTGCCCATACACTATCATAAACATAAACACCATAGGAACTTAAACGAAGATCACTATGGTTGTACTTCTTACTTAGGCTGCTCCACTTGGAGATCAAATTACTCTTCATCTTTGAGTTGGGAGTGTGTGGCCGTAAAGTAAGAACACCTTGCATGCCATATATAATGTCAGCAGGAACTGATGAATTAGAATCAAGATAAGCAGAAAGCCAGTCAGTTGCAATCCATACATAGCCATTGCCCATCATGTTTAGTCGGTTCGCCATAGAGAAAAGCCTGAGTCCATTTGCAGCACTAGTATGGAGGATGATAACACGAGACTCCATATAGCTGACACTAACCAACAAATTTATGAGGTCACTATTTTTAGCATTGGCAGGAAACCCAACCTTGTAGGAGATTTTGCAGCGCTTTGCAGTAAGTGCGTCATCCAAAGCAGCAATGCCATTTCGACCATAATCATCATCAATGTATACGGCTGTCACTATCTTCCAGTGGTTGTAGTCAACAACTTCTGCCACAGCCGCCATTTGGTAGAGATCACTGGGAGCAGTCCTAACAAAGAATGGGAACTGTATCGATGAAAGAGTTGCATCAGATGCAAAGGACATCATAGGGACTCGGAGCTCATTTGCTACAAATGAAATGATATGAGCAATCGTGGAGCACTGGGGGCCAATGATTGCAATAGCATCAGTCTCCATGAACTGCAAAGCTGATACAAGGAATACGGTATCATTGTCAAAACTCTAGAACAAAAGCAAAAACTATTTTACCAACACAAAATGAAGTGACGTTATAGTTGGTCTACCTTGAACCATGCCAAGGAAACCATCTAAGCAACTTGCATCCTTCATTAGAACATTTAATGTGGTCCCATTTAGAACTGTTGGGTCAGAGTTGATATCCTCCAAGGCTGCATGGATGGCAACCTCCGAAACACCTCCAGTGGTGGAGTTCAACTGAAGAATAGACCCAATATTCACAACAGGAGGCCTTGCGGCTAAGCTCTTGCAGATGCCATTAGAAAAGAGGAGCAGGGAGAGAACCAACGGCATGAGAAATGGGATCTCCATTGTGCCTTGAATGGTGCAAAGGCTACTGCATGCTTATCCACATGCTAGAAATTATTGATGAGTTGATACCCCCTGCAAAAAACAGAGCAATAGAGCAGATGTTACCGTGATGCCAATGCTTATTTTTTTTTATTCTCTAAATTAACATAGTCCATGTAGAAGAGTATCAGCATTTGAAGCTTCGATTCAAAAGTCAAAAGGAAAACAGTAATGAAGAAATAAATGTCAATTTAAAGGAAGCAATTACATTAACATGATCGATCGATGGATCACATATATTGATGAAAAGCAACTTGACAGAACAGAGACATGTGATGGGGCAAAGTAACTTGTGCCATTTATGCCATTCACTGATACTACTCCTCGGAAGAAGAGGGACATAGATCCTAGGTTTGCCCGGCAAGCATGCCTCACTTTTGCTCATACATGTGGCCTCATCCAAGGAAAAAACCAGGAAGCAATGTGGTCCTTAGTGAAATCCAAACATGTTGCGTGCCCATCCTAATATCTCCATAGAATCCACACAAAAGCTGTGGGGGCAGCCAAACTCTCGATTATGCACGGCATTCATTATATTCTTGTGTCAACCAGACAGCAAGCAAACAAACAAGCACATTATGCGCAGGATATACTATGCTTAAGGTTGGGTGCTTCCTACAAAAAAAAGAAAGAAAAGGGAAACAGTGCCCGAAATGGCAAACCACAGACCAAACTAAGCACAGATTCCAGCATTGCGTGCGTTCCGTGCTCATTCAGTAACTGAAGATGAACTAAATGGACTGAAACACGAAGAAGGCCAGACGGGCCGACAGATATTTGGCAATCAGTCGAACACCTTAAGGGTGACAAGAACCAGCCCTTAAAACCCCCCGAAAAAAAAACAGAGCAATGGAGCAGATGCTATCGTGATACCAACGCTTAGTTTGTTTATTCCCTAAATTAGCATAGCCCATGTAGAAGAGTATCAGCATTTGAAGCTTCGATTCAAAAGTCAAAAGGAGAAGAAGTAAATGTGTCAATTTAAAGGAAGCAATGACAGAAATATGACCGATCGATCGATCGCATATCTTTGAAGAAAAGCAACTTGACAGAACAAAGAGAGATGACAGGACAAAAGACATCCGTTTGTAGTAGCAAGCATCAGTTGTGCCATTTATGTCATCCACTGATACTACTCCTACGAAGAAGAGAGATACTAGAACCCAGGTTCGTCCGGCGGCAAAGCGCCCCTCATTTTTGCTCATACATGTGGCCTCATCCAAGGAAAAACCAGGAAGGAATGTGGTCCTTGAGTGAAATCCAAACATGGTGCGTGCCCATCTTAATCTCTGTTCACAGGATCTACACGAAAGATGCGGGGCCAGCCAAACTCTGGATTATGCAAGGAAATTATTACTATATTCCTTCACCCCCTTTGTGTCAATCAGAGAGCGAGCAAACAAACAAACAAACAAACAAGCAGATTATGTGCAGGATACTATGCTTAAGGCCGGGTGCTTCCTACAAAAAAAGAAAAGAAAAGGGAAACAATGCCTGAAACGGCAAACTACGAACCAAAGTAAGCACAGATTCCAACATTGCATGCGTTCTGTGCTCATTTAGTAACTGAAGATGTTCCCTAAATGGCTGAAAAACGAAGCAGGTGAAAGCGGCAATCCGTTGAACACCTAGGATGTCTCTGCGGAATCCACACAAAAGCTGCAGGGCAAATCTTTGGATTATGCAAGGCAGACATTTATTAGCACGATATTCCTCCACCACCCTTGTGTCAATCAGACAGCAGCGAGCAAACATACAAGCAGATTACGTGCAGGGTGCTATGCTTGAGAGTTGAGGGCAAGTACTTCCTAGAGAATGAAAAAAAGGGAAGCAATGCCTGAAATGGCAAAAGAGCGACCACGCCAATTATAACCAACCAAGAAGAGATTCCGGCACTTTCATGCGTTCCCTGCTCACATTTGGTAACTGAAGATGTTCGCTAAATGGAGTGAAACACGAAGGATGCCAGGCGGGCCGACACTTGGGCGGCAATCAGTCGAACACCTTAAGGGCGGACAGAACCAGCGGGTAGCAAACTAGCAACAGCCAGCGCCGCCATTGCCGGGAGGGGATCAGCTGGCGGCGGCCGGCAAAATGGGATGGGGAACGGAGTCCCAGACGCGGCCTCCACGCGGATTCCTCGCCGGGAACCCGAGAAACGGCTGGCATTGGTAGCGGCAGGGGAGTAGGGATGGGGGATTCGGGAGCAAGAACGGAGGAAGTCGAGAGAGATTAAAACTGGACTTACGGAATGGGGGTCGTGCCGGTCCCGCCGGAGAGGAAATCCCAGACGCTGCGGGCTGCGGCGGCGGCGCTGGGCTTCCGTCACGAGGCAGGGGAGGCGGAGGAGGAGGACCCCATGAGTGCGACCGGGAGCAGCTTCCGTTGAGCTCATCATATTATTTTAGGTGAAGGGTATTATAGCGAAGGGGGACAGGGGGGTGGGGGAGGAGGAAGAGGGAGGTGAAAGACGGTACGGTACGGTGCCTGAGAGGATGACGGAGGGGGCCCGCTGTAAAGCAGGCGCTTTCCCGCACATGGTCTGCCATGTGGGCCATGGTCCTAGGACAAGATGGCTAGTAGTAGTTTTGTGATCTATGGATTTGTCACTTGTGTATTGTAACATAGGTTTGCTTTCCACTCTCAGATTGGATGTGGGTAAAAGAACTCTTTGGGCCCTTGTGGTAAGAATAATGTACACTAACACATACCCATGTCCGCAAGGGCATATGGTACTACGAGCATCCTCACTCGTTGGGCGATCCCTTTGAGGCGAACGAAACTTGTTTCGGTCCAGGAACGCCGACTTTTCCACTAGCATTCTCACGCCGAGTTCCCGCGTCCGGCTAAATTCAATTAAACACGGAGAAATTTTGGATGAATATAGACGGATTTCATTAAGTAGGGCTAGAATGCATATATTACATCGAATTTAAACTAGGAAAACATTAAATTTAAACTAGGAAAAGGCCGCCGCCGTGGCCGACGCCGGACGCCGCTTCTACATGCCGAGGTGGGGGTGGTTGCCGGCCTGGATGTGCTCCAGCACGACGGCGAGAGTTTGCCCAGGAACACTCCACCAGCGGTGGCCGAAACGCCGCATTGTGACGCATAGGCGGTGAGCCCGGCGGCCCCTCGTGTCGGGCGAGCTCCTAGAGGCGCCTGTTGGCGAAGAACTGCTCCCAGAAGACCAGGTTGACAGGATCCTCGGCGAGATCCGGGTCTTTCATGGTGGCGATAGCCGCCTAGATATCGCCGGCCATGTCCTCGTCGCTCGGCACCGGCGGAATAGGGATCCCGCCGACGCTGAGACTCTAGCCGACTAGGAGATGAAAGCCCGACGGCGTCGTATAGCCCGCGTCGTGGAGCAGTCGGGCCTCCCATGTCTGCAGTGTGCGATGGCCATTCGTCACCGGAGAATCTGTCGGCCATGGCTTTTCGGCGGAGTTCAGGAGGTGGAATGGTGCCTGAAGTTCGCCGGAGTTGGGAGCTGTGTGAGAGAGTGTGAAGGGAGAGGGCGAGATCTACGGCTTTTATAGGCCGAGGCCGGCGGCGAGGGCGGAAAAAGGAAAAACGGCGAGAAGGATGACGACGACTCGCCTTCGGTCGCCGACAGAGCTGGCCCACGCCCGTTTTCGCTTCGTCCGGCGTTTTTAGGACGTTCTCGGGATCCTAGGAATGGCCTGAAAAGTCCGGATCAAAGTTGACGAAAAGAGGTTCATAGTAACGCGACTGGCCGCTTTTCACGGTTCAGTTCTAATTTTTGCCCTGGATTCGGCGTCCTAAGCAGCCGAGTGGAGATGTTCTTAGTTCTTTTAATAATTTTTTACCTTCTTTTTTCGACGTCAGGCAAATTAAAGGGGTCAAGTAGACAGATTCAGATTGGGTAGTGGTAGCGCACCAGATTTCAAAGATCGTGCGCGTGGTACACATGGTAGGCAGGAGCCGGCCGGCGAAATCATCCACACCTGTAGAGCCGACGTGCTCTGCATGCCACCACGCGGCGAGATATGACTGGTCCCACGTCCGGTCGTGTGTGTACATACGTGTGGGTGTGGCCTAGCTACATACTCTCGGACTTAAGGTATATATTTTTTTAAAAAAAAACAAGCCATGTAAAATTTGATTAAACTTTTAGAAAAAATTATCAAAACTATTATATTATAGTCGTGTGAAAATATGTTTCATTATGTAAATATTGTGTGGATATCGTGTAGGTATGAATTGCATATTGTTAATATTAATATTTTTCTTTGAAAATTTGGTTAAACTTTAGTTGGTTTGATTTTTTTTTTAAAATTATATGTCTTAATCCTTGGGACAGAAGTAGTACGTATATTCTTGTACAGTAGCAGTATTCAAGATTTGTAGGGTCTAGCTAAGGTACGTATAGGCTTGCTAGGCACCTATGCGCCGATTGCCGCGTCTCCATGCAACCTTTGAGCCCTAGAGTGCGTGAATGGGCAAAGAAAGGTATAGGATTGTCCGATCCAAGCTACTGCACATTTTTTTAAACCAGAAAAAGGAACATGTGTGCTCACTTGTTAATTTTATGGTATGGTCACATCACAATGATTGGATTGGGGATTCTCTCTATCTCCTTCTAGCTTGCCGCTTCATTAGATTATGGAGTGGTAACTATATGTGTGGATCAGCATCCATCCAAGTTGGTTCATGTCTTCTTCTGTACTGTATTACTACTCCCTTCATTTTAAAGTATAAGATTTTTACCTTGCCACTTGATTAGATTATAGGGTGGTAATTATATGTGGATCAACATCCATCTAAGTTGGTTCATGTCTTTTTTACTATATTATTTCTTCGAGAATATATGGAAACCTTGATTTTGGATTAACAATAATATGCCCACACACTTGGATGATTAACCGCAACGGGGTTTGACTACTGATAGATTAGCCGAGCGAGGGTTACGCCACAAGGAGAAACGTGTTTTCTGCGACTATGCCAAGGAGGATGGACATCACCTTTTATTTATGGTGATAAAATGTGGATTAGTAATTGTCCATGTAAGTTGGTGGATTCTTCTCTACTATATTATTTCTTCGAGAATATATGGGAACCTTGATTTTGAATTAATAATAATAATATATGTCTCCACTTGGATGATTAACCGCAAACAAGGTATAGGATTGTCCAAGTTAGTGCACATTTTTAAAACCGGAAAAAAACATGTGTGCTCACTTGTTAATTTTATGTTATGGTCACATTACAATGATTGGGTTGGGGATTCTCTCTATCTCCTTCTAGCTTGCCGCTTGATTAGATTATGGGGTGGTAATTATATGTGGATCAACATCCATCTAAGTTGGTTGATGTCATCTTCTATACTATATTATTTCTTCGAGAATATATGGGAACCTTGATTTTGAATTAGATATCTTTGATCCACTTGGCTGATTAACCCGCAACAAGGTTTGGATTACCGACGGCTACGCTACAAGGAGAAATGTGTTTTGTGTGACTTTGATACTCGCTTTGTTCTAGTTTACAAGTCCTACGTGTATATCTAGATCATCAATTTACTCAATAAAACATAAATTATATAGCACAAAAATTATACCATGAGAAACTTTAGATGTTCTAATGGTATAAAATTTCTGCTATAAAATTAATATTTTAATGGTTAAATCGATAGTCTAGGTATACGTGCAGGACTTGTAAACCGAAACTAAGGGAGCAAGGATTAAGAAAGATGCACAACACCTTTAATGGTAATTAAATGTGGATCAGTATCGGTCCACGCAAGTTAGTTGATGTTTTCTTTGTTTATATTACTTCCTTAAAAACATATGTGGGAAACCTTGATTTGGAATTAATATTTTTTTTTTTGCAAAATTCCACCAAATCTATTAATAATCATTCACAACATTATAAAGGAGCTTAAAAGTAATAAAATTTACAAATAGATTATTAGACTACCTAGCAATGACTGCATACACTAGCACAAGACGAAAGCGTGTCGCCGTCCTTGCCCCTCCATCATCAGAGCCGCGGAAAGCTTATCGTAATAGAGCTTGTTGTAATAGACATGCGAGAAATCATCGTGCTAAAACCCAAAAGGACCGACGCACCTTAGCCGCAACCATCGTCGAAGATGACACCCATAAATCAAAAGAGACTGGCCTCAAAGCACATCAACGAATACGAAAAACAACAGAAACCCAAGAAATCTGCCGGACACATGACTTCAAGTGTCCTCTGCCGACACTTCATTACTTTTTTTTTGGAAATGAGCACATATATTAACAAAAATGTTTAATGTTTACACCCGGCCTCTGCATAACTAGGATACACACAGCCACACAAACGACAGATTTAGAGAAAAAAGAGTAGGAATGCATTACACAAAGCGGCTAATAAAGAAAAGTCCATAATCTAAGGCAGATCAATTCTCAAGTCACGCGGCCATCCATGTCAGGAGAAAATATCCCTCGCCGTATCCTCCAATCGCGTATATCCCTCCACAAATAAGGCGCGAAACTCCGTACGTTAGAAAATAGTCCATGATCGAAGAAAAACCGTTGCTCTGTAAATAACCTGCAGAGGTGAAGACATAATGTTATTAAAATCTTGTTATTTCTACTCATAGCGACCATATAATGGCAAACGCTCTCACTCTAAATAAAATTATGTACTTATCAACAATTCCATGCAACCAATTACCGAAAACATTGGTTACTGAACTTGGAGAAGATAAACCAAAAGCTATTTTTCCATGAAGCCCAGCATGAAGATGAAACATTGGTTACCGAAAACACTTCATTACTATGTACCTAAGTCAAGCGTGTATCAGAAGCCGAGCATGAAGATGAAACATTGCTCTCACATGCATATTTCTCCATCATGTACGTAGCTGCTAAATTTATGAACCGTCCTGGGCATGTCTTTTTCGTTAGGTGAAATGGTTTTCCATAAGTAGCAACGACATTATAGGTCATGATGACATTGACATCATATTATTATATAACTTATGATCTCAAGCATATTTTTCATCAGTGCGGTTCTAAAATATAACTTTGGCCTTTACCGTATAGTGACATGAAAGTGACTTCGATAGAACATATATATATACACGTAGCTTGACGAATATTCTGAATATTTAAATATATAGAATATATTACTCTCCCTTGCTTCATAATTCTTGTAGTGGTTTTAGTTCATAATTAAAGTAAAACCATGATAATTACGGGCGAGGGAGTAATTAGTATAGTAAATCTAGGTGGCAGTGTTGCAACCAAAATTTTGCCGTGAACTGAGCAAGAAATTGGACTGGACCACTGTAGAATCTGGTTGCTTCATGCGAAGTTCATGCACATTTTCAAACTGAATATATGTCATTCCATGCATGCATCTTTCTCTCTTATGCTTCGTCGAAGTTACAAGCTAGGTATTCGCATCTAGCCCTGCAACAAGTAGATAAGTGAAGAATTAAGCTAATCCCCAGGTGAATATTAATTAATTACTAGTAGGAGTACGTCTTTGCTAATCTAGCTAGATTGCTTCACATGCAACTTGTACTATATTCCACTTTGCATATATCCATGCACCAACCTTTAAACCAGATGCATGATGCTTTATTTAATGACTTTCTAATTACTAATCCCTTTTAATTAGTACGGAGTACATCAAAAGAAACATTACTTAAAAATCAAAGAGGGGTAGTTGTGAGGCTGACATCTCCACTGCATGTGACTAGCATGCTGCCTGCAAAAATTCTCCAGGCTTTACGTTGTTCAAAATTCCCTGCAAAACTACGAACGTATATGAACATGCATTGGTATGTTTCCACTATTGTCCGACTTTCGGCTGCCAAACCAAATTAAACTGCTCAAAAATTCAATGTTTCATACATCTGCAAGAAAAAAAAACATGGATAGTGTGATGGCCGTGTGTTTGGTTCGAGGAACCGAACGGTGAATGTAGACCGTTTCGATCCATCTCAAGCTGCACATATTTTTCACCAGAAAAAGGAACATGTGTATTCAGCTGTTTTATGGCATATCTCGATGATTAGATTGGATTGGATTGGATTCTCTCATCTGTCTCCTGCTAGCTTGTTGCTTGATTAACTCGTGGTAATAAAATGTGTGGATCACCATCCTGCAAGTTTGGATGCTTCTTTCAGCTTTTCTTGTCTGAATAATTTGCTATGTGTCACTTCTTTGAGAATATGATTTGGAATTACTTAATACAGTAGTATGCATGCACCTGTCACTTGTAAAAGGATATATATTCCAGAATGACAGTGACGACTCCGAGGAGGTCAGAGAGAATGCACAAACAGAGATGCAGCAGTGTCATTTTCAGTAGTAGAAATCGGTCATAACTGACATGTATCTCGAGTCAGTCTCAGCTGCTAGATATAGCTAACACGAGAAAGAAAGTGAAATCAAACGTGTCTCATAAGCTGAACATGGCGCTGAAACATCACTCTCCCGTATATTTCTTGTTCATGCCTAGGAGCCACCAGGCTGGGCCTGTCTTAGGTTAGGAGTGATGTTTTTTCATAAACAGCATCAACGTTTGGATCATGACATAAAAATTGATAATTCAGTATTCCTGATATTTTATCCAAATACAATGACATGTATGATGGAATATGGACACCCTTATACTATTTTAATATACCATAAATTAGGATAGACTGAATAGTTTGTAATCAAAATAACTCGTGATGAACTGATCTAGCAAGATTTCCAAGGTGACAATAATTGTTTTCACTGTACTCAACTTTTGTAGAAAATTCTATCTGTTGCTTCATGGGAAGTTCATGCATTTCAGACAGAACATATACCCATATACAGTGACTGCTACCCATATACCATGCATGCAGAGCCTTCTCTTGTGCTTCATCGGCGTTGCAAGCTAAGTATTTGCAGCTAGCCTTGCGCAGCTACACCTATGGTACTATAGTCTATAGTATTGAAAAAGCTACTACATCTAGATTGCTTCACATGTAAACCTGTAGTACATTCCTCTATGCACATCGGCAATCCGTACACAAAAGACAATCTTTTAGCTGCCTAACCAGCTGATGATACTTTACTTATGTTTCATTCATGATTTCGCCTTCTTTTTATAGTACACAAAAGTGCGCACATCTTCAAAGTCTAAAGGGGAAATTAAAGTAGTGACACACTACATGTGAGTAGCATCATCCGACGCTGCACCGAGAAATTCTTCGGGCTTTACGATTTAAAACTATTTCTACAACATTCGCAAAAGAAAAAGGAAACTGTTTCTGCAACGACGACTACTTAGGTATGTGAACATCCATGTGAGGGCATTTTTCCATGTCTGGCTGGTAGTCATGAGATCGTGCGTTGCACCAAACAAATTCGAATATCGATTGAGCGTTTCACACATCCGCAAGAAAGAATCATGGAAAGTAAATTGATGGGGTGTTTGGTTCGACCGTTCAATCGATCTCGATTAACTTGTCATCTCAGACCAACAGCCCCACATGACCAACTTGTTTGATCTAAGGATCGAATGATGGCTATGCCTACTAGGATGGGTTGGTACACTGTAGACTAAATGGTAGTGGAATAATTTTCTATAAATAGCACCAACATTTGCTAGTAGAGCATGGCATAAGGATTCAAACACGATTGGTGATCTCTAACTGAGATTTACATCAACATATTGGTCATATGTGCAGTCTCTATAATACAATTTTTTCTTTAACAATTGTTCCTCTAATCATGTCATCGCAAATATCCTTGGTGATGTTTGTTTCCTTTAACTAATTTGTAAGGCTTTCAAGTTGTTTTTCCTTATAAACTAGATCGATTGTATTCTCTTATGGAACTGCGGTCTACAGGAATCCCCTACCCTCTCGACAAGGTATGCACTAGTAGAAAACAGGCTATCTGTTCACGCCCTCCAACATCATTAGTCCCGATTTTTCGTCATGAACCGGGACTAATGCTGGCATGCGTCCCTGTTCGAGCAGGCATGGTGGCCGGAGGCATGCGTCCCGGTTGGTAGGGGTGCATGACTAAAGTGTAGGCGCCAGACACGTGGCCTGCCACACACCTTTAGTGCCGGTTTGTGTTACAAACCGGGACGTATGAGCCCGCCCTCTATAAATACGATGCCCCAGCCCTCTGCCTCCCCTCTGTTTTTTCTTGGTGGAAGGTGTGAGAGGTGTGCTAGTTTATTTTTTTCCTATGCATGCATGCAAGGTGTTTGATGAAATGTTTGAGTGAATGATCCCGTTCAATTTCTCACAGAACAAAAATATAGGAGGTGCCTGAGACGCACTTGAGCTTTCTCCTCTTTATTTCCCTCGATCGAGGTTGGCAATCTTATCTTTTCTCTGTCATTGATACAATGCATGTGTCGATGTGAATTGGTCATTTCACTATTTATGATGTTTCGTTTTTGATAAACTTAATTATATGATGCAGATGAACAGTCGAGAATGGATGTACGGTGATCGGCGTGAACCCGGATACATTAAAGACGTGGATAAATTTATCGATGTGGCTACGATAAACAAAGAGAATGGTTTTATACGTTGTCCATGTGTTCAATGTCGGAACAATAAGGAGTACTCTTCCTCGAAAATCATTCGCGACCACCTGGTTATGAAAGGTTTCATGCCCAACTATAATTGCTGGACCAAGCATGGGGAAAGAGGGGTTATGATGGAAGACAATGAAAAAGAAGATGATGATAACAACTATCATCATATGTTTCCTGAATACAGTGATACTGCAATGGAAGACAATGAAGAGGAAGGAGATGAAGAACAAGCATCATATGAGCCTGCTGATAAACTTGGTAGGGTCATTTCTGATGCAAAACGAGACTGTGAAACAGAAAAGGAGAAGTTGAAGTTGGAGGGCATGTTAGAAGATCACAAGAAATTGTTGTACCTAAATTGCAAAGATGGCAGCACAAAGCTCGGTACCACACTGGAATTGCTGCGATGGAAGACAGAGTGTGGTCTAACTGACTCCTCATTTGAAAAGATGCTGAAAATAATGAAGGCGAAGTTTCCAAAACATAACGAACTTTCGAAGAGTACGTACGAAGCAAAGAAGACTCTCTGCCCTCTAGGATTAGATGTGCAGAAGATACATGCATGAATTAATGACTGCATCCTCTACCGCGGTAAGGAGTATGAGAATTTAGATAAATGCCCGGTATGTAATGCATTGTGGTATAAGATCAGACGAGATGACCCTGGTGATGTTGAGGGAGAGCCCCTCCGGAAGAGGGTTCCTGCTAAGGTTATATGGTATGCTCCTATAATACCAAGGTTGAAACGCATGTTCAGAAACAAAGAGCATGCCAGGTTGTTGCGATGGCACAAAGAAGACCGTAAAAAAGACGAGAAGTTGAGACACCCTGCTGATGGGTCGCAGTGGAGAAAAATCGAGAGAGACTTCCCGGACTTTGCAGGTGACGCAAGGAACTTATGGTTTGGTATAAGTACGGATGGCATGAATCCTTTTGGGGAGCAGAGCTGCAGTCACAGCACCTGGCCCATGACTCTATGTATCTACAACCTTCCTCCTTGGCTGTGCATGAAGCGTAAGTTCATTATGATATCAGTGCTCATCCAAGGCCCGAAACAACCGGGCAATGACATTGATGTGTACCTAAGGCCATTAGTTGAAGAACTCTTATAGCTGTGGGGCAAACCAAGTGTACATGCGTGGGACGAGAACAAACAGGAGCCATTTGACCTACGAGGGTTGCTTTTCGTAACCATCAATGATTGACCTACTCTTAGTAACCTTTCAGGACAGACAAACAAGGGATATAAGGCACGCACGCACTGTTTAGATAAGACTGAAGGTACATATTTGCATAAATGCAAGAAGGTTGTGTATCTGGCGAATCAACGATTTCTTCCGACCAATCATCCCGTAAGAAAGAAAGTCAAAGCATTTCAAAGGTGAGGCAGATCACCGGAAGAAGCCTGAACTCCCTACTGGTGATGATGTATTTGATATGGTAAAGGACATAGAAGTAATCTTTGGAAAGGGTCCCGGCGGTCAATCAGTTCCGAACGACGTCACTACCGGACACGCACCCATGTGGAAGAAGAAATCTATACTTTGGGAGCTGCCATATTGGAAAGTCCTACGTGTCCACTCTTCAATCGACATGATGCATGTGACGAAGAATCTTTGCGTGAACCTGCTAGGATTCCTAGGCGTGTATGGGAAGAAAAAAGATACAGCAGAAGCACGGGAGGACCAGCAAATTATGAAAGACCCAAAGAACATGCATACATAGAATAAGACGGATAAAGAGCGTCACTTAAGTCGTGCCAGCTATGCTCTTACCAAAGCAGAGAAGGAAATCTTTTTTGAAGTCCTTTACAATATCAAGGTGCCGTCTGGCTTATCATCTAATATAAAGGGGATAATAAATATGGCAGGGAAAAAGTTCCAAAACCTGAAGTCTCATGACTGTCACGTGATTATGACGCAGTTGCTTCCGATAGCATTGAGGGGGCTTATACCAGAAAATGTTCGAGTACCCATTGTGAAGTTGTGTGCATTCCTCAATGCAATATCTCAGAAGGTAATCAATCCAGATATTCTGCCAAGATTATCGAAGGATGTGGTACAATGTCTTGTTAGTTTTGAGTTGGTGTTCCCACCATCCTTCTTCAATATTATGACACATCTCCTGGTTCACCTAGTGGAAGAGATTGCCATTCTCGGTCCTGTATTTCTGCACAATATGTTCCCCTTTGAGAGGTTCATGGGAGTCTTAAAGAAATATGTTCATAACCGTGCTAGACCAAAAGAAAGCATCTGCAAGGGATATGGAACAGAGGAGGTCATTGAGTTTTGTGTTGACTTTATTCCTGACCTTAAGTCGATTGGTGTTCCTGACTCGCGACATGAGGTAAGACTAAGTGGAAAAGGCACGCCAGGAAAGAAAGCAATGATATATAGGGACAGGATTCTTTCACTAAAGCACACTATACAGTTCTACATAATTCCACATTGACAGCTCCGTATATCGAGGAACACAAGAATATTGTACGCTCCAAAAACCCGGGGAAGCCTGACTCATGGATTACAAATGAACACATGAAGTCTTTCGCGGTTGGATGCGGACACATCTCTTGAATGACACCACTGTTGAATATCAGCTATACTTGTTGGCCCTGTCACCATCTTCTACTATATTGAATTTCCAAGGGTACAAAATAAATGGGAATATATTCTACACGATCACCCAAGATAAAAAGAGCACCAACCAAAACAGTGGTGTCCGCTTTGATGCAACGGACGAGAATGGGCAAAAGGACACATACTATGTTACATAGAGGAGATATGGGAACTTGACTATGGAGTCTCTTTTAAGGTCCCTTTGTTTCGCTGCAAATGGGTCAACCTGAATGGGGAAGGGGTAAATATAGACCAGTTGTACGGAATGACAACAGTGAATCTCAACAATCTTGGTTATAGAGATGAACCAATCGTCCTAGCCAATGATGTGTCTCAGGTTTTCTATGTGAAGGACATGTCCTACAGACCGAAAAAAAGAAAAAATATGCAAACGAATACATCATATGATGAGCCAAAGCGTCACATGGTTCTTTCAGGGAAAAGAAACATCGTGGGAATCGAGGACAAGACAGACATGTCAGAAGATTATAATAAATTTGATGAAATTCCGCTCTTCATAGTGAAAACTGACCCAAGCATTCTGTTAAGTAAAGAAGATGCTACATGGTTACGTCTGAAGCGATCATAAGGAAGGACATACGGCAAGAAGTTCATGCTCATATTGTGTACCTCTAGTTTATGTCTGGCCGGTCGGCTGCATATTGTGAACCTAAATGCCATGAGACAATGATAGCTCATTTTGTGAAGGATATTTTATGATGTTTGCAATTTTACAAGTTTAATAAATGTATTGAGTGTTAGTCCCAGTTTGTAGCTCATTTTGTGAGGGTGGTCCTCCTTTTGCCGGAAGAGACGACTTCTTTGAGGTTGAAGGTGATGCCTTCCGCGAGGGAGAAGGCGATGCCTTGTGTGATCGAGAAGACGACCGCTCCAGCAAGGTGCATGTAATATAATTAATTCATTAATTAATCATCTGCTGTCAATATAGAAATATTAACGACGATCTTTCTTCTTTTAGCCCTCCGGATCGAACAAATCTACTGAAAAGAGCGGACGAGGCCCAACCAAAAAGTTGGAAGACCATGAGAGGTTCAGGATCGAAGGAATCGGTGACGACGGCAAACCGATGGCTCACGTTGTTGTCGCAAACAAATTTGTGGCACAATGCAGAGTAATCGTTAGGGACTTCGTCCCGATGACCATGCGAAATTGGAATATGCCTGTTGATGCAGAAGAAGAGGGAACATGTTTATATGTCCCTAACATGGCCAAATATTTACTGTGAAAGAGGCTCATGCTTAATTTCACCCTACCGAAGGTAGAGATGGATCCAAATGCAGAGGATCCAGTTGAGGACGCCAAGCAACATGCCAAAGCCATGGCGATGAAGGTCAGGGAGTGGCCTTTGAATAAGATGGCCCAGTGTTTCACCAACTGGAAGAAAAGATTGCACCTTGACTATGTCGTGAAAGAGAAGACTCCGGATTTTGAGAAGATTCAGTATCAGAAGTTAAAACCATTCTGGGTTGAGTTTGTGAATTACAAGACATCAGAAAAATCTAAGAAAATGTCTGCAACGAATAAGTTGAATGCTTCTAACAAGAAGTATCACCATACTATGGTCCAAGGTGGCTACAAGGCTGGCATTCCTAAGTGGAAGAAACTTGAGGATAAACTGCGTGCTAAAAAGATCATCCCAGAGACAGACAATTGGATTGAACGTGCAAAGAATTGGTTTTACGGGCATGGGGGCACGTTGGACTCGAAAGGGAAGTGTATATATAACATACGACATAAAGAAGACCCCTTGCCAATCGATAAGATTAGAAAAGCAGTAAAGGCTGTTATAGATGGGGACTTCATTCCTGATAGAGAGAATGATGAGCTCACACTCGCCCTTGGGAATAAGGAACATGATGGACGAACACGAGGCACAATAGGCTCCCAACCATGGAGCACTGGGTTTCCCGAAGAGAGGAAGAAATATCCTGATAGAAGCCGTCAGAGGAGAAAGGACAAGGCGGAAGTTGAAGAAGATATTCAGAAAGAGCGAATGCGTATAATTGAAGAACGAATAAAGCAACAACAAGATCAAATTAACGCACTTAGCCAGCAAGGTACTACCGGCCCATCTCAGCAGCACATGGTGGTAGAACCTGCATTCGATGCTAACGGCCTATCGAATAATCGAAAAAGTAGTGTGGCTTCCACCGAGGTCCCGGGTGATGACAATGACGATGACGATGGTGCACCGACAATGGCTCGTGTTGTCTACCCAGTGGATGATATCACACTGCAAGCTACATGTCAAAGTTGTGAACATATCAATGAAGGTGGCGGTCGGCTATGCCTCACCAATTGGACCCGCACAAACTTACCATTGTCGTCTGGTTCCATAGGGCTACGCTGTTGTCGGGGTGGATGAAATCATGCCCACCTTTCAAGGTTTGAAGCTTGACTACCCTGCAGGTGAAGGGGATGTGACTGAACTGGGATAAGCAACAAACGCACCATTCTATGGACAAAGGAATGTATCGTGCTTCCAAATCACACGCCAAGGCCATCTTCGCCGCCGCCTCACCCGTCTCCAGCGCGGTCGTCGCCACCGCAGCAGCCGTCTTTGTCGCCTCACCCATATCCGTCTCCTCACCCGGCTCCGTCGCCTCACCCCTCTCCGTCGCCTCACCAGTCTCCGGCGCAGACATCGCCGCCGCGGCAGCCATCGCCAGCGCCTCAGGAAAAAAAGCGTAAGCGTACTACCGCTACTCTGCAGAGTGGTAAGCGATCGCCAACACGTAAACATGAGCCTCTTCCAAAAGTACCAAAGGTTCCTCCCAAGAGAGCTTATGACTCTACTGGAGAGGAGACTACGGCGATCGTTGATGCGCAAACGATAGCGTTTTTCGCTAACCTAAGGCGGCCGAAAGAGTCAGAGTTCCCCAGCACCAAAGAAGAAAAATCCCGAGTGTTCAAAATGCTAAAGGGCCTTTACCAACCCGAGCCAAAGCTGTCATCAGACTATGAGCGCTCTATTCTCAAGTCACATGCGGCACAACAACTGTCGAAGAGCAGTACTGGTGCAAGCGGAAAATCTGTTTCCCAGCTCGGAGAACAAATAAAACAATCTTGCGCCCCTCTCAAGGTGATTTCCCATACCAATGTCGGGTCGAGAAAATATGCGGCCGAAGAGCAGTATGATCCAGAGGTAGTTGCATTATACGGAGAAGCGGCCGCTGCTCAAAGTATGAGTATTGCCTGTAGGGGTTCGTAGCATGGAAAACAAAAAAATTCTACCGCATGCACACAAACAAGCCAAGATCTATCTACTAGACTGTAGCAACGAGTCGATAGAAGCACTCACCCTCGAAGATTCCAAAGCGGTTAACGAGAGCAGATTCTCGTAGGTGATGTAGTCGTACACTTGTCGATCTCAAGATCGCGTAGACGATCCTTTCGGCGTTGCGTTCCGGCAGCGCTTCCGCAGTCGGTCACACGTTCGGTACTCGATGAAGACCTTACTCTCCCTTGTTCCAGCAGGCAGCGGAGGTTGTAGTTCCCCCCTCGCGATTCCGGCAGCACAACGGCGTGGTGTCGGAAGTAGAGGAAAGATCCCACAGGGCTTCGCCTAAGCCGGTGCGAGTTATGGTGGATTAGGGTTTCCCGGAGATCTAGGGTTTAGATGACCGTGAGGAGGATGAGGTGTCGGCGGCGGCTAGGGCGGCAACAACGAATCGGCGGTGGCGCTAGGCGGCGGAGAGCGGCAGCGGCGACGGCGTGCGATGGCGGTGGCTCGAGTGGAGAGGGGCTAGGGCTTGTGTGCTTTGGGGCAGCCCTCCCCCTCTATTTATGAGAGGGGAGGCAGCCTTGGGAGGGGTGGGTTTGAATCCAAACCCAAACCCAAGTTGGATTGAGAGAAGGACTTGTTTCTTCTCTCACTAGGAAACCATTGTTCCAGTTTGACTTTTCAAACTCCCGTTTAACTTTCAATTTAGAGCTTTAATTCTCTCTTGCAAATGCACACACCAAGTGACCTAGGATATGATCCAATCATTCCACTTACCCATGACACATTCATGGACCATTCTCCTTCCGGACCGGTGAACCTTCTAGACTCTTCTAGAACATCTCCGATGAAAACATCGGAAACTTTCCCGAAATCCGAAATAGGACTTTCCTTATATGAATCTTATTCTCCGAACCATTCCGGATCTCCTCGTGATATCCCGGATCCCATCCGAGACTCTGACCACCATTCGGTATCCCTACTAACATTCCATATCTACTAAACAACATCGAATCCTTAAGTGTGTCTTCCTACGGTTCGTGAATTATGCGGACATGACCGAGACACTTCTCCGATCAATAACCAATAGAGGAATCTGGAAATTCATATGGTTCCCACATATTTATACGATTACTTTGCGATCGAATGAACCACTTACATACGATACCAATTTCCCTTTGTCTCACGATAGTTTACTTATCCGAGGTTTTGATCGTCGGTATCTCTACATACCTAGTTCAACCTCATTACCAATAAGTACTCTTTTCTCGTTCGCGTGATATGTGATCCCTTGTGAGCCAGTCACATGCTTGCAAGCTAATTGGATGACATTCCACCGAGATGGCCTAGAGTATATCTATCCGTCATATGGATGGACAAATCCCACTCTTGATCCATGTGCCTCAACCCATACTTTCCGAACACTCAATGCCACCTTTATAGCCACCCAGTTACGGTGTGGTGTTTGATGTCATCAAAGCATCCTTCTGGTGAAGGTTATTACCATGATATCATGGTCGAAGGAATTAGATTACTATGTATCAGAAAGCTTATAGCAAACGAACTATTGAAATGACTTGATCTTAATTCTACGCTTATCTATAGGAGTATGTCCATCATACCATTCTCCTAATGATATGATCTTGTTATTAATAAGATCTCAATGCTCATGATCGAGAAACCACGATCATCTATTAATCAACAAGCTAGTATTATAAAGAGGCTTTACCAGGGACTCTAATTTAGTTTACAAATCACACAAGTATTAATGTTTCCGATTAATACTATTATAGCATGAATGTAAACATTTATCATAAACACAAAGATATAATAATAACCACTTTTATTATTGCCTCTAGGGCATATCTCCAACAGTCTCCCACTTGCACTATAGTCAACTAATCTAGATTACATGGTAATATACCGAACACCCATGGAGGTTTGGTGCTGGTCATGTTTTGCCCTCGGAAGAGGTAGTCAACGGATCCGCCACATTCAGATCTGTGTGTACTTTGCAAATCTTTATGTCACCATCTTGGACATGCTCTCGAATAGCGTGAAAACGTAGCTTGATGTGCTTCAGCTTCTTGTGTGACCTTGGTTCTTGCGCATTGGCTATGGCGCCCATGTTATCACAGTAGATAGACATTGGATCCAGCGCACTTGGAACCACACCGAGCTCTGTAATGAACTCCTCCATCCATATTGCCTCTTGTGAAGCCTCCGAAGCAGCTATGTATTCCGATTCAGTTGAAGATCTCGCCACAACGCTTTGCTTTGCACTCCTCCAGCTAACTGTTGCACCATTCAAAGTAAATACGTATCCAGATTGAGATTTAGAATCACCCGAATCGGTGTTCCAACTAGCATCAGTGTAACCATTAACAACGAGCTGTTCATCACCTCCATAAGAAAGAACCATATCCTTAGTTCTTCTCAAGTACTTAAGGATGTTTTTGACCGTTGTCCAATGATCCACTCCTGGATCACTTTGATATCTGCTAGTCAAACTAATAGCATATGCAATGTCGGGTCTAGTACATAGCATGGCATACATTAGAGATCCTATGGCTGAGGCATAGGGAGTCTTACTCATCCTTTATCTATCTTCTGCCGTTGCAGGACTTTGAGTTTTACTCAAGGTCGTATTGGGCAACATGGGCAAGAACCCTTTCTTGCTATCTTCCATTCCAAACCTCTTTAGAACTTTGTCCAAATATGTACTCTGTGACAATGATATTAGGTGTCTCGATCTATCTCTACAAATATTTATGCCTAATATGTAAGCTGCTTCGCCAAGATCTTTCATTGAAAAACTATTATTCAAATAATCCTTGACACTATTAAGAAGGTCTACATCATTCCCAATCAACAATATGTCATCTACATATAGTATTAGGAATGCTACAGAGATCCCACTCACTTTCTTGTAAATACAAGCTTCTCCATAAGTTTGTATAAAACCAAAACTTTTGATTACCTTATCAAAACGTTGATTCCAACTTCGGGATGCTTGCTTCAATCCATATATGGACCGTTGAAGTTTGCATACCTTGTTAGCATCTTTGGATCGACAAAACCTTTGGGTTGCATCATATACAACTCTTCATCAATGTTTCCATTGAGGAATGCTGTTTTGACATCCATCTGCCATATCTCATAATCATAATATGCAGCGATTGCTAACATAATCCTCACAGACTTCAGCTTCGCTACTAGTGACAAAGTCTCATCGTAGTCAACTCCTTGAATTTGTCGAAACCCTTTTGCGACAAGTCGAGCTTTATAGACAGTAATATTACCATCAGCATCTGTTTTCTTCTTGAAAATCCATTTGTTCTCGACAGCCTTCCGGCCATCCGGTAAGTTCACCAAAGTCCATACTTGGTTTTCGTACATGGATCCAATCTCGGATTTCATGGCTTCTTGCCATTTATTGGAATCTGGGCTCATCATCGCTTCCTCATATGTCGCAGGGTCATCGGTGTTATCCACCAACATGACACTCATAACGGGATCATACCAATCAGGAGTGGTACGAGTTCTCGTTGACCTGCGAGGTTCCGTAGTAACTTCAACCGAAGTTTCATTATCAACATCATTAGCTTCCTCTCTTATTGGTGCAGGCGCCACAGGAACTACTTCCGGTGATGTGCTACTCGCAAGTTCGAGAGAAGGTTCAACAACCTCGTCGAGTTCTACTTTCCTTCCAGTCACTTCTTTCGAGAGAAACTCCTTCTCTAGAAAGGATCCATTCTTGGCAATGAAGATTTTGCTCTCAAATCTATGATAGAAGGTACACCCAATAGTTTCCTTTGGGTATCCTATGAAGACACATTTTTCCGCTTTGCGTTCAAGCTTGTGAGGTTGTAACTTCTTTACATAAGCTTCGCAACCCCAAACTTTTAAGGAATGACAATTTAGGTTTCTTCCCAAACCATAATTCATGCGGTGTCGTTTCAATGGATTTATATGGTGCCCTATTTAAAGTGAATGCGACTGTTTCTAATGCATAACCCCAAAACGATAGCGGTAAATCTGTAAGTGACATCATAGAATGAACCATATCTAAGAGAGTTCGATTACGATGTTCGGACACACCATTACGCTGTGGTGTTCCCGGTGGTGTCAATTGTGAAAGTATTCCGCATTTCTTCAAATGCTCGCCAAACTCGTAACTTAGATATTCACCTCCACGATCAGATCGTAGAAATTTAATCTTCTTGTTACATTGATTCTCTACCTCACTTTGAAATTCCTTAAACTTCTCAAAAGTTTCGGACTTATGTTTCATGAAATAGATATACCCATATCTACTCAAGTCATACGTGAAGGTAAGAACATAACGATAACCACCGCGTGATGCTACACTTATTGGGCCACACACATCGGTATGTATGATTTCCAATAAGTCCGTAGCTTGCTCCATCATACCAGAAAATGGAGTCTTAGTCATTTTTCCCATCAGACATGCTTCGCATCTTTCAAGTGATTCGAAATCAAGTGATTCAAGAAGTCCATCAGAATGGAGTTTCTTCATACGCTTCAATCCAATATGACCAATACGACAGTGCTATATATAGGTCGAGTTATCGCTCAATTTTAAACATTTAGCGTCAATGTTATTAAGTGTGTATTTCCACAATCGAGATTCAATAAGAATAGACCATCTATCAAAGGTGCTTTTGCATAAAACATATTACTCATATAAATCGAACAACCATTATTTTCGTACTTAAACAAGTAACTGTCTCGTAATAAACATGATCTAGATATAATGTTCATGCTCAACGCAGGCACCAAATAACAATTATTTAAGTATAAAACTAATCCCGATGGTAGATGAAGAGGTAGCGTGCCGACCGCGATTACATCAACTTTTGATCCATTTCCAACGCGCATCGTCACCTCGTTCTTCGCTAGCTTCCGTTTATTCTGCAGTACCTGTTTCGAGTTACAAATATGAGCAACGGAACCAATATCAAATACCCAGGCACTACTACGAGTACTAGTGAGATACACATCAATAACATGTATATCGGATATACCTTTCTTCTTGATGTTGCCGTTCTTCAAATCCGCCAAGTACTTTGGGTAATTCCGCTTCCAGTAACCTTCTTCCTTGCAGTAAACGCACTTAGTATCAGGCTTAGGCCCAGCCTTGGTCTTCTTCGCCGGCGCGGTAACTTTCTTACCGCCCTTCTTGAAGTTTCCTTTTTTCTTAGACTTGCCTTGATTCTTGAATTTGGTGGTCTTATTGACCAACAACACTTGGTGCTCTTTCTTGATCTCCACTTCTGCAGATTTCAACATGGAGAAGAGTTCTGGCAATGACTTGTCCATGTTTTGCATATTGTAGTTAATCACAAAGTTCTTGTAACTTGGTGGTAGTGATTGGAGGACACGGTGTATCCCCAAAGCATTAGGAATCACTATTCCCAAGCTTTGAATCTTGCTTGCGTGCCTAGACATATTAAGCACGTGCTCACTGACGGAGCTGCCATCTTCCATCTTGCGGTTAAAGAACTTTTCAGAAGCCTCATAACTCTCAACTGCCGCATGAGCCTCAAATATCATTTTGAGTTCACGGACAATATCATGTGGGTCATGGTTCTCAAATCTTTTCTGAAGCTCCGATTCCAAACCATACAAGATAGCACACTAAACTATGGAGTACTAATTCTTCTGAGCGAGGAAAACATTCTTTACCTCATCGGTAGCATTAGCTGCATGCGGGTCATCCAGCGGTGCATCCAGCACATAGGTCAAATTATCAGCATTGAGGACAATCCTCAAATTGCGGAACCAATCCGCGAAGTTGCTTCCATTGTTTTTCAACTTTTCTTTCTCTAGGAACACATTAAAATTGATGGTAGGGGCCGCCATTGATCCACAACATATTTGCAATAGTTTAGACTAAGTTTATGGCAAATTGAGTTCTTATTAATAGTTAAATTAATCTAGGTGAACTCCCACTCAAAACAATATCCCTCAAATTGTTTTAGTGATCACACAAACCAAATCCACCACATCAAAACCGATCATCATGAGAGTTGATGTAGCTTCAATGGCGAACAATCAACATGTTCATCATATCTACTATATGACTCATGCTTTACCTTTCAGTGATCCGTGTTCCGAGACCATGTGTGTACATGCTAGGCTCGTCAAGATCAAACCTTAGCTTCTGCATGAGAAAATCTGGCTTGCTCACGTTGTATACACTCGCAGAATCTAACACACCCGATCATCACGTGGTGCTTCGAAACAACGAGCTTTAGCAACGGTGCTTACTAAGGATGAACACTTTAAAATTTGAAATTTTGTGCTTGAGGGATCATATTATAATGCTACCGTCGCAAACTAAGCAATACAAGATGCATAAAGGATTAACATCACATGCAATTCATAATATGGGATATGATATGACCTTTCTTCTTGTGCTTCCGATCTCCATCTTCAAGCACGAACATTATCTCCATCATCACCGGTATGGCGTCAAGATCAATGGCGTCGTTTCATGGTTGTCGTCCACCAGCTTCAACTATTACAACTACTTTGAATAGACACGCATGTCTTAACGGAATTTAAAAGACAACCATATGGCTCATGCCGGTTGCCAACTTACAAAAAGGAACATTGCATACATCATATATAAACACAATCATGGCCATATCACATCACATCACACCCCTGCAAAACAAAGTTAGACGCCTCTAATTTTCCTTGCATATTTTACATGGTTTGGGGCTTTCAATAAGTGTCGTTCTAACTTACGAATAAGAAACACAACGTAGATGTTTGAACTATCAAGTGCCCGTTTAAATTGAATCTATACTATGATGGGAGAGACAGACACCCGCAAAGCCACTTATGCAATACAAGTTGCATGTTGAGTGTGGAGCGAGTCTCATGAACGATGTAATGTAAGGTTAGCCCGGGCCGCTTCATCCCATCATACCGCAAGATGCAAAGTACACAAAAAGCAATTGATAATAAAAGCACCACCGCCCACAATGACCATTGTGTTCTATTCGTGCAACAGATCTACATATAGACACGGCTCTGATACCACTGTAGGGGTTCGTAGCATGGAAAACAAAAAATTCTACCGCATGCACACAAACAAGCCAAGATCTATCTACTAGATTGTAGCAACGAGTCGATAGAAGCACTCACCCTCGAAGATTCCAAAGCGTTCCGGCAGCGCTTCCGCAGTCGGTCACACGTTCGGTACTCGATGAAGACCTTCCTCTCCCTTGTTCCAGCAGGCATCGGAGGTTGTAGTTCTCCCCTCGCGATTCCGGCAGCACGACAGTGTGGTGTCGGAAGTAGAGGAAAGATCCCGCAGGGCTTCGCCTAAGCCGGTGCGAGTTATGGTGGATTAGGGTTTCCCGGAGATCTAGGGTTTAGATGACCAGGAGGAGGAGGTGTCGGCGGCGGCTAGGGCGGCAGCGAAGAACCGGCGGCGGTGGCTCGGGTGGAGAGGGGCTAGGGCTTGTGTGCTTTGGGGCAGCCCTCCCCCTCTATTTATGAGAGGGGAGGCAGCCTTGGGAGGGGTGGGTTTGAATCCAAACCCAAACCCAAGTTGGATTGAGAGAAGGACTTGTTTCTTCTCTCACTAGGAAACCATTGTTCCAGTTTGACTTTTCAAACTCCCGTTTGACTTTCAATTTAGAGCTTTAATTCTCTCTTGCAAATGCACACACCAAGTGACCTAGGATATGATCCAATCATTCCACTTACCCATGACACATTCATGGACCATTCTCCTTCCGGACCGGTGAACCTTCTAGACTCTTCTAGAACATCTCCGATGAAAACATCGGAAACTTTCCCGAAATCCGAAATAGGACTTTCCTTATATGAATCTTATTCTCCGAACCATTCCGGATCTCCTCGTGATATCCCGGATCCCATCCGAGACTCTGACCACCATTCGGTATCCCTACTAACATTCCATATCTACTAAACAACATCGAATCCTTAAGTGTGTCTTCCTACGGTTCGTGAATTATGCGGACATGACCGAGACACTTCCCCGATCAATAACCAATAGAGGAATCTGGAAATTCATATGGTTCCCACATATTTATACGATTACTTTGCGATCGAATGAACCACTTACATACGATACCAATTTCCCTTTGTCTCACGATAGTTTACTTATCCGAGGTTTTGATCGTCGGTATCTCTGCATACCTAGTTCAACCTCATTACCAATAAGTACTCTTTTCTCGTTCGCGTGATATGTGATCCCTTGTGAGCCAGTCACATGCTTGCAAGCTAATTGGATGACATTCCACCGAGATGGCCTAGAGTATATCTATCCGTCATATGGATGGACAAATCCCACTCTTGATCCATGTGCCTCAACCCATACTTTCCGAACACTCAATGCCACCTTTATAGCCACCCAGTTATGGTGTGGTGTTTGATGTCATCAAAGCATCCTTCTGGTGAAGGTTATTACCATGATCTCATGGTCGAATGAATTAGATTACTATGTATCAGAAAGCTTATAGCAAACGAACTATTGAAATGACTTGATCTTAATTCTACGCTTATCTATAGGAGTATGTCCATCATACCATTCTCCTAATGATATGATCTTGATATTAATAAGATCTCAATGCTCATGATCGAGAAACCACGATCATCTATTAATCAACAAGCTAGTATTATAAAGAGGCTTTACCAGGGACTCTAATTTAGTTTACAAATCACACAGGTATTAATGTTTCCGGTTAATACTATTATAGCATGAATGTAAACATTTATCATAAACACAAAGATATAATAATAACCACTTTTATTATTGCCTCTAGGGCATATCTCCAACATTGCCCACTACTTATCCCATTTACAGTACTTCCCCATGGGTGAAGTAGCATACAAATACCAGTATGGCAAACCTCTCGTAAAACCTGAGGAGGTAAAGAATCTTCCAACAAAAAATGCGAAGATTGCATAACTGGTACATGCATGCCACAAAGGCCGGGGCTAACTGGATAATGTTGAAGGTTACAAAAAAGCATTATGGAAAAGAAGTAGATGACAAGATAGCCATTGAATTTATTGAAAATTTTCATTTATCTCTCAAGACGCCTTGGACAAATCAATCATCAGTGCCTATTGTCTGTAAGTACTAATTCTATAATTAATTTAGTCTCTAGCTATCTCACCTCGCTTATTGCATGTATATAATCATACTATAATATGCAGAATGAAGATTTTCGAATGCAACAGAGGACAAATCTATGACATTGGGTTCGTTGACCCATATTGGGTTCATCAAGCTAATCTCAAAACAAACCCCCAGGATACGGAGGATAATATCGTACATGCGTTAAGGTTTCAAGAAACCAGAAGGGAAATACTATTTCCTTACAACTTCGAGTGAGTGTTATTGTCTTGTATACACTTTCTATTTCGCTTACTCGACGTTAAATATATAATTGATGAGTTATGCATGCGCAGCTTCCACTATATTCTGTTTATCATTCAACCTGACAAAGGGCGGGTACTAGTCATGGACTCGAAACATAAATCCCTTGAGACGTGGAAGGACATGCAGATGATTCTCCAGCGGTAATTCTAATCATTACGACACTATATCGGCAATGTTCATGAATTTTATGATATCAAGTAATTAATAACTTGTTTTATTCGTTTTTTTCACCGGACAACGCTTGGAAATGGTTCACCAAGAAGGCTAGGGGTGTTTGGAAAGATGAGCTTATATTTAAACCACTAGATGTAAGCACCACTAGCTATATCCGCGCATCTCTTTGATTCTAGTTTTATCATGCTTGATTATTATTTTGATTGAACTATGTTCTCGTAAAGTGCCTGGCGCAGGACCAGGGAACAATTTATGTGGATACTATGCTTGCGAGTTTATCTGTCAGACGTGCTGTAAGAAGGGCAGAAATTTAGAGCAACTCCACGCACGTAAACAATTTTTATTGTTTTTATTACTATTAAATTGAATTTAGTTTCATTCATATAGTTTGACTCCTTTTTTAAATCAGCTCGAACATCTACGGGACGGTCTTTTGCCAAAGGATCGCGTACGAGCAATTCATGAGGAATTGGCGGGATTCTTGGATGTAGAAGTCCTAGACCCAAAAGGAGAATACTATGCGGGTGTGTATACGTAATAGAGATTGTAAAAAGAGCTTATTTTGTATGTAGTGCATGAAATCCGTGTATCGAATGTAATATGTTCGACACTTGGATCTATATTGTCATGATGATCTTGTGTAATATAATGGTTCCTTCATTGATGAGTGCAAAATACAAAATAAAAAATAAAACAACATAAATGAATTCTCTGCCGCGGCACAAAAAGTGGCTAAAATGCTGCCGCGGCAAAAAAGGTTGCGAAAATAAATTCTCTGCCGCGGCAGAGAAATGTGCCAAATCTCTGCCGCGGCAGAGGGTTATTTGTCCCGGTTCATGTTATGAATCGGAACGGTTGCTCCTCCGCCTCGCGCGGAGCAGCGGCCACGTGTACGCTCTTTTGTCCCGGTTCGTGGGGCAACCGGGACTAAAGGTTGGGGCTTTATTTCCGATTGCCCTGTCCCGGTTGGGGAACCGGGACTAAAGGCCCTTACCAACCGGGACACATGAGGCGGTTTGCACTAGTGATGTTCAAACATATCGTCGCTAATATTGTTGAAATATAATCACATGAAAGTGTTTTCTAGGTAATCTATAAGAAAATATATTGATGAATAATCTCTCTACCTGCAAACTAAAATTGTTTCTTTAGCAGCAAAACACAGATGATGAAATATTGTAATACGTCGTAAATTGGGATAGCGGGAATAGTTGGTGATTATCAAACTCAACTGTGACGAACCTTGGGAGTTCACAAAAGGTGAGCTTTATGTGCTAGCTGGACTCATGTCATGCCTGTCGAGAATGCATGATTGCTTCAGATGAAGTTCATGCATTTCCAAACAGAGTATATATCCTTACCACATGCATGAGGCCTTCCCTTTATCTCTTATGCTTCATCGGCATTTCAAGCTAGGTATTTGCATCTACTGCTAGCATCTAGGAGACAAGCCAGTCAAGTAACTGATGAATGGCATCTTGCTAATTTAGCTTCATTATTTTCAGATGTGCTAATTTAGCTTATTTCATACTATGTGCAACATATAGTGCTGTATTACATATTGCACGGCATCACTCCATGCACAAAGACAGTACGTCTTTTAGCTAGAAAACCAGGTGGTACAGTGCTTTATTTAGTTATAACAATGTTTTCCTTTTTAGCACATAAAAGGTCGTATTTCTTAAAAGTCAAAAAAAAGAGAGAGAATACCTAGCTAGGGAGGCTCACATGTCCAAAGGCGTTGCTTGCATGTGATGAATTAGCATATGATGCTGCTTGGAAAATTCTTTGGCTTTACACTGAGAATTTGGCTTTGGTAGTTGTGTAAATGCATACATACACAAGTCACTTTAGCCCGCCCATTGGGACTAAATGAAAGAAAAGGTAGTGATGTTAGATCGTGCATTGCACCAAACAACTCGAATTTCTGATGTTTCACACATCTGCACGAGCAAATCATGGAAAGTAATGGTGTGCTTGGTTTGAGAAATCGGGCGGTGAATGGACCATTCGATCCTAGGTTCGACCGGCAATGACATCCTAGAGTATAGGATGTTTTTTTTATCTTTTGCGAATATGATGGTTCAATACATCACAGCTATTGCAATGTTTCATGGGGTCATCATCGATTTCTTGGATGCCTGATTTACTAATGATAGGTATACGATTCAAGAAAAAATCCAAAAAATATAGGCTCGTTGTATTGAAACTCATATCATTTTAGAAGCCGTTGTAGGCGAATTTTTTATTAGATTATACCATCAATATATTGTATTGTGCATATTTAGTCCTATTGTGAACCTTACTTTTCATCACAGACCAAACATCCCACATACCCCAACTTGTCCGATTCGAGGTTCGAGGGACGGCGATGTCCTAGAGCTACTAGCACGGGTTAGTCCATAAACAATAAACCGAGTGGTTGAGTTTTTTTTCAGTCGTCATCTCTCGTGGTGCCTAATTTGCCACCTGTATTTTAGATTTCAAAAGTAAAATAGAAAAAATCGTGCCGAATACTTGTGTACTGGTAGAATATGTGGCAGACGAACTTTTTTTTAGGTTGGATCATCACATCCATAAGACTATGTTAATGTTGCAAGGTTTTCACAACGTATATATTTTATTATGACTTTTCTTGACACGATTGAAGGTTCCTACTATGAAGTTTTTTGTTATTGGTTCAAAATTTATCATAATGTATAGATTTTTCATCGTAACATTGGGCCATGGTGCAGACTCAAATAGTATTGAGTGTCCATGACAGACTCAACGTATAGCAAGCAAAGAAGTGCATGCAGAGGAAGAAAAACACAAGAGATGAAGAGAGCTTTTACACTGCAGCATCTCTTGTCTGTGCAAAAGGCAGAAACGGCCGTGACTTTGACAGTCGGCCACGAACCATATTCCATTCTCTCTGCCACCTTCTTTTGACAACACAACATATAATGTCTTCCCTATCGAATCTCGCCATTGAGACAAAAGTGTAAATATTCTCTTGGCACTCTAGACATAATAATTATGATGACCCAACTGGAATACAGATATGCATTTCACAGATATTTCTCTGGGGGAAGAAGCTTTCGGCATCGGAATATATAGGAAAACATGCAACTGGGTATATGGTATAATTCCGACAAAATACTTTCCTTGACGCCACCGTAACGAACAATTCGGTTGAGAAGACAAAATTAAGTTTGGGCGGCGGCTGTAGCGGGTAAAGTCATCATGTCAACGAACAGGATTCTGTTGTTTCTACTATAGAGATTAATGGAAAACAGAAGAGGTTCTGTCATTTTTTTTGAGAATTATAAGGGGGTTCTATCATGTGAATGGTTTGTTGGTTCTCGAGAATCTAAATTCTTGGTTTCGGTTGCCTTCTCCTAGCTAAAAAGGCCTAGTCCACCTTCTTGCTCTGCATTGGATCTTTATCTTCTCCCTCGCCGGCTGCCTCCTCTTCGGCTTGTTTCTCGACAAACTCCAGCAGCTGGCAATGTGAAATCGTTAGAAACAACCAAGTCTTGCATTTTTACTAATACCAAAAAAAAAAACACAGGGACGTAGCACCACAGATAATCACAGCAAAGGAAGAAACAACTAACTGGCACTAGGGTTGCAACATGCATGAGTATTCTTTGCCATAAGCCAGGGATCTTTGACTACCGAGTTGGAGAAATGCAGTTATGCAGAAGTAGGAATTTTTGCTTCAGGTAATTTTCTTTCAATACAGGACTACTTAACTTCAGAATATGGGAAATATCAAACTGCAGCATTTCTACCCAGGACTAATATTTGTGTCAGACAATGCCTTTCTTGCAAGTCATGTGGAAGTATTTTGGTTCGTTTTCCCATGTCTTACAGCATAGCCTTTTAAGAGCAAGGATGTTGAAACTTCTACAAGTAAAATATGACTGCGTGTGTGTTCACCATCAAGTTCAGACAAGATACGAAGCTTACCGGCTTCACTTCTCCATTCCACAAGGAGTGGACAGCGACAAAACCAGTCACGCCAGGAACGATGTATAAAAGAGCAGGCTGCGTATCAAAAAAACAGAGGACGGGAAGAAACAGGTGTTAATACTTTTTTCAGAGATCAGAGATCGACAGGCATGGAGAGCAGCAAGGGATGACAAGAAACAATAGTAACAGGACTAACCTGCGCAGCTTGAAACCAGTTCATCACAACTATTGTTGCTGTCATACCCGCAGCATATCCCAAAAAGGCACTGTTGAAGTAACGTGTCTTAATCCCCCTTGAGACGTCAAAACGCAGGGCAAGCGCAACAAAGATACCTGGCGTCAAAATTAGAAGTATACGTTATTATGTGCTAGGTCACATGCTTGTGCAAACAATGGATCTTCAGAAAAATAAATTCAACATATGACACAGAACTAATTGTTGCTTTTGTGTCACCAAAGTCTGAACATGCAATTGTTGTTTTACTGTTTTGAAGAAAAATGTAGAATCTCCCATCCAACTCCAATAATATAATATGTTAAGTCAATGATATCTGGCTACATTAAATAAACAAGCGCTGGTACGAGTTTCTTTCCTCGGCTAAGTCCCCTTATATCAACAGCAATACAGTTGTTATGACAGTAAGACTAGTAGCTTGCCATAGATCATTAAGTTAGACCAAAGCTGTGACTCACAATGGAGCTGGCATTACTATTGTCACAGATGAGAAATGTAAATACAGTATCATTGCAAATATCTGAGGAATGGCATTACTATTATCAAAGATGAGAAAAGTAAATACATCATAACTGCAAATATCGCTAGGATGTGAGACAAAATAGCCAACACGTTTACCACTAACCAGGAATTACAATATCACCAAGGCCAAGCATAGAGAACGGGCGTGCAGCATCTGCAGTGGGAAATAGGAGCTACAAAAAAACAGATGGACAAATTAAAGTATTTGTGATGAAATGGAACAAAATGTCAAGGGGAAAAGTGTGAATCCACTCAGATAAAATACGAACCTTTATCGGAGCATCAAATGATTTAGCAACAGTGACCATTACTGGAGTGAAGAACACCCAGAAGATGTCATACACAAAAAGTCCAGCCTGAAATTGCAAAAGGAATTGAGCAACCATTCACATAATAATTTAGGAAATAGTGAAAAAATATTCAGAGACAATATGTGGAATTACAGCAACAGAGACTGATGAAATGACTGGGACTAACATTATGCACAAGCAAGAATTTCGAAAGTTATAGAATTATCAGTAAAGGAGTAAACAAGTTGAACTTCCCAAATTATCCAATTCATGAGAAAGTAGGACACAGTTCAATACTCCTTGCCAGAGGATGAGTACACTACATCACATACTGAAAAGGAAATCATGAATAGATAACTTTCCAAACAGGATACCATCACAGTAAAAGTAATCCATGATTGAAACTCGATTCTGTATTACAAACAAATCATGAAAACAAGGACTGGAACTTTATTTGCAATGCATTTAGCGAGTTGCTTGAAAATAAATAATTGTATTAAGAGAAGAGGGACACAATAACATGATAAACTAGAGATGCAAACTAGACATCATTAACACTCAGTAAGCACTACATAGCATTTGTTTCCTACAAATATGTTGTAGAATATAGCAAAAATAAAGGCAGAAAAAAGTTATAGAGTATCAGACATTTCAAATTGTATTTAAGGTGCCAACATGTAATGCTATATTCTTTAAACTGTATTAATGGTATGTAAATGCCATGCTCCACACAGTACTATGATAGCAGAGAGCTGAGCAAAAGAACGACATGTCGGGAGCTGAAATATTGGAAGGTGACAAGTACCACCAGAACAGGACTAAATAAGTTAGTTCGCTATGAGCTATGAGTGAACACATACCAAGAGAATACCACCGGTTGTGAATGATCCTAGTGATAGCATTTCAATTCCCTGCAAGATAAAAACTAAAGTATCAAGGTTCTGTTGTGGAGGAGATGATATCATTTTAACCTTAAACTCAGAAATAGAAGTAAGGGAAAACCTGAATGCAGAAAGCAATTCCCAAAACATTGTTTGCTAGCCAATGCTTCTTCATGGCATACCATGTACAGAAGAAAAAACCTGGGACTGAAGCAACAACTTGGGACTTGGTGAACTCCACCGAGAGTGCTGAAATGTGAAATTAATGAGGTTAAACCATCAACAGAGTCAAAATCTCAGGTAATAATGTGATAAAATTATAATATGATCAAGAAGGCACAGTCATTTTGTCTTTTCAATAAGGTAAGGTAGAAGTTAATAAGAAGCTCAAAGACAAGGGTCATATTATTACATCAGGAGCAGAAAAATGAGACCCCATATCAAATGAAACATTGTCATAAAAATGTATGTTTACATGCCAGTTGATGGATTATAAACAACAGGACCCTCTATCACTTCACTATGATTTTCTTTTATGTTGTCTAAAATTTATCACCTTATCTGGAGCAACTGAGTCAAATCATGTTGCCAGGGTACAGTCAGTTTCCCAGTTCTCTTAAATGGATTGGTTCCTTTTTAAGTGTTTTCTAGTTAGGCTGCTCGATAGGGTCAGTATACATACTCTTTGGTTAGCACATCACTATTCTAAAGTATGGCAAGTTGAGAACACTAGAGGTGCAGCAAAATAGTGCCTCAGAGTAGTAGACTAGTAATAGAAATTTAGCTGTACTAATTTGACATGAGCTATTACAGCAAAGCGAGCAACCATCGAATGAAGGTAGGGGGATCATACAGTGGAAGTACGGAGCACGCCAAACGATTTCATTACTGTTCCATCCTTCCGGAAGAAAACGTTCGACGGAAGGAAGCAATGTCGCGCTGCATAAGAAAGCAGGGCACAAAAATAATGTCAAGTTAGCAGGTTACAATTGTAAGTATTTTCACCGTGGAAAGACTCTTCCAAGAAGTCTTGGAACTTACCACAGCGCGGCAATGCCAAGAACGAAAAAGTAAGCGGTTAGAACAGTGTTGACCAAGTCCTTGGAGAGGAACTTGAACATCAGGAACAGCGACAGAAGCATCGCACTCCCCACCAACGGGAACCGCATCGCGTGCTCTCTCGACATGGTCTCCTACATACGAAGAAATGAAAAGGATGAGTTGACGAGATCAATACATATGAAGTAATTTCGCATCAACCTATATCGCAGTAGTAAACCAACAAGGAGATATGTGTTATAACATGATCAAAGGTAAAAAGGAGAGAGGAAGATGTTGCTCACAGAGGGTGGAGTTGCCTTCACAGAGCGGTAGCAGCCGACGTAGACAGTGAGGCATGCCGTCAGTATCACATTCAGGTTCGGGTTCACGTTGATCACCAGCGGCGCCAGGCTCAAACCTGCAAATGCCGTACAACACATCAGGACTGTAATTGAGCAAATACATTTACCTGCAGGTTGTCTGTCAAAAGGAAAATGGAGGGGCGACACAGCTGAAATTTCTCAAGAAACGTACCGGCAAGGGCCAGGTTAGCGGCGCGCTCGTGCGTCTTCATCGTCGCGGCACGGTCAGGAAGATCAGATGGAACGGTGTCTATCCCCGTTGAGATTTACTTACCAGAGCAGAGCAAAATTCAGAATCGTGCTTTGGTTCAGAGTGTGGTGTTCCTGCAGGTGGATCAGAATTCAGTATGAAATCCAACATTTTCTGGCAAAGATTGAGTTTCTGGATTGTGTGCCTGCGCTAGGTCTGAGCCTATCCAATTATGCATCTGATCACTGGGCCGAAAATACGACCTAAAGAAGGGTTCGGAACTAACAATGGCACAATCGCAGATCACCCTCGCCGCGTGGTCCGATGCTCCCGGAGGGATCTCGTCGGAGAGGACGGCGGCGACGGCGGCGGCGGCACGAGATGAAACCGGGACGGGCGGACAGGCGGGGGATCCGGTTGATTCACGCGCAGCGTGAGGAACTGAGCACGATTTCGGTGAGGAGGAAGAGAGAGAGGAGGGGGGCTGTACTAGTAGTAGTACCGTAGCAGCAGTAACCCCCGGTTCGGGACGGATTCGGGTGTCGAATCCTGGCCGTCCGTTGCGAACTGCGACGGCTGGATTTTGCTCCTCGGCGGAAACCTTCCCGGAAAGTCCCTCTGCAGATCGTACTCCGTATCCTACTCTCTATCTCCATCTTCGTGTTTATTTTCAGTATTTGATTGGAATTAATATTCAGGTAATAAATGCTATCCTCTTTTCTTTGTATTTTTAAATGCTAGTATTTATTTTGTGGAGAGTAGTATCCATTTAGTATTAATTTGGCACATTTAAAACGGTAGACCCCTCTTATGTATCTCCCTACCTACAAGCATTTGATGAGGATACACCATATCTTTTAGTACTCCCTCCGTCTCGGTTTATAAGACTTACACGTATTTTTAGATTGACAAATTAACCAACTTAGCATGAGGTATGTAAGATAAAAATTATATTATTAAAAACTTTAAATGTTATATTTTCTAATGATATAATTTTTATATTATATAATTCATATTATATAGCTCATGTGGACGACCTAGGTATACACGTAAGTCTTATAAACTGGGATAGAGGGAGTACTAGCTATGTTTTTTTAAATGGGATCGGGGTCCATTAAGCGGTGGATACATAATTACAACTAGGACCAAAAAGAAGAAGAAAATTACATCAAGGTCCCCAATTTTTGCACAAGGCACCCTGCAGGTGGCCACGAAAACGCGATCAAGCCCCTGCGTATCGTTGCAAGCTTGCCTACAGACGCGGTCGTCGCTGCCAGCACCGGGGACAGAACCACTTGGCACAGTAACAACACAAGTCACCGCACTAAGGGAGAAGATAAGCCTCCCATCTTGGAGGTTGAAGAAGATCGGGCCGACAAGGCTCACTAACACGGCGAGGCCAACCTCTTGGCCTGAGATAGCGGTCACCAGGCACGGGCACCGTTTGGGAATCACCATCGCATCCGCAAAATCGCTGTCTGGACGCGTCGGCCACCCCACCCTCCACCATTGCCGATAGTCGCATGCCTCCTCTCCTTCTCTCCCTCACCTCCACGGTCAACCGAGAGAGGGAAAGAAGACATTGTCTTGTCAATCCAGCGAAGAAGAAATGTGAGCTTATTGTTCAAGTTGCTTGAGTTGCGACTCCCGTCACCGACTCTCACTGAAGGAGCTCCATGAGAAAGGGCGATCAGCAACCTCCCGGCGCCGCTCGCTTGGACCAAATAGTAGCTCATATGTGCTAGGTCAAACAGCAGCACACAAACCCCGTGACTTAAATGTTGTTCAATGTGAGGACTGCGGTACAATGAAGGTTGACACACATTAGTTGTCGTAGCAGGTGTGCATGGGACATCACAATTTGGTGTCAGGCCTATGTACACCCGTGCGCACGACACAATTTTAGTGTCACATGTGATATTTTTGGGCATAACGTTTTAGATTAAAGTTTTTGTATATATGTTTTGCTTAATTGTCATAAATCACATAAAATCATAATATAAATCACAAATATTGCTACTATAACCGCCGGTTCACAACATGTATGCATATGACATAACGGTAAAGCAATACATATAGTTAGATATTAGTTACACAAGCGCACACAAGTTTCTCATTCATACATACATTTGTGACAATTGATCACACAACTGCTTGCTAGCAAAGTTCTGCATACATGACCAAATATGTATTTTATATTGTTGGCAACATTGCATTGCCTTTCATCAAGTCGTTCTTGCTTTCCTATTTTACTTGTGATCCTATGCATATATACACAAAGGTAATGTCAATATTCTAAACTTTAATTATTTTAGAGACTGAATCTTGTAAATTTATTTGAAGTATTGCTCCCCCATACTTCACTATGGGAGAACCTTTTTTGGTCAAGTCTTCACATGTCCATGACCATCATCAAGACGGACAAGCTTCAAGCATATGATCTATTTTAGATGACTTATCTTAAACTTGCATTTTATTTCTTATTTCTTTATTATGTTGATGATGTCTTGAAGGTACACATGAGAGCTCACTAAATTTTCTTTTTCAAGACATGCTTGCCATAATCCCAATTTCCACTTGACCTATGTTCAGATCACTCCTTGAGTAAGACCTTGGTCATCACTTGATCTTCTTCACTTTTTCTTATTTCAGCCTTGAAGACAACATAAAGCGTTGCCTATGGACAATCCCTACAAGTATAATTCAATACAAACATTAGTTCATATAATTTTTCATTAATTACCAAAAGCACACATGGGGCATGCATGCTCTCTCAATCGCGCTGAAGAATGATGTGTTGTTGGTGCGCCATCTTGGTGTCGTCAATGCCTCTGCTGCCTCCACAACTACGCGCCGTCACCTCGAGCGTCTCCTCCTCCGCCACCAACGCCAACCTAAAGATTCTCCGAGGGAGATTTTGGGAGAGTATTGAGAGTAGAGTAGAGTGCTCTTGGGGGAGGCTTGGAGTGCAAGGTATTAAGGCGAGCCTCGGTGGTGGTCGGCCACACCATTCAGCGAGACGTTCTTGCCCCTTGGGCATCACACGCTTGACCAGCCTCCATTCTGGGACCCAATGTAAATGTCAAGTCCAATCTATGACACGGTCAATTGTGCCCCGTTCACCTATCACGGCACAATAATCTCTCGGTGCATCATCCCACCTACCACAACGTAATTATCTGTCGGTATTGGATGTACCACATCGAATTTATATGTGCCAGATTTGTTTGCTGCCGCGAATGCTCATCCGTAGACAAAAAAACTTTTGCCATCCAAAAAAAGTGTTGCGTATGGGGGGTTTTTGTAGAGTGCATCTGCCCCTGCATGTAGTGATGTTGTAAAATTCTGACTAAAACAATGATAAATGTACATAAGTGGAGGTGATGATACCACACAAATTCATGTTGTGTTCTTGGAGCCTTTTCGATTGTTCTCTCTCCCTCTCTTCGTGAGACTACCCGTAGTGGGGTATGATAGATAGTATCATGTATTTCATGGATGCAAAAAACTTGATGTGTCATTGTAATGATGAAAGATAGCAGTATCATAGGTAGATGTTGTATCATAACACAGAAAACAAGAAAAATTAATGTCAAATAAATCTTATGCACAATTTTGCATTGAGATTTACAAAACAATAAATACAATAAAAATATGATACTAATACAAAATATCATGCATTATAGTGATAGTATCATATACCCAATACGACCAGCCTCAAAGTGTAATATAGTGGAACATATTTCTTTTCCCTTCCATATCTTTGTATTTATTTCCAATTTTCATTTGGTCTTTATCATGTAATAGATACTACTAGCATATTTTCTATATGAGGACCAAATATATAGTATTAATTAATATCAACATTCACTATGTAAAATAAATATTATTAGAACTATTACAAAAATAGATGTATTTTTAGATGTTGATATTCTTTTATATGCTGTTCAAAACTTATGACGTATAATTTTTGATTAAACTCAGAACAGATGGTGATTTAGAAAGGACCGAGTAGCAGCATGGCTAGCAGATAAGAATAATCTACCAACTTTTTCGAGTATAATAGTTTTGATGCCAACTGAAGAGAGCCGTGTTTCTCCCTAGATTGAAATTGCAAGCTTCTTGGCACCCCCACGTCGTCGTGATCGCTGAGCAAAGCTTGCATGTGAACAGAGGAGATGGAGACTAGAAGATGGACCGTACGTACGTGGGTTTACATTCAAAGCACGGAACTTCACCACAACACTTTTGTTGAGCATTGGTCAAAGAAAAATAGTGGCAATAGAAAGTCTGTAATAATCAGACTGAGCGTTGGACTCCGCCGACTAGTGAGTGGTATAAAATCAACGTCGATGGTGCTTTTCGTCATGCGGATGCTTGGGGTGGTGGCGGCGCGGCGATCCGTGACTGCCATGGAAGTTTTGTTGCAGGAACTTGCCATTTTTTCCCCCTCATGTATCCGGCGCCGAAGGAACTGAACTGTTGGCATGTCAAAGGGGTTTTGCTTGTGGCGAAAGAGGCTCAGCTACAGAAGGTTGTGTTGGAGACGGACAATGTCGAGGTTGCTGCGAAACTCAGAAGGGAGGGGCAAGATCGTTCTGTATATGGTCTGCTGGTAAGCCAAATAAAATCCCTGTTAGGTACGTGGCTTTGCAGATACCACGGTGCCACGAACAGCAAATGATGCTGCTCATAGCTAGATTGGGCTAAAGGAGGGCTGCGACAATAAACTATGCAAGGTGTGGTCTCAGGTTTGCACCTGGTTGTATTCGGAACCGTTATTGTACTAGACTCTGTTATGGATTAAATAAAATTGCATCAACTTTTTCTAAAAAAAAAGATAAAATCATGTGACATGTGCAATTATATGTGTTCAACTCCGTAGGAACCTCAACATGAGCTCAGTCATTATTTTATTTTGTTTCTTTGAGAAAGGCCACCATGCGACTAAGAATTTGTCTCTCTCTTCACCCTCTCTTTCTCTATTTCTCAAATAGTTTTGTTAAATTAAACTTGTGGCTTATACTTACATAGAAGATTGAATGATGGGCGGTTTGTTTAGGCCCAAATTTAGCTTTTCGAGTTAGAAAGATGTAGAAGGGCAAAATAGAAAGAGCAACTCAATGAAGGGTGGGATTCAAAGACCTTTCAGATGACAAAGACATTATGATACTCGCTATAACTTTATTTATTCCTTGCAAGAATTAATTCTCAAGATTACAATCGTGCGCGCAAATGCACATTTACTCATTGAAATCATTTTTTATTATTTTATAAGAGGGAATGTTATTTTGGAAAATCTTTCGGATTTTCCCTTTTTTTATTATTTACTCATTGATTTTGTTAGTGACTTAAAAAGTCCACTACTCTAATTTCAAAGAACTGCAAGCTCACTTATACAGAGGGCGAATCCTATTCAAATAGTACATCCCAATACAGAGTTAACTAGTTCTTTTAGGGAACTACAAACCCTCTATGATGCAACACGGGAAGATTAATAAGAGCTTCCATTTATTGAGAATAAAACATGGTTGTTGATAATAAAATGTGATACATAGTACAAAGGGAAATAAAGTAGCACATGGCAGTCTGCATCTGTCTTATTATGTCTGAGATCAAACACTGGAACTAAGAGAACTTCGTTAAACTAGTTCTGGCGCACGTAAACTCCGATGGCGTCAAGCCACAGCCCGGCGCGCGCGAAGAAGCCGACAATCTCGTCAGTATCCTTGGCCGGCGCGCTGAAGGAGTCGCCCAATGCTTTTCCGAAAGGTCCATAGGTCTGAACATCGGTGATGATAGAAAGCGATGTCACGATATGATATGCTTGGTATTTGGGATCTTTGTAGAGGCCAGTTGTGCCCACAATCTTCTTTACGGTCTCCGAAGGAGCAAACACGATCTGCAAGGGAATAAATATACCCCAAGCCATTTAATTAATCAGGTTTGTAAGATTAAATTCTCATCTATATTATTGCTGGAATTAATTTGTACATCCTTTTGTATAGAGGCACAGAAGTAAATACTCAAGACTGAATTGACACACAATGACGACACTGAAGATTAAGGCACTCACTTTGGTCTCATGGCCTCCAGATCCACCCCATTGACCTGCTGTTTTCTCCTCGCCGTCTATGTCAATGTAGGAATATGCAATTGAATGAACGATATGATCACTTCTGATTGTTACGCTCTGTAGGCGTTCTGGTGCCACTGGGATATCATAGCCCTTCCCTGACGTTGCAGCACCAAATAGTCCCTCCTTTATCTGCACCAGATTGTTTTGGAAAATAAAATAAAAGTTCAGACTTTCAGTCATATCCAAGGCTATCTAGCACACAAATAATTAGCATGTAGACTCAAAGAACACCTAGGAAAATAGATATGTCTCACCGGCTTAGGGAAGTTGAGAGTTACACAACGGATACGGAACTCCCTAATGTTGCTGCCCTGCAGCTGTTCGCATATCTTAAAGGTGGCAACGCCTTGCGCGAAGGCAAACTCCCCGGTCCCGCCGACGATTGCCCACTGACCTTTGTTTGTCTTGTAGTTTCCGACCACCTTAAGGCTGGACCCCTTGAACCTAATAACAACATATACACATTCAATGATCACACAAATCTAATAAAGATGTTTACACTGAAGCAACAAAGAAACAATTGGACTAGTAATAAGCCAAGAAAAAAGTACTTGATTGTGTGGAATTACCTCTCGTCGATGAACTCGATGTTGAGACAAACTAGCCATGAATCGGCTTGGTTCATGTCACACCCGGTGTGCACGCCCTGGGCACGTGCGACGATCTTCGCATCAGAGCCATGGCCATCGTACATGGTCCAGTCATTGGCATAGATGTCGCCAAACGCGTTGGGCTGCCTCGCGAACACTACGCCCTTCTCGTTCGCCCCCGGTGTTCCCTCCGTCTGCTGGCGCATGTAGAGGTGGAAGTTGAGCTCCCTCTGCTCCATGCCTCTCCTGAGAGGGGCACTACGGAAGTACACCGGGTTAGCCATGGCCATAGGAGGAGGAGGAGGAGTAACTAAGTCTTGAGATTTTGCTACTAGCTAGCTAGGAGGTGGTGGAGCGCTGTGGAAATGGATGTGGGTGAATGGGGATAATTTATAGGCCCTCCCGTGCGCACGTTGATGCCTGATCATGTGGTATTTTACTCCGTGTACCACGTGATCATCATCGATCGGCAACAAGATGCTTGTGCACGCAGTTAACATGTGATTAAATAAGGTATGTGTGTGCTACTTCAGATCTCGATCCCTAGCGTGACTGCGCCGCGCTAGTCAAAAGTAACCACAAACTAATTACAATTTTTAGATCAATAAGCAACTAAATGAACTAGACACGCGTGAACCCCTGCATTCGTCTGATCATGATGATTATCAGTATGGAACGGCTCTTGTATTAACTTGCCCTACATAATATGATGCACAATTCCAAGAGCGAGGCCTAAAAAGCAACACCACAGATGTCAAATTCTAACCGCCTAGTGTACTCCCAACATGTAAGAAAAATCCATTTTAGACACATACGCGGTTTTCAAAAGTTACCTTTGACCACTAACTTTGTCTTCTTCCTCTGTTCACTAATATAAGATTTTTCAGGAAACTAAATTAGTTTTCTTATATTAGTGGACGGAGGGAGTATAACATACACATAGAAAACCAAAATATTAATACTGTTTTCGAGACAAATCTAATTATATATCATCTGCAGCTTTTCAAACTGTATATATTAAGTATCTTTCTAGTGTAAGTTTGATGTAAGACATGTGTAAAATGATATCTATTTGTTGATATGAAGGGAGTAGGAAGGTTCTCTAGTAGTCGAATCATGTCTTCAACAATCTCTACAGATCATAACTCCAAGATTGCTCTCTTATTGTTTATTTTCAAACTCTGGCTATCAAAACGGAGCACATGGATCCGGTTATCAGAAAAAGATGCTTTGCATGGAAATGTTAAAACAAAGCTATCCTCAGACATGGGCACATAGTACATCGATTAGTAGAATGTGACTACCGATGGGCAACATGATGCTTGTGTATGTTAATTAGCATGTGATTAACGACTGACGACATCAAGATGCTTCAGATCTTAATCCCAAGTGACTCCATCGGCCAGTCAAAGGAAATGCTACACACCTAAAGCACATAGCTAGATGTATACATACACCACAATGTACTACATACTGATCACAAATAAGTTATGTTTTGGTCTTTTGGAGACACCTCCATTTATACTTGTAAACCATTGACTTCAAATATCTTTTAAATGTATAAGGATGTCAATCTTGAGATCATATGTATAAAATTGTCTCAAAACCATTTAACAATATTATATTTTCTCGAGTTTCTTATAAAGTATAATAAAAAAACTAAGTGAAATCTTAAATTCCGTACATTTGTCCAAAAGCGACTTATTTGTGAAACTACAAAGAGTACTACACAATGATCTACTGAGTTCCAACATAAATACACATTTAAATGAGAAACTATGATGGATTATCCAACTTGAACCATCTCTGGTGTATCATACAGTAGTGGTTGAATCATGTATGTAAACTTTACATGATATCTTCAAGATTATTTTTACTCTTGATGTTTATTTGCAATTTGTAGATATAAAAAATGCAGGCATGTATCGGCAAGTAGTCCAACTAGGAGCTTGTAGCATGAATGGAAATTTAAAAGCCTAGCTAGCTGATTTTTCAGATCTGGTACAGTAGCAGTGTTGTACACAGCAAACCTGTCAGCTTGTGCAGCGTGATCATAATACTCTTTTTTTTTTGGTAGCTTATTAACGTGTGCCGTGTGCCAGTGTAAATTTTAAAAGAAATTGAACCACGCTCCAAGAAAGCATCTCTAGGTGATTACATAAACTCAGTTTTAGGCATAGAAGAGAGAAAAAGTTCAGACAAGAATTCCTCTCCTCCAGCAGATATGTAAACCTCAATACCAAATTTCTTTTAAACATCACGTTGCCGTGTGGAGCCCATCTGTTAGTGATTCAAAAAATTATATCCTTGTTCCTTTTTTCCTTACCCTGACACAATTGCAGCTGCCGTATCCGGCCTTCACACAAAGTAGGAGACCTGCGGCCTTAACGAACCCCTTGGATCCTTTACATAACTTGAAGTCTTCTAAGTGACACCTAGCCGGCTACGAGGCGCATACTCTCCAAAAGGTAACAACACTTAGCTATATTTTGGAGCTTGAGAACTTAAAAAGGTATCGCAAAGGAATCACTCAAGGTGCCAAAAATGTCACAATGGTTTGAGTAGAGTATGGAGAGTATGCGCAAAAGATAGGAGTTCAAAGCCTTTGGCTCACACAAGGTTCTCTCTTCTTCTCTCTTAACCACTGAATGTGTGGGGCATATTAGGAAAGGGAAAAATATGACTGTTAGAGGAAAAAGTAACACGCGTTGCTGGAAGTACCAAACCAGTTCAAAATTTGAACGGTCAGGCGGGGATAATGTTTTCCTGGAGGTACCTATCTGTCCAGAAGATCTCAAGAAACACAAAACCTCTGAGGTAATGGGAAGGATCCCTTGGAGGTTTTGGATCAAATGGAAGTTGTTGTCCAAGGCAAAGATAATGTATTCGGTAGTACTGGAAATTTCCACCCAGAAGTTCTCGAGTAAACAGAATACCCTCTCGAAATGGATTGCACAGAAAATACTAACTCCCAGCTTGGAGGTTCCACTAGATCTTCACTCGGAGGTTCCAAGGAAACAAAAGTGTCTTATAGTGTTTTCCTGGCCAATCTCTCATACTCACAGATCCAGAGGTTCTGGGCAAGGTTTGTCCGGTGGTTCTAGGGAAGGTTTGTGCAGAGAATGGAGAGAAATAAGTTGGATTTCTGAGGAATCCTTTGAAATTTTTTGCAATGAGCCAAGATCCTCTTAGTATCCAAATGCCCATTCTAATAGTACGACCTACCTATGACTCAAAATCAAAATAGAAAATCTAAGCTTTTAGGTAGGCATCCATTTTCTCAATATTCATAGATCGTCAATGACGTCATTCAAATAGCATAGGAACTAATGCCTGCAAAACTTGGTAAGATGATTAGTTACTTGATTCCTCTTTTATAAATAATCTAAGTGATGCACTTCTAATAATTGACATAGATGTTTATTACGTCCTCAAAATGTACGTGATAAATTCAGGGATACAAGTTGAACTGTACCAGATGAAGTTGGTGCAAGTTGTCTTAAGAATACATAGTGACAATTGGACAAGAGAGCCGCCCACATGACCCCATTAACATTGTAGCTAATGGAGCCTAAAATGAGAAAATGCAGTCTCTAAAATTGGTGGGGTATCAAGACTTGGTATTTTGTATGAAGTTTTTCTACTTTATGTTGAACAACTTCTCGGATCGACGCGATGACAACACAATATGTTTGGTATGGGAAGAACACAAGAGGATATGCTATATAAAGTCTTCCTGTTTTACATTCAACCCAAGCAATTGTGGTATGGTACGGAAATCTATCGTTTTATCGGAAAAAACAAAAATCTACAGTTCACAAATACAAATAAGGGATACTTGTTTGTGTTGAATAAAAATAACGCAAGAATATATTATCTCAAAAGATGAGTCATCTACGTAGCTTTTTTACTATCTGCAAGAATATTTTGCTTCCTTAAATATGTTTTTTAATTTAAGTTAACTAAGACATTTGGTCTCGTTAGGTAATTAGCTTGCTACATCATAATTTATCTTGTTAAATTATCCATATATGTTTTTTCTATGAAACATCGTAGGGATAAACCAGTATACAACATACTACCTCTTTACAAAAATATAGATAAAACCCCTCTCCAATTCTTCAAAACAGATAACTAAATAACTAGTAAAGGGTAGTTTTTAGATCATGAAATGACACCTAATGGTCACTGTGTCTTACGACAGGAGAGTTAAAGGATTATAGATGCACATTAGTATGTATAATTGATTTCTAGGATCAAATAATGCATGCTACGTACATTTTTCATATGCATGGTACGTACATATGACATTCATCTTAATCATACATGGTTTATAGGCAGCAACCTGTAAGGTAATCTCTACCACTTATAAAAGCAAGAACTTGTTGGGATACATTTAATCTCAACCGTTAAACTATCTGAATCCAACAACCCAGATCGCTCCAATGTTGAGCACTCAATATGTTTAGCACCTAACAGATTAGGAAACCCATAATTAATTTTCTCCGCTAACTGCACGGTTCCTGTTATTACGCCCTAAGTTACGACATTCGTTGCCTGTGAAGTTCCCCTGCCAACGTTGCCTTCCACTACGCCTCCGACCACCGCATCCAAAGGGCCCCTCACCTATGTTGCGGATGCCCTCCCCATCGGAGGCCTGATCACGCGACGCCGCCTCGCTACCAGCGCCACGACGACGCCTCGCCGCCTCGCCGCCTCCCCATCATATTCGTCGGCACCAAGAGCCGGACCAGCAGACCCGTGGTGGCACCGCCGCAGTCCACCGTCCTGCCGCGGACCTCCCTCCACGTGGTGCTGTCCCCATCCAGGTTCCTCGACGTGGTTGTCCACTCTGTCACCATATGTGTACTCCGCATCTAGGTGAGCAGCCTCTATATATGTGGGCATCAGTTCTATGGATTACACACAGTTACCATAAGGGAAGGGAGAAGAAGATGGAAATTCAGTTCATAATATTCGTATTGAAGTCATCATATTGAGCAAATGAGATGTATAGTGCGCTCTCAATACATACCATTGTGTAATCCATATGGTTGTGGTGTGCACGAGACAAGAGAGTGTGTTTGTTGTGCCAACATACAAAATTTGCTCCTGATGGATCATCGATCTCTTCGGTGGATTTCTCATGGACAAATAACAAGATTGAATCAGAATTTGCCATGGTTTAGTGATCTCTGATTAAGAATTTAATTTCAGTAGAATTTTAAAAAGAAGTTCTCCTTCGTTCCAGCTGATCAACCTGATGGGAAGATAAAACAGACACATATTTTAGTACACCTGATTACTCTTTTGTTGACCCTGATAGATGGCAGTGGTGTGGGTTTTATTTTCAAGTTTCAACGGACTTGGTTTAATCAGGTTAGGTAATAAAATATGAAGCTGTGGCACACCAGGTGAGATGCGGTTTTGTTTAGCCTCGGATATTGACTGATGGAGGAGAGTGAACCTTCCAATTAAGTTGTGCTTTACAGGTGCTTCATTACTAACATAGTACGACCATCGCAAGTGAAAACTAAAGGATTCATGACATTTCTACACGTGGTATGCATAGGGGCAGCAATAAAAAAACAAATGGGTGAATCTGAGATGAAGTTAATTTCCTCACTTTTATCTTCATTTTACCTGTGATAGAACCTGCACACAACCTGATAATAATGTTTGAGGTGTAGAGAAGATTTCTTCTTGGAGGAGACTGGCATAACTCTGGTTAATTTTTATATGGAGGTAAGGTTCAAGTAGTAGTGTAGATACTTTGGCCACAGTCTAATCATCTAATGCAATGTAACTGTTCCTCCTAAATTCCTTCATCTATCAATGTGTTTATGTTACTTCACGTTGTGTATGCAGATGGCTTTCTATTAAGCAAGTATTGATTTGAATTTGTCAAAATGGAGATGAACCTTCAAAAATGCGACAAAGGGAGTGGGATTCTACAACATGCTATTTCAATATTACTATATCTGCTGGAATCACCATGACCAACACAAACTATTTGTACAAGGAAGTTATATTTGCTTGCAATGATGGTTATTGATAAGAAGGTGAGATGGCATCTAAATGGATTTAGCTGAGATCAATCCACATATTTGAATCATATTATATATTACTGTGTGTAGGTGAGATTAGGATATCTTTTCAAATTCCTAATGGCATAATATAATCTTCCCCGTAACCTGCTTTCTTTAAACTATTAATATTTCTTAGTTTTCCTAAAATATTCGTTACCACAATATCATCATAAAATTATAGTTTGGTCATTGTCTACCATTCTTGTGAAGCTCATAGATCATGTCCCTTGTCCAAGTCCAATTATATTTCTATACTTTTACAAATTACTTTCGCGAGAAGAACCTCATAGGTTGCACTATGCCAATATGGCAATTAGACTTCTCACAGCTTGAGTGATCAAGTCAAGATATATTTGCAGAGACGTGCGTTGCACGTACATGATTACTAGTGGTATGTGATTGGCTATCTGTTCTTGACTTGATCTTATTCCGCAACTGGCTAAATTTTATGAAGAATATATTTTCTTGACTCAATCTAATTCTCCAATTAATTACATATGATAAAGGAGTATATTTTCTTGACTTGATCTTACAATGCAATTAGATGCATATTTTAGAAAGAATGTATTCGTAAGACTTAAGACCTGTATATGTCTCGATCGACCAAATGGATGGAAGGCCAATACTTTATGCCAACCAAGTACAAACTTTGCAGAATTATCGTCAGCTCAGTTGCACTACTGCCCCCCATAATTCTAGAATTGTTTTCATCCCCTTGACCAAACAGTTAAACAAATTCCAGCACCTATTTATATATGCTCCAAACTAAAGTAGAAAAGGAAACACAAGTGCCTAAGTAGTATGTATGGCACGATTGAAGGTCAAAAATACTTGTATGCTACGATTTCAAAATGCATAAAGCTAGATTCTAGTTCTACTATATTTTTAAACACACCAAAAGACCATGGTTCAACTTATTAAATATTGTCGAAAACATTTCTTTAGATAAAGGTAGATCTTCCACTTAAAAACATCTTGCTCCTCAGTTGACACTGCATCCGGAGGCTAGAAACACCCAGAACATGAATTACGACGGTTCATGAGGATCAATGCGTGAGAGGGCTCCTGAGGTGCCCAAGTTTGACATTCTAAATATCATGTCAGCTCGACGGAATTCAACATTCAAATGTATTGTTTCCAAGACAGTTGCAACTGTGGCATTTTAACTTTTAATAATTATTCTGCTCATATTTAACTTACTAAATAAACAGCACTATTTTATGGTAAGCAAATGTTGATTCTCCACTGAAAATTATGAATTATTCCGTTCCCTGCCATATTCTGTCAGTATAAATGATCTATTTTCTCCGCACATGTACAGTGTACCTAATACATTTCTATCAAGGAGTACCTCCTGTATATATATATACTGTATGCATATACTAACTGCAATGGCTCACAAAGGCCAAGAGCACAGTGGTCAGACTGTTACAACATTTTAACAGTTGCTGTTCCAGCAAACGTATAAGCAAGGATGCTGGACACACTTGACTAAGTACATACCTTGTCTCCAGCTATTGCTCCTTTGTAGCATTCTCCTTAATCTTTTCGACAATATGCCGCCTCTTCTCTTCCAACTTGTCACCCATCCTCCTCCCCAAACCAATCACCAGAGCACGCTTACCGCCTTTTCTCTTTGCGTCATACTCCCCTGGAGAAGCAGAAGAGAACAATGACCGCTTCCCTACAGGTGCCACCGCTAGCGCATGAAGAGAAGTGCTTGCTGCATCTTCAGAAGAATATTCCTCAGACTGTCTTGTGGTTCTGTGCAGCGGCATCGCCAACTTGTCCGAAGGTTCAGTTTCTGAAGGCAGTGAAGAAGAACAGGAGCTGGTTGATGCTTCTGGTATGGTTACTTGGTTCGGCCCATGAAACGATATCGTGTCCTTCAGTGCTTCGCCATCATTTGGAGGAGCAGGTGGACTTGATTTGCTAGATTTTTGGCTGGCACCAACCTTCAGCGTAGCAACATCATCAGGCTGGAGCAAACCCGTCTCTACGTTATGACTAGCAGCTTCGCTGGGTTCACGATTCAGCCATATAAAAGGTGCAACTTTGCGAGGCACCCAGTCATCCTTCTCCGAAATCATCCATGACATGGGAATACTTTCGCAGTTCGGCAGTACCAAGGTTTGATGAAGTGAAGCCTGCAGGGTATATGGCATGTTACAGGATTTAGGCACACAGTCCAGCGAATAACAGGGGAATCAGAGCAACTCAGTATAGAAGGGATACCTTGATTCTGTTGCTGATAAGCGAAGCGATGTGGCTGTTGGTGATCTTTCTATCCCCAATTGAAGACTCCAATTCCCACTCAATCTCCGGCATTGATGTAAATCCATACCAGATTTGGTCAGAAGGAGGGGGCTTTATTTGTATGCGCATTGTCCCACGAACAGATGTGATTTTAATTGCCAATGAAAACGGCACCTTTTGCAAGAGTAAGGAGAAGAGATTACACGTGTCAGAATTTCCTGGTTGTATAAGTAACATACTATTGACTTAAGTTTTGTATCTACAATTTATCTAAAGATTAGATCTCTAGTTTAAAGTGTTTGGACAAGAGAGATATACTTTTGCCTAATATTGCACCTCAGCAACAGAGAACTGATGTGAAAAAAGAGCAACTACAGTGGTAAGAAAAAAGGCAGCATATGAATTGAAGGAGAGGAGAGGCAGTTAAGTAAACATGAAACGTTCAAATTGACCACTGCTAATTGCCTGTGTAAAAATATGTTATTGCAGTCTGTGAAACAAGGGAAAACAAGAACTAACCTGGGACACGTGGTCAGTTATTGAATGCAAGATGTTTTTCCACCTTGGTACGTATGTTGATGTCCACCCAGTGCTCTTTGACCGCCTTAACATGTCTGTCACAGAAGATCAACAACCATCTCAAGTCATGGACTATGGGGTCAAGACGAATGCAGATTCACAGATTGAATTCAGCAAAATAATGTTTGAGTTACGAAGTAGTGAACGAAGAAACTGCGTTCGACAGGTCAAAGGAAGAACTCAAGTCAGCTAGCATACAAAATCATGATGTGATTGTACGCAGCACGCAGTTAGGATGAAAGAAAACCAAGAAATACGAGAGCGTCACCCAAAAATATATGAACATAACAACTCTAACAATAATTTTGAGAGTAGATAAAAGACACCATATCTTTTACTATTCACTTCATGATTTATATTAAAATATTGAATGGTATTTCTCTAAGCAGAGCAATAAAATGTGTTAGAAAAATCCAAACAAACCTGCCTCATCTTCATCTTCCACTACAGAAGGCAACTGCTGCCAAGATCTAAATTGGTTGCCATAATTCTCAAGATTCTCCAGAATTTCTGAATCTGCGCCCCCATTAGAATCTGCTACGAGAGTAGTCTTAATTATATCTTTATGCAGCTCTGGTTCCCTGACCTCAAGTCTAGCTTCAGTATGCAGCATTATTCCACTACAGTATTCGAAATCAAATTCAAAAGCCCACACTTCATTTAAATCCTTTGGGAGGACTCTCATCCTATGTAAATATGGTGGAAGTTCTCCAAGACTGAGATCAGTGAGTTTAATTTCACCAATGTAGGATGCAGTTCTCATGTTTGACAATGATCTCTGGTCAACAAGAAGCAATATGTCAACAAATATGGATGAAGGATGAGTTTACTTGCACACAGAAGCATTATCTAACCTGAATGCGTGCTTTAATAGCCTTCCTTATGTCATCGCTCATTTTAGCATCAAAAAAGAACCGAGAGATTAAAAGGTTCCAACAAAGTGTACCTTCGTCAGCACACTTTTCATCTATATTTGCATCGGGGGGATCTGAGAACCTGTTGCCGAAAGTTGAATCGGAACTAGGGATACTGGGTTGCATTATGTCTTGTGATGATGAGCTACTGCTAGACCTTTCTTCTGGTGAATCAATCACTGAGCTACCCTGGTAGCTGTGCGTCTTACCAAAAGTTCTCCTTTCTGCTTGAGCTGAGATTGAGCTTGTTCTAGTCGCTTGTGGAGCTTTTGTAGATGCCTTTCTACTCAACTTTTTTAGAAAAAGGCGAACTTTTGTAGATCCACCGGACTTGACTACCTTGTCCCTGACCTCGTGATCCTCAGCAGAAAGTGCCGAGTGCTTCAGAAAACAAGGGTATCCGGCATTTAATGAGGATATGTAACTTCTGAACTCTTCACTCAGTTTCGCATGAAAATCCAGTTTCTGCTCGTCTGTCGAAGATGCAAGACGAAGTGCTTTGGACCAGGATTCCTTCTCCCAAGAGGTTTCCGCATAAAGATAGCATACGTTGCTCCCCTTGCAAATCTCAGATCCCTTGCTTTCAAGCTTTATCGGAAACTTCTTACCCCTGAAAGCAAATTTTCCAAATATAAACGGCGGCACCATTGAAACAAGCGACTTGGCTAAGAAGGAATTTACAGTAACTTTTAAAGAAGCCTAACTCGGAAAAAAAGGCATGTTTAGTCTTGAGCTGAATGCAAAATACACCAGCCTAACATATATCGATGACATGATGTTGATAACAGAAGGTATACATTGAACAAGTCACACACATCCGACAATTTGTTTTGACTTAATGCTACACGCGGAAGGTCGGCGGTGCATGTGAGTCAACAGCGCTTTGTTTGCACTAACCATTTGCGTGAAGGCAGATCAGAGGAAGATACAGCAACAACTGTGCAGTCCAAGAGCTCGATGGTTATCTGAGAAGCGTCAGAAGGACCTGATAAGACGAGCGAGTGGCCTTTGATTTTAGCATGCATCCTTACAGGAAAAACCTCGACAATGCCCCTTTTATTCTTCTTCGTGTCTTTCTTAGCTCCAGCTGGTGAGTCTCTGCTGCTGCTAAGTTTCGGCACCTTTCCTGGCTCTAGCATCCATAGTAAACCCTGCAAGAAGCATGCAGGTATGGCCATCAGTACCAGAACTGCAACCATAGATAGCTCATGTACACACACAGAAGACTCTGTTTGAACATCCCTAAATCATGAGATAGATTTTGTAATGATCAGTAAGGCCAATTCATGGTCCAACAGAAAATGCATTAAATAATTCTAGAGAGCAGGTACAAATTCAGAAGACGTACATCCATACATATTACCGTTAATCACAAATATTACTGTTATAATGATCAGTAAGGGCAATTCATTGTCCAATAGGAAACAGATTAAATAATTGTAGAGAGCAGATAGAAATTCAGAAGACGTACATCCATACATATTACTGCTAATAATCACAAATATTTTACAGAGTAGAGCTCTCCTGCAGGTTCCCCAATTTTGCTTGCAATTGCAGCGCAAGAAGAGAAGGTAGGCAAGTTGGTAAGAGGAGGAAACTACAAGGAGTGATTACGAGCAGACTGACCTGCTTCTCGGCGGGGTACGGGCGGCCGCCGGGGAGCTCCGGAGGCGTCGTCGGCGGAGGCCTTGGCCCGCGGCGGCGCAGGGCGCGGACGGCCCAGAGGAGAGCCGCCCCCTCCGCGAGGGCGAGCGCGAGGAGGCCGAGGAGGAAGCCTGAGAGGAAGATCGCCACCGCCATGGGCGACGACGACGAAGACGAGGAGACCTCGCCTCCAGCTGCAGGCCAGGCAGCTCTGCTCTGGGACGAGCACGACGAGGTCATGGGAAAATTCCATAGCCATTCGGTGTTGACTTGCGGGCCCCTCCATAACCGAGTTGCAGGACCCACTTGTCATCGTGCTTCTAGTGGCTCCATGCTGTTAGTAGTTTAGTGGCATCGTGCTTAGTGCCTACGAATTTATACGCATGCCAAGCATATACCCCTGTCTCATGCCACAGCTTTGTGTAAACTAGTTTTAGCTTTTCCACTTTTCCACAATATCATTTTTCGGTTTTACCTTTTTCATTATTATTAGTTGTTTTGGTTCGACTCTATTCATTTCAAGTACTAAAAAAAATGCTAAATTTAGGACTACTAAAGATGCCATTATTTTTTTGTTAATGAGGTGAAGTTTTATTTTCACTTCTTGCATCCTATAAGTCCAATACCCATAAGCCATGATGACCATAAGAAAATCATGCACGTGCACACTTCTCTAACAGGTGAAAGTTAGAAAATGTTGAATTCAAATCAACCAATATACAATATTAATCAAACACAAAATACATCTATTAGTTACTTCAGAGCAAATAACATTCTACGTTAGCTTCCTCAAAATTAACGTGGATATCATCATGTTAAGAGTAAGATCAACCAAAAAAACAGTTATACTACACAAAATTTCAGTTCCTATGGAACAAAAATTTGGACAAGTAGGAACAAATCTTTACATACCACAAAACAAAATTATGAGTACAAATGGAACAATTTTAGCGCCCGAACGAACCAAGGAACAAAATTTTAGTACCAATTTATGAGTAAATGTGGAACACAAATTAAACGCCCCGAGGACTAAGGAGCGCCGTTTTATTCATGGGAACAAATTTTAAACAAATCAGAATAAAACTTTATCAAATGCGGGACAAATTACGAGTATGGGGAACACAAATTTAGCGTCGAGGGCTATGGAACAAAAGTTTACTTCCCAGAAAAATATTTAGGTAAAGTAGAACAAAACTTAGGCCCATTTCTTTTGGAGCTTTTGGAGGGCTTAGAGGTGAAAATAAGCTCAAGCCCAAAAGAATTCGATTTTAAGCCGTTTTTGAGGACAACCGGCTTCTTTGATTTCTTCACAGTGGGGAGAAGCCGGGTACCACATCTTCCCGCGGCTTCCCGGGCTCAGCCGAAATGGTACAAGGCAATACGCCTATTCTTTTCAGTATTTACGTCCAAATGCCACCGCAAGGAAGCACATGTGCGGCTGTGCCCCTTTCGGCCAGACCCGAACAGTTACCTGAACCAGAGCAGGTTCCCGTCCTTCCTCCCAAAAGACACCTAGCTAGGGTTCCTCTGCCTCCGCCGCGGCCCCTCACCACCCCGCGCCGCTGCCAAAATCATCCTCAAGCTGGGCCAATTCCATTCCATGGAGGGAGAGCCCGCGGACACCCACTCTCGTTGGTCCAGATCGATCCGAGCTCGAGCTCGTCGGCCTGTGGTCGTTCCGCTGCGGCCGTACACCGGCGCTCCGCCTCCGTCCAACATGATGTGCTTGTTACCTGTTTCCTCAACCCAGGTCTGCTCAAGCTCCAGCCTCACCTACTACTGCCTGAAATTAGGAGTAGATGTCCTTCCGTATGAGTGATGCAATGGAATATGACACGGATCGAATTCTGGACAGTCAAAGAAGAAAATCTCATGGTGTCTACCGTGATTATCATGACCGCTGCAATCCAGAGCTGGTGTGGCGCTAGCTAGCAGAAATGTACTAATTCTGTTTCGAAGAATTTTAGGTGTCGATATGCAGACAACCAGTTTCTGTGTTAAAATTGAGATGGTCGTTGTACTAGTGAATATATGATGTGTGTTTAGTTCTGGATACGTGTAAAAGAGTAATTTATTCTTATATTTCTGATAAAACGGTAATATATGCAAATTCATTTCAGTGGCATTATGGACTTTCCATGTACTGCTCAAACAATAAGCTAGGATAGTAGAAGCCAAAAAGAACTGGACCACGGTTTCTCTTCAGCTTATTTCTACTACGTTTTCTCTGGACAACTCAAGCCAGAGTGGCTTATGCACAAGCCAAAGCTCAAAAGAACTGGGCCTTACCAACCACGGGACAAAATTATCGAGTACATGTAGAACTCAAATTTAACGCCCGAGGACAAAAAAAACTTCTACAAGAGAAATACAAAGTGTAGAATAATTGGAACAAAAAAATTATAAAAGGAAACTATGACCAATGAAAAATTAAAAATAATAGAAAGAGAAAAAACAAAGTAATAAATAAGAATAAAATAAGAAGCATACCAAGTGAAATACACTATCCAATGATATGTACGTGATTGGTTGACTAAAAATACACAATCCCTAACCTTGCACCTTATTGACGGGGAACAACATTCCTTGGATCAATGACGATGGCAGGTCCATCCAGCTTTAGCACTAAGGCCATGGCCAACACTTCATGTTGGACCGCTGTCTTACAGATCCACGTTAGATGATCAGTTGTCATGGAGGAGCGCTCCAAGAGAAAAGCAAGAGAAAGGGAAGAGAGAGGAGAGAGGAGAGTGCTAAGCAAAGAGAAAAGCAAACTAGGGATGATCCGGAGGAGAGAATAAAGCTGCAACCCATCGATTATGAGGCTGCCGTTTGCATTGGGTGATGATGGACGGTAGCTTCACCCTGAATATCTACATAGATTGGATGGGGCAGGTGTATGCTACTGCCCCTTAAATCATGCCCTAAGGTTATGTGTCTACACATCAGCCGACCGAGCAAACAAACAAACAAACAAACAAACAAACAAACAAAGAGGCAAACAAACAAACAAAGACAGATCCAAGGAAATAGGCCGATCCCATGATACAATTCCTGCGGCAAAACAAGGGACTCGTTCTATCCCGACCTACCATGACGCATGGCCAACAGACGCAAAATGACCCTGACACAAATCTTAGCGCAAACGGAAAAGTCTACTATCATCAACATGACTACGACCTAAGCTACGTTTCCGGTAGCTACCACCTCCATTCCATAATATAAGCCTTTTTTTATCAAACTAAAAAAACAGCTTGATAAAAAGGCTTATATTGTAAAACCGAGAAAGTAGACTTAGTAATTCCGATACAGTAACTATTAAAGTTGCATCCAACCACTCATACCCGTGCAAATGTGATATAAGTGAGTCGAATCGAGATTCGATAGAGCGGATATCCGGTGGATTTTATTGGCGCCAATAATCACCATGTCCATGTGGCTGATGTCCGCTTAATTAACCTAATTCTCAGTCAGCTGCATTAGACAAAATAATCGATGCAAATTCTAACAACAATTATGTAAACTTGGATAGATTAATTTCCCTACAAATTGTCTTGACAATTATTTTTTCATCAAGTGTACACAATACCTCCATAAACATCTTTAAGAAGATATACAAGACTCATGAAATTAAAATCCAAAGACCTTGTAGACACGCAATATATCAGAGATTGTAAAATTCATTTATGTCCTACTCCAAGTCAAAGGCGATTAATGCATCATTATAACCTTGCGTCCTTGTATACAATCACCTGAGAGAGGCAGACGTGGGCGGAGATTCATTTGCTCCAATCATCGGAATTTTCCCTACACTTTTTTTGCACCAAGTGTATAAAATACCAAGTATATAAAATACCTCCATAAATCTCAAGCTACTTATACCAAGTGCCCTATGCTACTTATACCAAGTGCCCTATGCTACTTATATATTACTTAGCTAGATAACTATGAAAACATTTTCATAGTTTGCAGTCGTCCCGGTAGGTCGATCTCCAGCAATGAGAATCTCCTGTTTTGCATATGCACCTCTTTGGTCTCCAAGTCAAAGGCGAAAAAAGCATTACTACAACATTGTCTAGATACCTTTAGAAACACCACTTGGCCGGTCCGGTTGGCGGAGCCCTCAAACTGAACAGGATCATCTAGACCGTCGTCGTCGTCGGCGGCGATGTCTATGAACAGCAACCGCAGCTTCTCCTCCATGTCGATCACAACATCCAGCGACCAGTCGCTACCACCTGGAAGCTGTAGCCACACGTACATGGTGAACCTTTCAATGGCGAGCAGCTTGAGCAGTTTCCCATCCGAAGACGTCGCCAAGTGGAGTTGTTGGTTGGCGCTGCAACATGTGGGCGGGAGCTTCACTAAGCCCAGCTTCCCGGTGCCCACAACATCGTAGCTTACGATTTTCTGGTGTCCATGCTCCAGCCAGTGGATGACGCCGCCGCGGAGGACGGCGTGGTTGGAGGGATTCTTGAGCAGCCACCGCGTGCGGTCGCCGTCGCTTAGATTCGTGATTGGACTCCATGTGCCAGACGATGAGGCGGTCTGCACTTGGACGCGCCATCCCTCCTGACTGACCACGAGCAAAAGGAAGGAGGAGGAGGAGCAGTTGATGCCGTCGGCGGCGGCGAGCAGGACATACTTGCCTGCGGGGCTCTGCATCTCTACAGACGGTTCCGATAGGAATTTGCGGGTGCCGCTCATAGGGTCGTACACACATAGGTCGTCGGAGGAGGACTTGGGTCGTCGGTCTTTGATGCTTCTTCTGCGCTCGAGGAGGATAGGACCACGCCGGGATGTCAGAATAGTATTATCTTTGATGCTTCTGCGCTCAAGGAGGATGAGACCACGCCGGGATGTTAGAATATTATAGTCGTCGAGGAGGTCGGCGGCGCTGCGTGAGAAGAAGGGGGCGAGGTGATCGTCGCAGAACGAGGCAGCCTTATGGGTAAGCGGGTGGACCAAGGTGGGCGTCTTCTTGCAGAGATGTAGGAGGATGCACGGAGCCACTCCTTGACGGCCGACGACGCCGCGGATGAAATCCGGGCTGAGGATATCACGCCGGAGGAGCTTGGAGGCGGCGGCGCACCGGAAAAGGGCGCCCGCATCGGAGCGGGCGACGATCTCGAGAATGAGATCTGCCGGCAGCGTCCGCGCCGCTACAGAAGCCTCATCCGGCGTAGATGCCTTTTCTCGTGGGTGTTTCCGTGAAGTCATGGCGCTCGATCGCTACGGGAGCCTCCGGAGGCGAGCGACGGTTGATATATATATATATGGAGAATTGGAGATCGATCGATCCGCTGGTCGTTCCTTGCGAGCAAAGGCAAAGTTGAATCAAATTTAGTATTCGTTCCGTAAGTGTCGAGAACCCCATGGTATGCACGATTCAGGCTGGACTGAGTTGTTGGGCCGCGTCCGTTGTATGCTGCCTTGGCTTCTGGCAGCCAAGCAAGCCTCTTATTTTGTTTAAATGTGTCTTTTTGTAGTTGGCATGTTCTAATCTAATAAAAAACAAGTTTTAAGTATTAATGTTTCAATTATATATGGGCCCAGACCGATGGACTGCGGGCACCCGCGCGGTCAGCGCTGCGTCTGGACCGTCGCAACCATTATCGATGATGTACGAATGAATCGAGCCAAACACATCTGTTCGGATAGGCCGTGCCGCTGCAACGCCGCGTATATCGTGTCCGTATGGACGCTTTCGGAGGCGCTCGGACAGATTGAGTCCAGCTTGGTAAAGATGCCTTAATGCATCATTATAACCTTACGTCCTTGCCTACCGAACTCTGAAAACACCTTACTCCCTCCTTCACGGTTTGCAGGGCGCTCTACAAAAATCTCACGGACCTAGGCGTAAACGTATTGGCTGACAGTTAGACCTATTAGTGAGCGGTTAAGGCGCATGCAGTGGTGGAAGACTGTTGCATGCATAGAAAGTTAAGAGAAAAGCTGCCACATTAATTAACAATTAATGCTTATGCGCCTAGAAATATTGTAGTTTTGGAAAAACCCAAATTTAATTAGATGCCCTGCAAATCGTGAAGAAGGTAGTAGCTACTTACGGAGCCCTTAAACTCATGCTATAAAAATACTCCTAAACATGGCACTTTTATCGAACAGCATAAACCATAAAGTATCTATAAAAGTTTTTTACCAACGGATAATCTCTTCACAACTATTTAAGCTGGCGGCTATAAATGCTCGATGGAGATACTAGGAGAGCTTCAAGAGTAAAATGCACCCATGGTACCTATACTTGTCACTTAAAATCGATACTGTCATCCGCATTATGAATACGTGACATAGGTACCTAAATACGGCTCGTCGTTCGTCAACGGTCACTGTCATGTATACTGATGCATTCGCTGACATGGCAGTGTGTGGACCCCGGCTGTCAGTCTAATACAAGACACGGGGACTATGTTTTCAAATAATAAATAACAATTGGGCTAAACTGCAATAATTACAAAGATATTCCTCCGCATCCACCACTGCCTCCTGTACCACGTCGATGGCCGAAGCGCCGCTCGAGGACCTCCACACGCCGCCTGCAGCCTCTCTCCTTCCTCCTCGCCCGCTCCATGCGCCGCCCAAGCCTGCTTCCCTCCATCCCAAATCGGGGAAGAATCACGCCCAAATCGAGGGACGTGTAACTGCCTCGAGTGGCTCCTAGCGAGAGGACATAGTACTCCGGCGAGAGGGTGGTGCTGGTGGGTGACATGCGATTGGCTCTCTGTAGCGTCCCTCTCCTCCCGTGTCATGGCCTAGACCATCGCCGACCCGTGCCATGCCGAGTGGGACTCGAGGGTAGACAGGAAGCTCATGTGTTCCTTGTCATCGGTGTGCCTCCACGGGCGGATTGAGGAGGACTAGATCGACGTCCTGGAGTTTACCACCGCAAGCCACCGGACCACCACCTACCCCTCTCTTCTCTATCTCCTTGATCTCAACCACCACCACCCCTTCATCCCTATCCATAGGTCCAAGACGCACACGCAGCATCATCTTGACCAGTGACCGTTGAGAGGGGAGGAGGGCCTACTGGCGTTGATATCGGGCATCAGGTGTTGCATAAATAAGCAAATTACCATAATGTTTAATCCTAAATAACCAATAATAAAGCATGACTATAATTACAGAAATTAACCTAATCATGCATACTAGCATAATAGACGAACAGATGACATCAAACTATGATAAACAGATCACATCTATCTAAAAGCCAGTACAAGAAACTATAACAGAAACTGAACTAGATAGAAGCAGATTGCGTACGGTGTTGTAGGAGAATTCGGGTTCACGTTCAAGTTAGCGTTAAGGTTCGCGTTGACACCAGCGTCGTCAGCCATGTCGTCAATGTAGAGGCTACTTATGTCCGGGAAGAAATCCTCGTCGGGGAAGGAGTGGTCGGTCGACGTGATGCCATTAGTAGTCGCGTAGACGCGCTCCCCAAAAACCTGATCGCCCCTCACCCATACAGGTTCACAAGAGGCGGTGGTTCTAGAGACCTAATGTCCCGTCGTCCGGTGCATGCCGGAAGAGGGGATGTATAAGGTGTAGCGACGGTGCAAGGTTCTGCAGGCAGAGGAAAGGATGTGTGTAACACGCGTTAGGGTTTACGCCTGAGCCGCTTTTATAGCGCCAGGCAGGTAACACGTGTGGCGCAGCCCACGTTCCGAAAAGACCAAAAATGGCTGATTGAAAAATAACTCACGCAATATTTTTCCGAACAAGAAAAATATAAGATCGGCACCAAGGCACAATTCCGCAAACTTTGGCGCGCATCGTGATGAAACGAGGTGGGCGGAGGAGGAGGAGCACGCGTGTATGCCACTCTTCTCCACTCTCTTTAGGAGGTAGCGGAACACTCCACTATATATATATTGGTCCAACTTCCTCCAAACTAGCAAGGTAGGACTAAACTTTGATGACACCCCTTGCTAGACATGAATGAGCTTTGAGAATTTCAAATTTTGTTTTAGGCCATGGGCTAAAGCCCACAGCCAAATTCCAACATCAGGAGGCCAGCAGCGCCGCACAATGTTCCTTCTCGGCCAGAGATGACGACAGCGCGGCTCACTGGTGGGTGGTCAGGGCGACGACCTAGGTGGGTTATAGTGTAGCACGGCAGTGGATGGCCAGGGAATTAGGTGAGAGAGAAATATTAAGGTAATAGATAGGGGAAAATATTTTAGGGTGTTTTTAGAAATAATTATATAGCTGGATGCATACACGGCCTGACCGGTAGGGTCCACACACTGCCACATCGGCAAATAGATTGCTACACGGAGGCTAGTGACTGTTAATGCACGGCGAGCCGTATTTAGGTAATATACATTAGAGCATCTCCGCTCGTTGGCCGAACCCAGGCCGAAAAACAGACCGATTTTTGTTCCGACGGAACAAGTTTTTGCCTAGGTACGTCTAGTCGCCCACTCGCGTACCCAGGCCGAGTTCTCAAGTTCGGCTAAAATTCGTTAAATATGGATGAATTTCATTAAGTTGGACGAATATAGACGGATTATATCAAATTTAAACTAAACTAATACATAATAAACTTAAAAAAGGCCGCCGCCGGTGCCTCCACCGTCCTACATGCCGAAGTTGTCGTAAAACGACGTATAGCCCGGGTCGGCTCGGCCGTCATCCTCGCCGCCGCCGTCGTCGTCGTCGCTCGGCGGCTGGTTCTGGCGGGAGCTGCCCTGGCCAGGGTCGCCGTACCTCCATGGCTGGTAGGACGGGCCTGCGTCGTCATCGTCGTCGTCCAGGACGTAGAGCGGGGCGCCCTGGTAGGCGAGCTCCCGCCCAGACAACGCCCGACGTCGGGCAGCCTGCTCCTCGGCCTGCTGCTGGATGCGCTGACACTCCGCATTCTCCCGGTCCCTCCCGGACCATTCCAGGATATCCGGCGAGAAGGGCTCGGCCGGCGGCAGCGGCGTCTTCGGCGACGCCGTTTCGCGGAGCGACTCCTCCAGCGCCATCTTCAAGGCGGCGTCTTTGGCCGGCGCCGAGCCTTCTGTCTTGGGGCGGCGTAGGCGCAGGCGGCTCGCCGATGATGATACCGCGCGCACGTGTCCGCGGCGGTGAGCGCGCAGGCGAGACGGCTTCGCGCTTCACGGCCGTCGGCATGCGAAGCGGCGCGCTGCCGGAAGAGTGGGACGCCGAAGCGGAGGAGGACGAGCTCATGCTCGCCATCCTCCTCGACGCCCAGTTCGCCGGAGCACGCCGACCCGTCCTGGCCGCCGGCGTCGGGTTGTGCGGGAAGCCGAGCCGCGGAGTGTTCCCGCGGTTGATGTGCTCCAGCACGGCGGCGAGCGTCCGCCATGGTTCACTCCACCAACGTCGGCGCCCCGCCGAGTTTTTGCGCTTTGGCGGGGACTCGTTCAGCGGCCCCTCATGGCGTTTGAGCTCCTGTTCGCGCCGCTCCGCGAAGAAGTTCCCCCAGTAGAGGAGGTTGTCGGCGCTTTTCGCTTCGGCGGGGTTGTCCATGCCGGCGATGTACTCTTGTACATCGTACGGCAGCTCGTTCGGCGTGGGCCCCGGCGGGATTGGGATGCCGCCGGCGCTCAGCGTCCACCCCAGAGGCATCCCCGTGTCCGGCAGCGCCATGTACCCGGCCTCGTATAGCATGCGCGCCTCCCAGGTCTGGAGGGTGCGCCGGCCGAAGCCGTTCGCCGCAGCGCCGTCGCCGGGGTAGCGTTCGCCCATGGTGAGAGAAGGGGAAGAGGTGAGAGAAGGTTCGTCGGAGTTGGGCTTGTGGATGGAGGGAGCTGTGAGAGAGTGCGAAGATCTCCGGCGAGGAGTGCGGCTTATAAAGGCCGAGGTGAGCGACGAGGGCGGGAGGGGTGTAGCGGCGAGGGCGGAAAAAGTGGAAACGGCGGGAAGTTAGTGACCGCCAGTCCGTCACGGGAGCCGAGGCGGCGACGGTGGCGCCGTAAATCGGCGACGCGTGGCCGACGCGACGGGCAGTTATTGACTCGGCTTCCGTCACTGACTCGGCGGGTCCACGCGCCGTTTTGATTTTTTTCGCTGATTTCGCTGAGTCTGGCGTTTTCAGGGCGTACCCGGAAACCTGAGTTCGGCCTGGGTAATCCGGACCAAAAATGGCCCATATCCGGCCGAAAACAGGTAATTGGATACGCGACTGGACCAGTTTTTGACGTCCGGACCGAAATTCGGCGTCCGGATTGGCCTTCTGGGTAGTCGAGTGGAGATGCTTTTATATATTTCTTAGGTGGGTGACCCTATCGATTTTAGGTGACAAGTATAGGTACAGAGGGTGCATTTTATTCGAGCTCCAATCACCGGAATTAAATGGAACCAAGCCAGTCGAAGCTCCAATCACCGAAATTATTGGAACTGCCTTGCAAAGAGAGAGAGATATGTGGTAGAGATTCATCCGCTGGATTCGTTTGCTCCAATCATCGTAATTTTCCCTACAAATTGTCTTAGACAGTTCTTTTTGTCTCAAGTGTACACAACCTGTATACTATTTTTTTTAAATCTATAAGCTGTTGTATTTTAGTAAAATAGTAGGAAGGTAGTACAAAAGAAAAACCAAAACGGTCTAGCTTAGAGGGAAAGCCGACCAAGAGACAAAGAAAACCCCCTATTCTTCAGCCTGGGTCAAAGGGAACTCTCCCGTACCGACTAGTGGTAGCGGTTGCTGACGAGGTTTAATCTCGTCAATGCCAATTGTTATGTACTTGGGTTTTGGAGAAGATGGGGATGCTGGAGATCGTGGAACGGTTAACAGACAAGCAACCAGGGTACACGAGATTTATCCAGGTTCAGGTCTCCGGAGGGAAAACCCTACTCCTGCTTGTCTGCTCTTGATTACGGCGGAACCGAAGGTTACAGGGTGCGCAGATTCGATCTGGCGTAAGGTGCATATGCGAGAGTATGAGTCGAGAGACCTAGGACGTGCCCTCCTGGCCTTTATATAGACTTAGGCAGGTCCCGGGCATAGTCCTAGTCGCTTACAAGTTTTAGGGTTTTACCCCTTTGAATTTCCTATCTACGCTAGTCTTGCTCTCCAAGGATCCGAAGGCGTTATGGGTCTTGGCCACCCAAAAATCTTCATGGGCCAGCGTATGTCTACTGTGGGCCTTCCTTGGGCTGGACCAGGTATGCCGAAGTCACGTATCCGTAGGGTATAACCATGTCAGTAGCCCCCGAGTGATCAGTCGAATCGTAGATTCGGCTGAGGACTCTTCAATCCTTCGGGTGCAACTAGGTGTTAACAATATATGTGTGTAGAGATTGTTGATACATGTGCCTGACTCGCCTGACGGATCAGGGTCAGTTAACTGTCTTAGGACGAAACACCATGATCTTCATCAGGTTCGAGTCCCTTAACTTGAACCCGGAACATATGCTGGCGTAATTCGACTCAGGCCGTGAAGGACTTACAGGAGCGGAATTCCAGTGTTTTTAATTGATGTACCCAACACGTCCGTCACGATTTTTCATCACGCCTGTTGGCATGGATTTATACTAGCAGAGCGCAGTCGTGTACGTTGTCAGGCCATCAGATGATATCTGCAGGTCTTATCTTTGCGTCGCAGACGCAGCATCCGAACATTTGTCACCACGGAGGTGCTTCGGGTGGCCAAGGAGGCTGTCGCTCACTCAGCGTTTTGTTGGGGCAGAGTTGCCAAAAAGTTTTTGCGTGCTGATCCGAAAGATCGCAGTCGAAGATTTCATAGGGTGCGCGACCAGCGCTCCCTATGGGAGTAGCCCCCGAGTGTCTGTTCGAGTTGTAGACTCGAGCAGAGACTTTTGTTTAAGCATTGTTCAGTTGTTAAGTCCGTAGGACACGAAAATTTTGGGATGCGTAAATTCATCCTCCCTATGGGAGTAGCCCTCGAGTCCGTAGTGGAGTCGTAGACTCGACGCAGGACTCGAAGAAAATACTTTGTCTCTATTCATCTTCCGGGTGCGCGGCTAGCGCTCCTGATAGGAGTAGCCCCCGAGTATTTAGTCGAATCAAAGATTCGAGTGAGTACTCTTAGCTATGGAGCCGAAAAATTGTAGTTGGTGCTAGTATAGCTTTTGATGACATCAGTGCTGACGATCGATGACCTCAAGCGTCTGCTACGCCAGAGATGACTTGACTGGACGAAACGTGGGTCCCATTTGCTGACTTTGAATTGACCGGTCACGCGCGGCGTGGAGATAATTACGGCGTCTCCTCGATTTCTGCGCGTAGTGGACGGCGTGGTAACGACGGTTCGTTGTGATATTGACACGTGTACGATCAGATCTGCCGTTGGCGTTAGGTCTTCTGGATGGACGGCTGCCGTGCGTCGTCTTCGCTGTTATAACCATTGGGGAAAGCTGCGATTTGTTTTCACCGCATCAGTTCTTCGTTTTCACTGCTTCCTTGTGCTCTAGCGATTCTTGCTGCGCACTGGGATTTCCTTCCACATTTCCGTCGTTGTTTCTGCGTTTTCACCGTCGGCGCCGCCGTAGCGCAATGGGGAAACCAAAGAAATCTTCATCTGCGGTTGGGACCAGCGCCGCCGGAGGAAAGAAAGGCACCACCGCTACCCGTGTCACCGATGGTGGATGGCGACGATCAGAAACGCGGGAGAGCGATCTCCGCAAGCTTCGCGAGCGGGGCCTGATCCCGCAAGATAGGGAGGCCGTCAAACTCCCCGGCAATGAGGTAATCCCCCGTCCCCCATCTGGGTATCGGGTTATGTTTCTCGCCTTTGTTAGTCGTGGGTTTTCTTTTCCAGTCCACAACTTCCTCCGTTGACTGCTCTTCTTTTATGGGATTCAGCTTCATCATCTGTCTCCCAATTCTCTTCTCCACATTGCTTGTTTTATCACTTTTTGCGAGTGCTGGCTTGGCATTGAGCCGCACTTTGCCTCTTCCGGAAGCTCTATTCCGTGAAGAGGCAGTCTGGTTCGGATGGTGTGTATCCCATTGGGGGTTGCATCATCTCCCTTAGTCCCAATCTTCTCTTCTTTTCTTTTTCCATGTCCGAATCTGTCCAGTACTGGCGGAGGCGATCGTTTTATATCCGCGACTCCGTAGTGCCCGGGCAAGATTTTGGGCTTGTTCCCTTTGACCCCTCCTAAATGATTGAGAAGAAAAGGTCTTGGAAAAACCAAATCTTGGATGGTGAGGTGGCGGAAGTAGAGGCCCTGTACCGTCGGGTGGAGGTTCTCCAGCTGATTCCGGAGAAGGAGATGAACGGCGTGGACATCATCCGAACTTTTCTTGAGCGTCGGGTGCAGCCTCTCCAAGCGAGGGCGCACCCGATGTTTCTTTATTCTGGGCGCCGTGATCCGACGAGGGTTTCGGCTGAGAAAATCTCCGAGGGGGATCTTGACAGGGCCCTTCGCGCGCTGCTGAAGTTCAAGGCCGGAGAAGAAATCCCGGGGAAATCGCTAACTCCTCCATTTTCTTCGACGCTGGCTGTACCGCGCAGGTGTAGATTTGTGCACGTAGTGCTTTTTGTCGGCTGTGTATTTATTTCCTTTGTTTGCTAACAAAGTTCCTTCTGATTTTGCAGAGCTTCAAAGTGCCGGGCATGGTACCACCATTGCCAGAAAAGTATCCGAATGCCCCGGATAATGAAGTGGTTGAGTCCGTGTCCGAGCTGCCGTCAGCGCGATCTCCGGCGGAGGATGCTGACGAGTCGAGTGAGGACCATACGCGCAAACGATCACGGAGCTCCAGCGAGTCTTCGGATGCCTCGACTCCTCCGACTCCTAGAAACCCTCTGGGCCTTGAGCGTCATAGTGACGGTCATGGAGGTTCTTCTTCTCCCATTCCTGCCATTCCTGTGCGGGCTGTCGCACCGCACCCGCCAGCGAAGCGGAAGAAGGAAGAGAAAAAGGAGGAGAAGAAGGAAGAGAAGAAAGAGGAGAAGAGAGCCCGAAGGACTCTTCCTTTCTTCGACCTGAGCTTGTTGGGCTCGTAAGTTTCTTGTTATATTGTTGTCCCTTTTGTTTTCTTGATTTTGCAATTGTGCTGATTGCTTCGTATGCAGGCACTCCTCCCACGATTCCTCCAGTGATGGTGCGCGGGAGATGATGGGGGAGTCGAAAATTGCGTCTCCTCCGCCTCAGACGGTGGCGACTTCGGGTGGTGCGGCTCCGGATCCTCCGTTGCAGGAGGTGCAGGTGGTTGCGCCTCAGAATTTTGCGGGCGGTCCGTCGGAGTAGCCATCAGAGCATGTAAGTTTTTCTGCTTCATGTCACGGGGGGAGCCCCCGAGTGTCTTAGTGTGCCAATTTTGCTTTTACTCCTTTGGTTGGGCGTAGCCCCCAAGTCCTTTTCTTACAACTATTTCTTTTTCTTCAGCCTTTTGTGCAGGAGGCCAAGCGGCTGGTGCAGGAGCGCTTTGTGGCATCCCGCAAAAACCACTACTAGAAAATCGCGTTGTTTTTGTGCATTGCATCATCATGACCGCATGCTCATGTCATCATGCCACATTGCATTTGAGCATCGTCATCATCATGCATGGTTTTGTCTAAACTATTTTGGAAACGCCTAGTTTTGTTTTCTAAATACTCCTGTCTTTATTCAAATTAAAACCCGGGTCTCTGGAATATTTTGTGTCGTCTACCAACGGATTTCAAACGCCCCGTTCTGAATAATAAAATATTTACTTTATTTTTTAGGGGGGCAGCCGTACCGGGCCAATCCGACCCAGTCGGCCACCCCCAGTACAAACCAGACTACCCAGATCTTTCCTACCCAGCCCTAATCTACCCATCCCCAGCCACCTCAGCCCACCCAATCGATGTCCGCCACCTCATCACTTCCCCAACTCCACCCACTCCCAGCCTGCCACATCACCCCGCCAGCCGTCACCCTCTCTTCCACCACACCAGGACCCGGTCCCACCCCCACCGACCCGAGCCACACACCGCACACACGCCACACACGCAGACGCACGCACCCCACGCGGGCCCCACCCCGACACGCTCCCTCCTCCTGCACGCCTCGCGACCCCCTCCTCTCGTCTATCTGCTCCCGAGCGCTCGCCCTCCGCCGCCGCTCGCTGCTCTCCTCCCTCACCCTCCTCTCTCAGAACCCCGCCCTCCGCCTCTCCATCCGGCCGGCAACCAACCGCTCTCGCTCCCCTCGCCGGATCCCCAGCGCCGCCGCGAGCTCGGCGCCTTCTCCCTCGTCTTCCGCGCTCGTCGCCGCCCTGCCTCTCCTCTCCCCTGGCCGCGTCGCGCCCCCTCTGGCTCGAGCCGCCACCACTGGAAGCTCCTCTCCTCCCGACGGCGCCCCTCTTCTCCGCCGCTCGACACCCCCGTCGGCCTCCGCCGCCCTGGCCCGACGCCCCGCCTCGCCGGCCCCGCGGACAACCTCTCCTCGTCCTCCCGTTCGACCCCACCTCCTCTTCCTCGCGACCGCCGCTGCCAGCGGGCCCGTGGCCGCCTCCCTTGCCTCCGCCCCGTGCGGCTCTGCCGCAGGCGCTCACGCTCTCGGCCGTCCCGCTGCCCCGCGAGCCAGCGCCCACGCTCCTGCACGCCCTCGCCTGTCCCGCTCGTGTCGTGCCTCGCCGTCCACCGCGCCTCAACCGTTGGGCGCCGCTGCTGTCTCCGCCTGGCCGCATCGCTGCCGCCTTCTGCTTGATGCCGACGCCACGCCACCGCCTTCCCGAGTACCATCTGCAGGGACATCGACCCCTCGTGTTGTTGTGGATGCCTATGTTGCTGAGCAGGGAGGGTGCAGGCGATTTGTTGGTGATCTTTGTGTTTGTGCGTGTTATTGAGCCTAGGCCGATCACTTCACTGTTAACCCGATGCCTCTGATACAAATCTCCTGTTGCGATGCAAATATCGTGATTCCCAAAGACAAGAGCGACACCGACCTGGAAGAATCCGATGAACCATCGGCAGTGGATCTGAGTCCGTCACCAACGCCATGACCTTCGGCAAGGATCCGACAAGATCGTCTACACGGACGTAAAGTTCTCCACCCCGAAGACCGATCCCGTACCCGGCGCCACGCCAAGTGCTCCTTCCCGGACCCGAAGACCATCGGTCAAGTTCACCACCGACAAAAGACGGACGACAAGTTCTACCTCACAGGCACCGAGCGTCAAGATCGCCTTCACGGGAAAACGCAAGACATCCTTCCCGGGATTTGCAGACCGAACCCTCGGCACGCCAAGATATTCTCCTCGGAACGCCATGATCTCCTTCACGGAAACCCGAAGACCCTAAATCCCGGAGTCCGAACCTCGTTTCCCGTCGAGCCGATCCCCGACGAACCCTGTCAACCCTGAACCCCCGGAGCCCAAGTTCGCCGAACCCCAAAGTGTGACCTCTTTTCCGTGACCTATATTTTATAAATAATATAACTTGTTGCATTAAATCATTCATCTCGCATGCATATTTGGGTGGTTTGGGGGCATTATGCCGAGTCACCTCATAATTAAATATGGGGCCCATATGCGGACAAATCTAGTCTTATATTGGTCCCATTTAAATTTGTGTAGCGAACTGGTGTTATATTTTGCCTTGTTAAGACAACATCTAAATTGCGGGGTACCTAAACAACATGAACGATATAATTAATTGTCGGGACCCCGGTTCCGCTTAATATGGCCTAATTGCACCGCACCTTTGCCATGTCATACATCATACATGCATCATGCCGGGTCTTTTGCCATAGTATTAAATAGTGCATCTGGTGTTTCTTCTAGTGCTTTGCTTATACACGGTTTAGGCCGATGAGTTGATGCGAGTGTCGACCCGATCTTCGGATGAACCTTCAACAATGTTTTCAGGCGAGCATTCTCCCCCTTTCTACCTATCTTACTTTTATAGTATTTACTCCCTCCTGTTGATCTATTGCTATCTGTGTTGCGATGCTCTAGTTTTCGTACCCGTGATATCCCTTGCAGCCTTATATTGCCTTGGACACATCCTATTTACTTGTTGATTGGTAGATAACTGGACTTGCGCGTCATAGTCGCTTGCTCGAGTGCTGTTGCGTGTCGTCGAGTACCACAGTTGTTGGAGTATTGCCGTATGTTTAAGGTTGGAGATGATCATGGATTTAATTATCGTTTACTTTAATTACTATTTAATAACTAAAATTGAAAGTAGGTAAAAGCAGAGGCACAGGTGGGCAATAGATGTTATTTGGTTGTTAACCGTCCACTTGTGTCCCGTAGGACCCCGAGTTCTTGACACCTGTTCCGAGATCGAGCGCGCTAACCACAGGTGGGGTGTATGGGCACCCCCATCGATTTAGTACCTGATTCCAAGTACTGTACTGGGGGCCACAATTAGTTTGGGGCTTTATTACTATTCTGTACTTATGCCATGCTTTACTGCTTTATTTACGATTGTGCGAGGAGCACCTGTACTGTTTAGGATCGTGACCCGTTTTCGCTGTATCGACAAGCCCGAGAGTTTCGGGTTCCCAGTCGTTTACAGCTGGCTCCACAAACCCTGAGTCCGTCTCGGAGCCCGGCCGACTTCGTTGCGGGTATACTTAGTGGGGTGCCCCCCGTGCTTGCTTTGGGTCTGGGAAACGTCGTGTCCGAAACCCCATCGACATACCGTTGGGTGTATGTTTTGTGATCTTGTACCTACCTGATCCGACAACAAGGGTGTAGGTGCGTGTGGAAACTTTGGTGCACCCCTGCAGGGTTAAATCTTTTCGAGAAGCTGTGTCCGCGGTTATGGACGACTTGGAGCACATGTCTCGATCATAGACAACTATAACTAAAGTTTACTGCTATAATTTGACTTGTACCCGATATGACTAGTAATCAGCTTCACTACAACGGAATGGCTAAATAAAAGTACCAACAACTGCTGGGTTTGGGATGTCTCATGCTAATTGTATCTGACTAGTAAGTGTCGCAACTACAACGGAATGGTTAACTAAAATTGCCCACTGCTTATTATATCAGGATGATTATCTATACCTGACTAGTAATTGATGCAACTATAACTGAATGAATAAAACTGCCAACTGTGTGAGTTCCTCGGTTGACTTCCTCGTTTGGTCTTGAGGGGGAAACACCAGGATGGGTGTGTTTGGTGGTAGTATCAGGTTGGTTCCGAATAGGTCTTTCTTACCCCTCTCTGATAGCCGCTAGTTGTATCGAGTCTCTATAGGTTGTTTTGTGCATGCTGCGCTGCCACTCAGTCCACCATACCTATGTAGGCGAGGACCGCCGAATTCTAGCCTCGCCGTGTACTGGCCTCAGTACTGACCGCTCTCTCTTTTTTCCTTTGCCCTTTGTCGGCACCCCTTTTGTTTAAGCAGGTTTTGAGATCGACGTCGTTAGCAGGGTTACCCTTCCGGCTTGGCCTGGGCAGTGTTATGGACGCCATTGGTTATTCTCCAGGGCTCTTAGCCCCATTTGCATCTTGTCCGTACTCGGACGCTATATCGTTTTAAAGGTGATTTGGATCTTTGTATTGTAAACCTGTATTCTTGACTCTTTGAGTCGTTGTTGTATATATATGTTCTGTGGGTCCCATCGAGGACTGTTGTGTAATGTTATTACTTCGTTTTCCACCCGCACGAAAGTGCCTGGTGGGCACCTTTGAATCGTTTCTATGCGGGTTTGGCGGGTTTTCGCTAAAACTTGCATAGGGCCGATTCTGAGGGTGTTACACGCTTGGCGCTGGAGGCGAACCTTCGGCAACTTCAAGGTAACTATCTGCTTTTTGGTGCCACTCTTATTTATCCTGGTCCTGTTCTCTAACACTTGCTTGTCTTGAATGCAGAGGAGCATAACACTTCGCTCCGTGAGGTCGACGCTCTCAAGAAGAGCCTTGGTCAATCGGAGCATAAGGCCGAGGCTGTCATTGGTGCGAAGGAACGCCTTGAGCTAGAGCTGACCAAGGCGGCCGAAGCGAAAGAGCGTCTGCAGCAGGAGGCCGCGGACCGTGAGGAGCAGCTGGCCACTGTTGCGGCTGCGCGCGAGAGAGAGGTGGCGGCGAAGCTCATGGCTGCTGCCAAGGCTATTTCGGGTAAGTGCTGTATTTGTGCTTATTACTTCGTGTTTCCTGTCTTCTTCTGTGCTGTTGTTCTTCATGTCTTCTCTTTTTATTTTTGTCTCAGATGCCGCAGGCATCGAGTTTGACCGCGGTGCTCTAGAGCAGAGGAGTGATCTAGATGATGCTACTATGGCGGTCGAAGACCGTTGCAGCACTGTCGTCAGCTCCCTTGCCAAGGCGAAGGAGGTCCTTGGTCGCTTCTACAAGGAGCTTTTCCCTAAGGGCGCAGCCCTCGATAATGTGGATGCTCTGGCGGAGGCTCTGTCAGCCGAAGCGCCTTCGGCGTACAAGAGCAAGCAGAAAGGCATCGGCGCGTCCGTCGGGCTGGCGATGGCCTTGGCGGCTGGAGCGGAGCTGGATCTGCCCCAGATCACCTCTCGGATGCCGACGACTGCGGACGGATCCGAGGTAGCCTTTGCTGCCTACTCTGCGCGCTGCAAGCGATATGGGCCCAAGCTCATTGATTTGCTGTCTGAGTATGCACTGCGGCAGCAGGGCGGGGCCAAAGCTAGGCAGTCTGGCTCCGAGGCGACTCAGGGTGCCACATATTAGGCGTTGTAGACGTAGGGTAGTTTGTAGTCTACTTTTGTTGTAAATATCTTGAAGAACACCATCCTTGTGCCACGTAGTGGCCTTTAATGAATTATGCTGAGTTGTGCTCTATCATTTGTCTGATGTTTGTGTTCCTTTCTTTTTCTGCTGCTATAGGTTCCTTCGGGTGCTGACCCTGTTGACACGCCATCCGCAATGCCGCTGCGACCATCTTTGGATGATTCCTCGCAACTCACTTTTCTTCGGGATCGTGTGCGTAGTCTGGAGAGGGATTTGCTCGGGTTACGCGGTCATGCCGACGTTTGGAAGTCCAAGGCGGATCGTGGTGCAGCCAGAGAGGAGTACTTGATGGCGGAGCTGGTTCGGCTGTCCGAGCAGCTGCAATGTAAGTTGTTCTTTGGTTTGAGCTGTAGCTCAGTTCTTCGGATGGGCCTGTTGGCCTTACTCTTATTTTGTGTGATTGTCGCAGGTGCCAACCTTGCTCCGAGGGAAGAAAAGGAGCGTGTCGCTGTTCGGGTCAATTGCTTGACTCAACAGGACATGGAGGTTGGCGGCTTCTTCTGGATGGATCGTGACCGCGCCATGGCTCTGGCGACGGTGCAGGATCGTGTTCATCAAGTTTCGCGGGTGCTCCGCCAAGTGCAGACATCGCTTTCCTCGGTGCTGCACGTCATGTTTCCCTTGGATGCCGCACCGACGAACCTTGCAGGTCTTCTGTCGAAGTTTCGGAACATGAGCAATGTCAAGGAGTTGGTGCGGCAACAGCTTGTCGCAGGAGTGAAGGCTGCTTTTTCTCTTGTGAGGCTGCACCGGCCTGACGTGGATTTGGCTGCTGTGGCCGCTGGGCCACCTCTTCGCCCTGATGGTGGTGAGTGGGATATGCGTCCGCATTACGCAACTGTAAGGCAGTATGCCGAACAGGTCATAGATTTGTTTGAGCAGCGTGCCCAGGTTATTCTTCAACATAGGTAGTACCTGTAAAAAGAGATAGATGTAAAATTTGTATATTTCGGCTGGGCATGTTGTGCCCTTTGTTGTAAAGGTTTGTTTGTTGTGAGCACGTAGTGTTTTGATTGAGTACGTGTCCTTTTCGTTTGCCTAACGTTGTCAGCTACTCATGTGTACACGTTTGATCCTCAGTCGATGAAATCGTGAGGTGGGGGGAGCCCCCGAGTGCGTTTGTAGCATGTAGTAAAGTTGCAAAAATAGTGAACTGAAGATTTGGGGCGAGACACTTAGCTTTATTTATATCGTAATGGCGGAGGTACATTGTTCGGATGAATAGCCTTGGCTGAAAGCCTTATTGAAAGTAAAGGGGGTAGTTTGCTACGGATAGAATCGTCACAGGTGCGCGATGTTCCATGGGTTGGAGTATGCGACTCCAGACTCCACGTGCTTGAGGCGATAGGCGCCACCTGGTAAGACTTCGGTGATGACGTAGGGTCCTTCCCATGGTGTCTCGAATTTAGTCGGTCGCTTTTGCTTGAGTCGCAAGACGAGGTCTCCTTCGACGAAGGACCTTGGGCGCAGCCGGCGTCTGTGGTAGTTGCGGAGACTCTGCTGGTACACCGCTGATCGAACTGCTGCTATGTCCCGTGCTTCATCGAGTGTGTCGACGGCATCTTCGAGTGCAGCTGTGGATTCGGCTTCACTGTAAGCGACGATCCGTGGTGCCTGGTGGCGTACTTTGGCTGGTAGCACGGCCTCGGCTCCGTGTACCATGAAGAACGGTGTGTAGCCGGTGGAGCTGTTTGGCGTAGTCTGTAAGCTCCACAGGACGGATGGTAGCTCTTTCGTCCAGTTTCCAGCTTTTTGTTCGAGTGAACTCATGAGGCGCTTCTTGATGCCGGCGCCGATTAGGCCGTTGGCCTTTTCCACTTGCACGTTCGTTTGCGGGTGTGCCACTGAGGCGTACGTGATGTTGATCCCAAGGCCTTCGCAGAAGTCCTGGAATTCTTCGGAGATGAAGTTCGATCCGTTGTCGGTGATGATGCTGTGCGGTACGCCGAACCTGTAGACAATGGACTCGAAGAATTTGACGGCAGTTTTTCCTTTCTGGTTGGTGACCGGCATGGCCTCGATCCACTTGATGAATTTGTCGACTGCAACCAGGAGGAAGACGTGTCCCCCTTTCGAGGATTTTGGCAGTTTGCCGATCATGTCGAGGCCCCATTGAGCAAAAGGCCAGGCTATGGGTATGGGTCTGAGCTCGGACCCAGGTGCGTGCGGTTTGTCGGCGAACCGTTGGCATTCGTTGCATCTTCGGACGATGTCCTTTGCGTCGCTCATGGCCGTTGGCCAGTAGAATCCTGCTCATAGAGCTTTGGCGACAAGGGAGCGGCTGCCTGCGTGATGGCCGCAGATGCCCTCGTGGATGTCTTGGAGGATTGCTTTCCCGTCGCTGATGGTGACGCACCTTTGTAGTACACCGGTAATACTGCGCTTGTACAACTCGCCGTTTATGATGGTGAAGGCTTTTGACTGACGAGATATGCGCCGGGCATCTGCCGGGCTGTCAGGCAGTTCTCCATTTAACAAGAACTGGAGGTATGGTCGCGTCCAAGTTTCTTCGACTGCCATGACCTGCATTAGGTTGACCATGGCTACCTCTGTGTCCAGTTTTTCGGGTCCTTCATGTCCTTCGGGTAGCGTAGCTCCCGAGTGTTCTGCTTCTTCGGGTGATCCCTTGGGGAATTTCCGCTTGATGGATGGCACGCAGATCTGTTCGAGGAACACACCTGGTGGCACCTTTGCGCAGGTGGAGCCGATGTTGGCGAGTCTGTCGGCTTCCTCGTTGCTTTCTCTTCCACGTGTCGAAGCTCACAACCGTCGAATTCTCCTTCGAGTGCGTTGTAGAGCGCGTGGTACGCGATCATGTTTTCGGCGTGTGCGTCGCATTCATTCATCGTCTGCTGGACGACGAGTTTGGAGTCACCGTAGATGACCAGGCGCGTTGCGCCGCATATCTTTGCCATCCTCATGCCATGGATGAGGGCTTCGTATTCGGCCTCGTTGTCGGAGGCTCGGAATTTCATCCGGAGGACGTATTTCATCTTGTCGCCTTGCGGGGAGGTCAGTATGACCCCTGCTCCCGCTCCGGCTTCACGCTTGGAGCCGTCAAAGTGCATCGTCCATGACTGCGACATATCTGGGGTGTCTGGCAGTTGCAGCTCCATCCAATGTACCAAGAAATCCGGAAGGACTTGAGATTTGATTGCGTGTCGCTTCTCGTAGACGATGTCCAAGGGTGACAGCTCGATGCCCCACAGGGCCACCCGTCCTGTGGCCTCTGGATTATTCGGGATGTTGTTCAGGGGTGCCTCGTTGACGACCATCACTTGGTGCTCTTGGAAGTAATGACTCAGCCGTCGAGCCGTCATGAACACGCCGTAGGCTAGCTTCTGGTAGTGAGGGTACCTCTGCTTTGTTGGTGTCAGTACCTCGCTGAGGTAGTAAATTGGGCGCTGGACCCCGTGGGTCTTGCCTTCTTCGGGTCGTTCGACCACGAGTACGGTGCTGACCACCTGGTCTGTGGCTGCTATGTACAGCAGCAGGGGCTCGCGCTCCTGTGGCATGACCAAAACGGGCGAGGTGGAGAGGAGCCGCTTGAGGCTTTTGAATGCGTCGTTGGCTTCTGGTGTCTACTCGAACTTGTCTGCCTTGCGCAGCAGCTGGTAGAATGGTAGGGCCTTCTCGCCCATGCGGCTGATGAACCTGCTTAGCGCCGCTACTCGTCATGCGAGCTGTTGGACGCCCTTGAGGTTTTTCGGCTTCTCCATCGTCATGATGGCTCTGATTTTCTTCGGGTTCGCCTTGATCCCTCGTTGAGAGATGAAGTACCCGAGCAGCTGATCCGATGGGACGCCGAAGGCGCACTTTTCGGGATTGAGCTTGATCCTGTAGCGATCAAGGTTGTCGAACGTCTCGCGGAGATCGTCGATAAGTGTCCTTGCCTCCTTGGTTTTTATTACTATGTCGTCGACATAGACTTGGACGTTGCGACCGATCTGGTCCTTGAGACAGGCCTGCATGCATCGCTTGGTACGTGGCACCCGCGTTCTTGAGCCCGAAGGGCATTGTGTTGTAACAGAATACTCCGAACGGTGTGATAAACGCCGTTTTCTCCTGATCTTCGACCTTGAGTCGAATCTGGTTATAGCCTGAGTAGGCGTCGAGGAAGGAGAGTTTCTCGCAACCTACAGTCGAATCGATGATCTGGTCGATCCGAGGAAGAGGGAAGTGGTCCTTTGGGCAGTGCTTGTTTAGTGATGTGAACTCCACGCACATCCGCAGGATGTCCGTGTCCTTTTTTTGGGACCATCACTGTGTTTTCAAGCCACTCGCTTTCCTTGATTTCCCTGATGAAGTCTGCAGCGAGTAGTCTGTTGATTTCCTTGCCGATAGCTTCGGATCGTGGCTCCGACAGTCTCCGGATGGACTGCTTGACTGGCTTGGTGTCTGGAAAGACATTGAGTGCGTGCTCGGCGAATTCCCTAGGAACTCGTGGCATGTCCGCAGGACACCAGGCGAAGATTTCCCAGCGCTCAAGGAGGAATTCGACGAGCGCGCCTTCCTATGCGGTGTTGAGGTCGTTGGCGATCACGGCCGTCTTGGAGGCATCCGTCGGATGGACCTGCACTTTCTTGGTGTTGACGGTGGAGTCGAAAGACATGTCAGGTGCATTCTGCCGTGTGACCGGGGGTGCCCCATTGTCCGTCACCTCGCGGAGCCTTACAAGCTCGTCTTGCATGCCAAAAGACTAGGAGATTTTGTTGAAATCCCTATCGCATTGGTCCGATCGGGTGAAGCTCCCGTGGACTGTGATGACTCCCCTTGGTCCTGGCATCTTGAGTAGTAGGTATGCGTAGTCTGGGATGGCCAGGAACCTTGCGAATGCTACACGCCCCAGGATGGCGTGGTATTGCGACGGCCAGTCCACCACTTCAAATTCGAGTCGCTCCTGCCAAAAGTTGTTCGGATTCCCGAAGATGACGTCGAGCCCTATTTTGCCCAGGGGAATATGCCCTTCCCTGGGACGATGCCGTGGAACGTTGTGTCTGACTGTTCCAGGCTGCATTGTGGGATCCGCATTGCTGCTAGGGTGCTTGCGAACATTAGGTTGATGCCGCTGCCGCCGTCCATGAAGATGCGACTCATCTCGAAGCCTCCGATCTGCGCCTCCAGCACCAGGGCAGCATGGCCTGGGCGAGGGATCTGACAAGGGTGATCCGCGCGAGTGAATGTGATGCAGGACTCTGATCCGCTGAGGTACTCAGGGGTTGCAGGCGGAGTTGCCACGGGCAAGTTGATTTGTCGGGTGATTTTCTTCTGCACCCTATTCGTGGGACGTCCCTTCTGGATCATATTTAGTGCTCCTTTCGGCGGGGGGTACCCAACCCCGGCGTTGTTCTGCGCTGGTGCGACTGGTTGGTTTGGGCCTCCAATAGGCGGTGGTGGAGGAGCTCCGTGTGCTACTTCACCTGGCGCAGGCGCGTTTCTGAACGCAGGGATTGGGGCTTGTTGCCTCATCTGCACCATGCTTTCGCTGAGTTTCTGGAACTCGCAGCAGTCCTTGAGCATGTGGCTGGCTTTCTTTTTGCCATTCTATTTGTCGAGTAGAAGTGGATGGTGCATGGACCCGAAAGTTTGTCGAATGCTGAGGGTCCGTTGTCGCGGTCGTGGTGTTGCCACGACTGTGCTGGTCGTCCGCTGTCGCGGAAGTTTCCTCCGCGGTATCCTCCACTGTTGCGGCTGTTGTCATTGCAGCGGTCGGCGTAGCCGGCCGCGACCATGTCGGGTCCGTCGCGGTCCTCTTAGACGCGCGATCTCCGCTTGCTGCGGCGTTCATGTCTTCGGCCGTAGTCGTCCTCTTCATCCAATTGTGCTCGGTGAATGCAATCTTCGCCGTCAGCCCACCTGTTGGCGATGTCCATGAGGTGGTCGAGTGTTTTGGGCTTGACGCGCCCAAGTTCCTCCTTGAAATCTTGGCGTTTAACGCCGTCTCTGAAGGCGTCGATGGCCCTCTCTTCGGAGATGTGTGCTGTGGAGTTCTTGGTGGTAGACCAGCGTAGTATGTACGAGCGAATAGATTCACCCGTTCTCTGAGTGCAGGCTCGAAACTCTTCGATTGAGGCGGGCCTCTTGCTGGTGCCCTTGAAATTTCGGATGAAGCTGTAAGCTAGCTCCTCCCAACTTTGGATGGACCCTGATGATAAGCTGCTGAGCCAAACCCGCGCTGCGCCTGTCAGCTGCAGCTGAAGGCATTGCATGGCGGTTTCTTTGTTACCGCAGTGAAGCTTGACGGATGACAGGTGGTCACTGAGCCAGGATTTTGGATCTTGCGTGCCGTTGAACTTCGGAGTATCCGAAGGAAGCTTGAAATTGCGTGGCAGCTGTGTTCGCCGAACAGATCTGCTGAAGCATCGCGCTCCGCAGAGTTCTCCTTCATCTTCATCCATCTCGGATTCGGACGAGCATGCGCTTTTGGCGCGTGCTTTGTCGATTTTGCGCTGTGTAAGCGCGTCTCTGGCGTCGTAGTCGCGTTTATGGCGATGCGAGCTCTTCTTCCTTCGAGGAAGGTCGTGTTCCTCTTCCTCTTCGGATGAAGGGGTGGGGCTCCGGTCGCGCCTGGCCGAAGCTTTCTTCTTTGGCTCCGCAGGAGCGTCTTCGTGGAGCGCAGCTCCGACGAGTCCGAGTCCGGTGAGTGCGGACTTATGCATGGCTCTTTTCGGGTCCCCCTCCGGAGGTGGGTGGGCCGCGAGATATGCAGTGGCTGCCATGATCGCAGCTTGCGGTGTCTTCGGGATGATGTTGCCCTCAGCATCCATATCCATGAACGATGTGTGGAGAGTTCGGGTCACATCACGGCGCTCCTTGGGATCCATGTTCTCCACCCGCGAGCGGTGCTTGTTTCCCTGGTTTCCATTCGTGCTAGAGCCGGGTGCCATGGCGGAGAGCGCAGCTCGTCGCGCGCTGGACTCGGAGGCTGCTTGCTTGCGTTTGTCGAGCGTCTCATGCATCTTGACTTGCTTCTTGTGCTCCTCGATGAGGAGGTAGTGGTATGCCATCAGTAGATCACGTGGGGAGTCCACGGGCAGGACTATGTCACCTGCGACGGCACGGCGTGCCTGGACCCATCCTTCTTTGCTAAGTTGGATGACGTGGCTGTTGTTTTCCCCTTCGGGTGGGGGAGACTGGCTTCTTCTGTTCCCGCCGTTTCCGCCATTTCTGTCCTGCGGGTTGGGGTTCGTGTTGGGCGGCGGGTTAGGCGTTTGCTGCTCCTGGATGACTGCGGCGCATTGGTAGCGCTCGTAGATTGGTCCGCTGTTGCCGCTGCTTTCGGATCCGGAACCGTAGGTCCCTTCATCCGAAGGTTGATCGCACATATCGGAGTTGCAGCTGTTGCTGTCGTAGGACTCGTCTGTCTGTCGATAGTGATGTGCGCAACACGGGGTGTGGAGCCCATGAGGCGGGCCTGATTGATGGCACAGGAACCCGCTCAGGGAGGCGGAGGGTGCCAGTTTGCCCCACCTGGAAGCAGAAGCTCCCGAACAAAATTTTGAGTCCGTCGCCTACGGGCTCGAAATCCTTCATGGTGGCCGGCGAGTGGGCGGTGAAGTCGAAAGCGCCGAAGAGGAGGTGATTCTCCGTCGCCGCAGAGTTGTAGATCGATCGGGTCGGGACCGTCACGATCGCACAATCAGCAGCCCCAATTCCCACAGACGGCGCCAATTGACGAGGTTTAATCTCGTCAATGCCCATTGTTATGGACTTGGGTTTTGGAGAAGATGGGATGCTGGAGATCGTGGAACGGTTAATAGACAAGCAACCAGGGGACACGAGATTTACCCAGGTTCAGGCCCCCGGAGGGAAAACCCTACTCCTGCTTGTCTGCTCTTGATTACGGCGGAACCAAAGGTTACAGGGTGCGCAGATTCGATCTGGCGTGAGGTGCGTATGCGAGAGTATGAGTCGAGAGACCTAGGACGTGTCCTCCTGGCCTTTATATAGACTTAGGCAGGTCCCGGGCATAGTCCTAGTCGGTTACAAGTTCTAGGGTTTTACCCCTTTGAATTTCCTATCTACGCTAGTCTTGCTCTCCAAGAATCCGAAGGCAATGTGGGCCTTGGCCACCCGAAAATCTTCATGGGCCAGCGTATGTATACTGTGGGCCTTCCTTGGGCTGGACCAGGTATGCCGAAGTCACGTACCCGTAGGGTATAACCATGTCAGTTGCTCCAGCTAGTCTCCATACGACTGCTTTGTCCTTTATTTTCCTTGCAAGGGCGTTTGGAGGCATCTTTTTTTCAAGATTCTTCGATTCCGTTCTTTCCATATTTCCTAACATATTAGTTATGTGTCTGGAAAGATGCTTCTTGGTTTATCCTTGTTGGTTGCTCCCTGGATGGTTAGGTCTTTGCCTATCCATCCGCGTGGACTTGGGGCTTCGTTTTTAAGTGTGCCGACATCTTCTCCCAAATGTTTTGGTGTACATGCATTCAGTAAACAGGTGTGAGGTTGTTTCCAGGTTCCTTCTGCATAATGGGCAGAAGTAGTCATTCTCCGGCCCACTGCCTTTGCATTAGCTTGTTGGCTGTCAGGACGTGGTTTAGCATGAGAGCCAGATGAAGAACTTGCATCTGGCCGGAGCCCACCCTTTTCAGATCAGCTTCTTGTAGTATGTAGTTTCTGCCCTAATGAACTGTAGACGGTAGGCCATCCTAGTTGTGTACTTCTTCTTGTCCCCAAATCGCCATTCTATGTCGTCCGGCTCAGAGCTCAGTTGTACCTCCTCTATCATTTCTACGAGCTTCACGAGCTGCGGCAGGTGATCCACATCTAGGTAGTGGTGCAGGTCAATCATCCATCTACCCTCATTTATCACTTCATGAACCAAACGGTTCTTCCTTACAGAGATCTTGAATATGTTTGGTGCGATCTCGACCGAAATCTGATCAAACATCCATCAATCAGACCAGAATCTCGTTTTGTGTCCATTCCTGATCACAATGCTTGTGGCTACTAAGAAGAGTGTGCGGTCTTTTTTGCATGATGGCAATGCCATATGGGCCCATGACTTGTTGGAACTTTTCCATCTTTGCCATAGCCATATCATCCTTAGGGTTGTGTCAAACGCATCGACAAAGTGGACATCAAGGCCTCCCAATGCCTTTGGCATGCACACCATTTTCTAGCTGACCTTGCATTTCCCCCCACTGTAGGAGGCTTCTCCTACCCATATCCATGCCCTTCTTCTGCGGCCGAACTCCTTCTTTACCCAGGCGGGCATCTTGTTTATTGTCATCATGTAGATTGCTAGGGATGTCAACACAGAGTTGAGCATCTCAAGCCTCCCCGCCTTGCCCATCAGTTTTGCTTTCCTGGTGGCCAGGTAGCGGTCCGCCTTATCAGTAGCATGTGCCAGTCCGCCTTGGTCAGCTGCTTGATTGACAGGGACATCCCCAGGTAGTTGCATGGGAAATGCTTGACCGGAATCCCAACTGGTTACACCATCTCGTCAATGTTTATGCCTTGGCAGTTGATAGGTGTAATGGTGCTTTTGGTAAGGTTTATTTTCAGTCTTGTTGCCTTCTCAAAGCTTTCCAGAATGAGTTTGAGACCACTTAGATCTTCTTGGTCTGGGTTCATGAAAATTACCACATCGTCCGCATACATCGATGCCCTGAAGGTGGCCATCCTGCCGTGGAGCTTGGAGATGACTTCTTTCTCTGTGGATATTTGTAGTAATTTATGCATGGGCTCCATAGCCAGGTCAAAAAGGAAGGGGGATAAGGAGTCCCCTTGCCTCAGCCCACGCCTGTGTTTGATAAGGCGCCCCGGTACCCCATTCATCAGGGCTCTCAATTTTGCTGATCTGAAGAGCAAGGAGATCCAGTCTCTCCATCGTGGAGGGAATCCTCTCGCCGCTAACATGTCTAGGATGTATTCCTAGGTGATGGTGTCAAACGCCTTTGCGATGTCCAGTTTGATCAGGAGGGCTGGTGTCTTGGTCTTGTGGTAATGGTTTGCCAGGTTTTGAACGTATAGGAAGTTGTCCTGAATGCTTCTGCCACTGATGAAGGCACTCTAACACGGGGAGATCAGCCCATCAAGCTTGGGTTGCAGTCTGGTTGCTAGGATCTTCGAGATGCGAAGATGAGCTTTGCGAAGGCATGAATCAGGCTGATCGGTCTGAAGTGGGCAGCTTTAGTTGGTTGATCAATTTTGGGTAGCAGAATGTAGTGCGCCACATTGAGGTTCCCGCATTGGCGAGAAAGACGGCGCTCACGTGGGGCAAGCGAGGCCGACAGCGGGGATCGAGGGGCGCTCGGGGATGGGAGGAAAATGAGAGAGGCAACACGGGGTAGCGACGAGGGTAGGTGGCGATGGTGGAGAAGAGAGGCTTGAGGGGGGTGGGGGGTTCGGGTCGCGTCTGCATACAAAAATGCTAGACTTACGGGGTGATCTGCCAGCAATTAATTGGTGTAATTTTTCCCACCTCCCGTGGTTTCAGGCCCATGATTAGTCCGCACGTCTCCACGTAATCCCGTAAGAAATTGTTTGTAACAATCCGCCTGTAAGTGTAGCATTACTGGTCTGCATATGTGCGTGTGGCCTCGACCCACGCACGCACCCATCCAGCCCTGGGTTGTTTTCGCTGGCTACACAATACACGTGTGCACCAGCCTGTTGGCACGGTGCAAGTCAGCCAACACAATACGTGTTCTTTTAAACTATACTGCCACCTATCATAGATCAGATCATCAAGCTCAATGGCACATGGTTCACACGGTTTTACACGAGCGAAAGAGGTGTATTTTTATTTATATGCATATTGAATATGGTTGTTTCGAAAAGTTATCCTAAACCCTAGGTAGTAGATCCTAGTTAACAAGAAATAAACAATTGGTTCTTTCTTTCTATGCATATATGATGTCTATTGAAATCATTAATGTTCTTAAAATAAGTTTTTGGAACCATTCTTTTGAATATTATACGTTTATTTTTTTCTACAAATAAAAATTTCTATGCAAATTATATTGCACATATGGAAATAAATTGAATGAACCATGGCAACACACGGGCACCAGACACATATGAAACCACAAAAAGAGTTGAAATACCATGTAGACATGCACGATCCGAGGTTGTAAAATCCACTTCTGCGCTACGCTACTTACTTGCTAAATAACTAGAAAAATATTTTCATAGTTTGTAGTCGAGACGGTAGGTCGATCTCCAGCAATTTGAACCCTCTCCTTTGCATATGCACCTCTTTCGTCTCCAAGTCAAAGGCGATAAACACATCAATACAACCTTGCGTACCTACCTCTAGAAACACCACTTCGCCGCTCCTGTTGCCAGAGCCCTTAAACTCAACAGGTTCATATCGACCGTCGACGATGTTCGGGATCAGAGACCGCAGCTTCTCCTCCATGTCGATCACAACATTCAGCGACCAGCCACTACCACCTGGAAGTTGTAGCCACACGTACATGGTGAGCCTTTCAATGGCGAGCAGCTTGAGCAGTTTCCCATCCGAAGACGTCGCCAAGTGGAGTTTTTTGACGTTGCAACATCTGTGTGGGATCTTCACTGAGCCCACCTTCCCAGTGCCCACGTCGTATCTTATGATTTGCTCGTGCTCATGTTCCAGCCAGTGGATGACGCCGCCGCGGAGGACGGCGGGGTTGCAAGGATTCTCGAGCAACCACCGTGTGTGTTCTCCGTCGCACAGATTCATGACAGGACCCCACGTGGCGCATGATGAGGCGGACTGCGCTTTGGTGCTCCACCCACACTGATCGAGCGCGAGCAAAAGGAAGGAGGAATCGATGCCATCGGCGGCGGTGAGCAAGGCATACTCGCCGTAGATCCCGATCTCAGGCGGTTTGGGTAAGAATTTGCGGGTGCCGCTCATAGGGTCGTACACACATAGGTCGCCGGACTCGGGTAGGTCCTTGTTGCTTCTGCGCAGAAGAAGGACGAGTAGGCCACGCCGGGCAGTCAAAACATTATAGTCGTCAAAGAGGCCAGCGACACTGCGTGACAAGAACGGGATGAGATGATCGTCGCAGAGCGAGGCAGCGTTGTGGGTAACCGGGTGGACCAAGGTGGATGGATGGTTGTGGAAGGTGCTGAGATGGACCAGGATGCAAGGAGCCACTCCTTGGTGGATTACGACGCGGCGGATGAAATCCGGGCTGAGGATATCACGCCGGAGGAGCTTGGAGGCGGCGGCGCAGCGGACGAGGGCGCGCGCATCGGAGCGCGCGATGATCTCGAGCATGAGATCTGCCGGCAGCGTCCGGGCTGTCGTCGAAGTCTCCGGCGCAGATGCGTTTTCGCGTGGGCGCTTTGGCGAAGTCATGGTTACGGCAGCAGGGGGGCGAGGGGACAATTTATAGATCGATCTGCTGCCTGCCGTTACGTGCAAGGAAAGGCAATGTTGAGTCAGATTCTGGCTGGACTGGGTTGGTGGGCCGCGTCCGTCGAATGCTGTCTCGAGCACCGAGGCCCATGTCACATGGGAGGTACTGGTAGGATATAAACAACCGATCTCCGGTCCAACCACCTGTCCTATTTTCTTACCAAAACTCGGCTTTTGTTATTTTATTTTATTTTATTTTGAGAAATACAATACAATCGTAGATGCTCACAACACGTACATACATCCATTCCTATGAACGCACACACGCACACCCTACCCCTATGAGCACCTCCGAGAGACTGAGCCAATGGATCGGGTCTTAAGATTGACGAAGTCACTACGGGCGCCTCGCTGTCTTTTATACAACACACAGTGTCAAACCTGGGGTTTGAACTCTGGTGGGCTGGAGGTACAACCACCCTCCTAGCCACCCAACCACAGGTTGGTTTGCCGGCTTTTGTTATATAAAGTCGTGTTTTTACTACATTGTAGTAAAAAAATTGGACAGAAATAATAAAAGACCATTTCTCGTCGGAGTTCTTGCCGGAGACTTTGTAGCAAAACAAATTATGCTAATATAGCAAACCCAACTTCGCCGGATACTCGCCGAGACTTATACAGGGAGACCTCGTCGGAGATCTTGTAGCAAAAATTCCACGCTACTATAGCAAAACTATAGAAGAGTTATAGCAAATAATTCCTACTATTGTAGCAAACTCTACAATGGCGGAGACCTCGCCAAAGAGACATCGTAGCAAAAAATGCATGCTATTGTAGCGTTTCAAGAACATCAAATGTAGCAAAACAAATTTAGCTACAGGAGGGCTGTGTCGGCGTGTGCCAGGACGACGCCCATGTGGTCGATGGCGCAAGCCAGGTGGTGTGGACATAGTTGTTCACTACAGAGATAAAAATAGATGGAGAATTGAAGAGATAAGGGTAAGCGAGCGCATCATGAATTTGATGCGCGCCTCTCATGTGACGAGGGGCATAGAGGGCATGTTTTCTTGCTCATACGGGTTTCCCCCATGGGTGCAAGTTGCATGCGCGGTGACGCACGGTATCCACGACAATGCCCATAAATGATGGACTAGGGTTTAAGGAAATAGGTGCACTGGTAAATTCATCGGCTAACAAGCAAGGGAGAAGGCGAGGTTTACCCAGGTTCAGGCCCATGGAGGATAATACCCTACTCCTGCTTGTCTGATCTTGATTATTGATGGAGATTACAATGCAGCCGAAATGGCTATGGTGGTGTAGATCAGATCTTGCCAAGGGCAGATTATGCGTGAGTTCGAGAGTCCTCCCACGCGGCCCCTCCTAGCCTTTATATAGGAGTGTAGGTATCAGGTCCGTGTCCAAGTCGGTCTACAAGTTAGAGGCGAACACTAGGGTTTCCTAATCTTGGGCTTTCCCTTGATCCGTATGCTAGGAATCTGGGCTTGTGATGCTCCTTAGTTGTTAGCTTGTCTTGGGCTTCGTGGTTCTAGTAAACCATCATGTGGGACTCTAGTTGGGTTGAACCAAGTACCCTAACAATGGGTACATGATAGGATATACCCACGTGATGGCAACAACTCAGTGTGTACCAACTATTGGGACTCCAAGTGAGAGTGTTGTAGAAAACATCTTTTCCCCACAAGGATGACTCGAGAGTTTATATCAAACTCTCGGGAAATTGGCTTAGAGACTTTTTTATTTCCTTCTTTAAACAACCTACAAAACAAAGTATTTTCCTTGTGTCCCCAAATTCACCGTGTGGTTGTCAAGCACAAGGTTTTGTGTTAGTAAAACTTAAATAAATAAAATTAAAATAAATCTATAACTAGGCAAGAAAGTAAAAACAATAAAGTAAAACTCTTTTGGGATTTTCGTTTGTGTTTGCTAATAGTAAGAGTGTTTTTGGTGTTTTAGGATTTGATTGTTGCAGCAAGTATAAAATCAATGAACGTAAATTGAAGGTGTTTCTTATGATAGAAGTTGGATCGGGGTTTCATGGGTTCACTTGTCTATTCTCTCATAAAGTGTAGTGGTATAAGACAATTAATAAGAAATACTATATTGATAAGAAATTCATTATATATATGATAAGCATTCATATGGGCATCACGTCCTGTCATAAATATGATGAAACACATCTCACTTATACTCCTCTAGAAAGGGATACTCCAATCAATCTAGAATTAAGAACAAAAGGAGCATAGTCTTAGTGATGTGGACATCCCTTCTATTGATACAACCATTGTACCTACAACAACACACATACAAGGACCCATCACAAGATCTCGTGCCAAAAAACTTAATTATCAGGTACTTTCGTTTCTTGGAACTATTCCTCACATACATGAGAATATGATGCTGCCTAAATCAGATGTATTTCTTACTCTTAGGAATGATGGACCATGCATGGATGAGAGGGACAAACATTGGAGCATGGCCATGCATGGAGATGGCAGCAAGCATGTGATGATCCAAGAGAAGGCCACGGATGAAGATTTCAGAACTTTGAGGCCACCATAATGAAGAAAGAAGGCTTGGACGAAATATTCAAGATCAATACTTTACGAATTCGTCCATAGCTTAATATGGTGCTGCGACACCTTTATTTTGGGCCAGGCCCATGTAATTTTCGCAGGATTTTAAGTAGCCACTTTTTAGAGTCCGTATTTGAGGGGAAAAGGACTTTTAGGGTTGGATTCGGCCACCACTTCCATGGCTGGCCGAAACCCCACCTTTTCGCCCTTAAATACTCCCCATAGCCGTCCCCCTAGACTCGGATTTTGTTTAGACATTAAGTTAGCCATCATAGCAACTTCGCCAAGGCTCGAGCGTCGCAGAGGCCTCTTGTACTTCGCACCTATTCAGGATCCCACCTTTCAATAAAGTTTTCATCTTAATTCGCAATATCTTGATTGCAATATTAGTTCTTACTTGTTCTCGATTTCAGGTAGGAATTAAGACCCTCGTTGGTCAGGCTGATCGTGTTCACGCAGGATCGGTAACCTCTAGGAGATTGGCCTAGCGATTGCATTGGCGCTCGTGCTCGCACGTGTAGTCGGATCGTCAAACCCGAACTCCACCAAATCGATTATCGCCATCTCATCGAAAGATCGGACACCTTTGCCCAATCAAGTGGTATCAGATTTCAGGTTGCTCGGTGAGATTTTACTGTTTTCGTAGATTAGATCTGTTTTTACCTATAACCCACGAAAAAGCCAAAAACACAGTTAGATTTTAGATCCATCCCATAACCAATCTACGCCTCGCATTATCTTTTCAGTTTTTGCATTGTTGAATTTGTGTCTACATTGTCGCGTCGAGTTGCTGGTCTTAGTGTCTCGTCCCTTAGAGTTTCGAGTTCTGATCATAGTAGTCACCGCCACACTCACCCTTGGGATGCTGCTGCCTCCAAGGTTTTAATTTATATCATAAAATCTCGGCTACCATGAGGGTGATCGCTAACGATATTCTGGTTGATTACACTGACGTACATTCGCATTATACTGGAAAGGCACGCTCAAAATCATGTACTCCCTCCGATCCTAAATAAGTGTCACGGTTTTGAACTAACTCTAGTTCAAAATGACGACACTTATTTAGGATCGGAGGTAGTAGTTGTTTGGGAAGACAGTGGTGAAAATCTTCGGTCCAACCTACCTTTGAGCTCCAAATGAGGAGGACACAAAGTGAACGATGGCGATGAATGAGGCAATAGGTTTGTCAGGCATACTTGGCTGATCCAACCATCATGCTAGAAGCAGTGGCTGACCAGGAGTTGTGGATATGGCACTGTTTTTTTGTCCTGCGTTGTTCTTGTAAGAACATAAACGTCTAGAAGAGATATCCTCGGTTTTCTAAGCTTGTTATTGGAGAAGTTACGTCTTGCAACTACAAAGCCAATAACCATGATTATAACATTGGTTGCCAACGGGATATATCCCACTTGGTCAACCTTTGTGAAGAGCACCACAGACTCTAAAACAAAAATACAATCTCATTTTGCAACAATGCAAGAACCAGCCAAGAAAAACATTTAGAGAGCTTTTGGGATGTTGCAATCAAGGTTTGCTATTGTTCGAGGTCTTGCTCGTTACTGGAAAAAGGAAATCCTGAGCACTATCATGACTGCATGTGTGATTCTTCACAACATGATCGTCAAGGATGAGAGGGACAAGAGCCTTCCATCCGAGTTTGACAATGTTGGTTGCCAGGTGAAGCCTAGTAGAAACACTAATGGGATCCAAGTATTTCTTGAGACTTACCAGCAGATTGAAAACAGTGAAACGTATGACAATCTTTGTGATGATCTTGTTACGCACCACTGGGCATTGTTCGGGAGATAGTCTCCCATTTTTTTCATTTCATTCCATTCTCATTCAAGTGTATGATTAAACAGTTTTTCCAATCCGGATCATTCATTTGCTATAATATGGATTGTTGTTGTAATATGGATTTTTCCTGGTACCTTTTTCTGATAAAACTTTTATAAATTTGATTTATATGATGTCACTATCTGTTTGTTTAATCGCAAAATCTATCTTCAGGTTGACCTTGATCTGTCACAAACTGAGGTCACGTCTCGGGGTCCTAGGATCACCATCCCACGCCTCCACTTGTGCATTTAATTACCAGCGTACCTTGTGCTGGCCAAAATGTCACGCCACTGCATGCTTTCACTTGTGCATTTAATTACGAATTTCAAAAATTTAAAATATTTTTAGCTCAAACAATTTATCTAAATTAGATTTCGTTTTCACCGTTAGACTAGTCATAACGAGATCTTCGAAAAAAGATCCGATGTTGATATGTTTCGATGACTTTTTTTAAGGATGTAACTTTTTGCTAGATGTAACTCTCTCTGCTAACTGGGATCTAACTTTTTTCTGGATGATGTAACTTTTTCTGCTAATTCAGATGTAACTTTTTGCTAGATGATGTAACTTTTTGCTGGATGTAATTTTCTGATAACTTGGATATAACTTTTTTTGTAAATTGGATGTAACTTTGATCGGATGTAACTTCCACAAATTTGCATCCTCTAAAAAAATAGTCAAAACATATCGACATGGGATCTAGTTTTGAAGATCTCGTCGCGACAAGCCCAACGGTAAAAACAAATCTTGAATCGGACAAAAAGTTTGAGCTAAAAAACATTTCAAATATTTGGATTTCGTAATTATATACGTGGGATAAAATGGATGCAGTACGGCTGAGTAGTGTATCCTTTTTTAGAATAAAGACAAAACTCATTTGCTTTTTCTATTCCAAAAATAAAAATATTAGTAGGCTGTCTGAACTGACCTCATTTTTTGTTAAAACGAGGTCGACCTTGGTGTAGCCGCACAATTGTTTAATTTGTATCTATCGTGTTTAATTTGATTTTCAAAGCGTTGCAGGATCGAACTGACCTCATTTTTTGTTAAAACGAGGTCGACCTTGGTGTAGCCGCACCCTTGTTTAATTTTTATCTATCGTGTTTAATTTGATTTTCAAAGCGTTGCAGGATCGAACTGACCTCATTTTTTGTTAAAACGAGGTCGACCTTGGTGTAGCCGCACAATTGTTTAATTTGTATCTATCGTGTTTAATTTGATTTTCAAAGCGTTGCAGGATCGAACTGACCTCATTTTTTGTTAAAACGAGGTCGACCTTGGTGTAGCCGCACCCTTGTTTAATTTGTATCTATCGTGTTTAATTTGATTTTCAAAGCGTTGCAGGATCGAACTGACCTCATTTTTTGTTAAAACGAGGTCGACCTTGGTGTAGCCGCACCCTTGTTTAATTTGTATCTATCGTGTTTAATTTGATTTTCAAAGCGTTGCAGGATCGAACTGACCTCATTTTTTGTTAAAACGAGGTCGACCTTGGTGTAGCCGCACCCTTGTTTAATTTGTATCTATCGTGTTTAATTTGATTTTCAAAGCGTTGCAGGATCGAACTGACCTCATTTTTTGTTAAAACGAGGTCGACCTTGGTGTAGCCGCACCCTTGTTTAATTTGTATCTATCGTGTTTAATTTGATTTTCAAAGCGTTGCAGGATCGAACTGACCTCATTTTTTGTTAAAACGAGGTCGACCTTGGTGTAGCCGCACCCTTGTTTAATTTGTATCTATCGTGTTTAATTTGATTTTCAAAGCGTTGCAGGATCGAACTGACCTCATTTTTTGTTAAAACGAGGTCGACCTTGGTGTAGCCGCACCCTTGTTTAATTTGTATCTATCGTGTTTAATTTGATTTTCAAAGCGTTGCAGGATCGAACTGACCTCATTTTTTGTTAAAACGAGGTCGACCTTGGTGTAGCCGCACCCTTGTTTAATTTGTATCTATCGTGTTTAATTTGATTTTCAAAGCGTTGCAGGATCGAACTGACCTCATTTTTTGTTAAAACGAGGTCGACCTTGGTGTAGCCGCACCCTTGTTTAATTTGTATCTATCGTGTTTAATTTGATTTTCAAAGCGTTGCAGGATCGAACTGACCTCATTTTTTGTTAAAACGAGGTCGACCTTGGTGTAGCCGCACCCTTGTTTAATTTGTATCTATCGTGTTTAATTTGATTTTCAAAGCGTTGCAGGATCGAACTGACCTCATTTTTTGTTAAAACGAGGTCGACCTTGGTGTAGCCGCACCCTTGTTTAATTTGTATCTATCGTGTTTAATTTGATTTTCAAAGCGTTGCAGGATCGAACTGACCTCATTTTTTGTTAAAACGAGGTCGACCTTGGTGTAGCCGCACCCTTGTTTAATTTGTATCTATCGTGTTTAATTTGATTTTCAAAGCGTTGCAGGATCGAACTGACCTCATTTTTTGTTAAAACGAGGTCGACCTTGGTGTAGCCGCACCCTTGTTTAATTTGTATCTATCGTGTTTAATTTGATTTTCAAAGCGTTGCAGGATCGAACTGACCTCATTTTTTGTTAAAACGAGGTCGACCTTGGTGTAGCCGCACCCTTGTTTAATTTGTATCTATCGTGTTTAATTTGATTTTCAAAGCGTTGCAGGATCGAACTGACCTCATTTTTTGTTAAAACGAGGTCGACCTTGGTGTAGCCGCACCCTTGTTTAATTTGTATCTATCGTGTTTAATTTGATTTTCAAAGCGTTGCAGGATCTGTTTTGCTCAGCTACATTTCTTTCCAAAAAGATGCTTTGTGGTTTTCGGCATTTGGGTTTTGCAGGTCACATATATGCAGGGTCTGCTAGAGATGCTCTAACTCTGTGTTTCCTTCCCTTCTTACCTATCATTTGGCACACAAAAGGCATGAGACATTTCCAACTTGATTCACATACCTAAATCTCCCCAAAGATTATCCCTATACACCAAAAAATCCTGCCTGTGTCCACACAACAACCTTATCATCCCAATTGCATGTCTCACATGGAGACAGCAGGCATCATTGTTTCCCAAATTTGCGCTGTGTCTTATTACATGTCCTAGCTGACAAGAAACTGCCTGTCCCCCCTGTTTCCCTTCAGGCATGTCGCTGTTTGCTTTGCACTGCAAAACAGTTCCAAGGCAAGTGTTAACGTTAACCGGAGATTCATCAGAATTCCAGGGAGCTCCTGTGACCTGTGGATGTTGAGGCGCCAACCACCAGATAATCTCTTGGATCAAATCTGAAGCTGTCAAGAATTTATGCGAGAACGTATGGCCCCCAAGGATTCTTTTTTTGAGATAGTTCGCAGCCCCATTATCTCGTCCCTGTTGCCCCCACTGTTGCTTCACAGAGACAGGACAGATTATTGTAGCAACAGAAAGAAATGATTAATGGATTTGCAAAATCATTTTTGGTTTATTTTATGTGAAAAGTTGGCGGTACCAAATCTTTTTTGTGTTCTTTCTCTATATATATGTGTGGATATTCTCGTCGTCTCGGTGTGTTTGTGGATTGAGATACTACATGAAAGCTTGATAGCTGATAATACTAGTAGTGCTGTGTTTGATTGCACCGCACCATGGAGCGCATAGGAAATGGTGATTTGAAGGTCGGATATGAGCAGGAGCTGTCCGGCCGTCGGGGGAACGGCGGCACCTTAGCGGCGTACCTTGACCTCACCGGTGAGAGCATGAACGCCGGCCGGTCGAGGGCGCCGTTGCCGCCGAAGAGCAGTGCCCCGAGCCGCCGGCGCACTTACGCTGACGGCGAGCTCGACGTGTTCTCGGCGGAGCGGTACTTCAAGGGGGCGATGGACGACGACCACAAGGAGAAGGAGGGCCCCGCCGCGCCCGTGGAGACGGTGGCGAGGCCCGCTGTTCTGGTGAGCAAGCCGGCGTGGACGTCGCGCGCGTCGGCGGCACCGAGCGCTGGCTCAGGGGCCAGCGCCAACAGCCAGACCGTGCTCCTCCGGGACGCGCGTCGCCGGCGCCCTGGATACCGCGGGAACAAGTGCTGCCTGCAGGTCAGCGGGCTCCTTCGTCCGTGCTCCGGGAAGAGGGCCGTGCGCGTCGACGACGGCGGCGCGGCGAAGGAGAAGGCCGCCGGATCGAGCAAGACGGCGTCGAGCAGGATCGAGTGGTACAGAGACCTGAGGATGGAGAAGGCGAACCTCGAGCTGGCAGCAGGCGAGGTGAACCGTGGCGGCGTGGCTGCTTCCGGCCTGCAGACAAATTTGAGCCATGGCGCCGCGAAAGTGGCTGCCGTCGGGAGGGAGGAGAAGGCGGCCGAGTACGTGAGCGCGAGCTTCAGGAGAGGGAGCTTCACGCTTCAAGCTCCGGTCAAAGTGAGCGGCGGATGCCGCGACGAGGGCGACGGCAGCGGGAGCGAGTCGAGCTCGGACCTGTTCGAGATCAAGAGCCTCATGATCGACGACTGCCCCTACGAGCCCAGCGAGGCGAGCATCCAGTGGAGCGTGGTGACCGCGGACACGTCCGCCCCGTCGGAGCACGGTGGCGGCCCCCGGGGGAGGGGCCCGGTGACGACGAGGCCGCAGAACCGGGAGCGGCCGGTCGGGCTGCTGACGGGGTGCGTCAGCCGCCGGGCCGTCAACGTGTCGGCGATAACCGCCGGACGCGGGTTTCCGGACTCTCGCCGGTGCGCCGGCGCATTGGCGGGTAAATCGAAGGCGCAGAATGCAAACCCGTAGTCTCTGCTCATGTGTATGATTCGGCGGTAATTCCATCTTGGTCACTACCAACCGTGAAACTACCAAGTCCAAATTTCCTTCTTGTCAAAGACGCAATGTCATGAAGTAATTACACCCTTTGTTTGCAAGATTTATCTAGATTCAAATGTATCTAGATATTTTCTAATATTAGATACATTTAAATCTAAACAAATTTGAGTCAACTAATTTGGATCGGAGGGAGTGGTGCTATGTTCTTATTAGTATATATGGAGCCACGACATTCATCGAACATCCCCTTTCGGGGACAACCAGGGAATCTAACCATAGCCAATCAGTGCCCAACTCACCTTTTTTTTCATTCGTCAAATCTTTTTCAGTTCTATCCAAACTCTGTTTTGTCTGAATATTTGTGGAAGAAGAAGTGGTTGGTCAGCCACTACATCCAGGGATTCCACAAAATCATTAAATCTGGATGTTGCTTGCTCTTTGAAGACAAGTCAAAAGTATCTATCAGCTAATATTGACTTCATATCATTTTGATAAACGGTCGATGTGTCAACATATTGATGTGGTATTGAGTTAGACTGGGATGCTTAGCGCCGTCATTAACCATTTTATTAATTTACCTATCATTAACACGTGTCACTAGACTTACCTTTGTTGCTCCCACCACGCGCCGGCCACCGTTAGGAGATGTGTGTCACTCTTGCATCCCAGTCTAACTCGGGTGAAGTTCCAAAGGAAGCGAGCAGCAGGACAGGTGAAGAAAATGTGGTGTTCCGTTTTCGGGACAGCACAAAGAGGGCAGAGGCCATCCCCCGGGCCATGCCGCTTGGCCACCTCCACCCCCCGAGGGATGCCGATTGCGTAACAACTGCCAAAGGAAGATTTTAATCTTCAAGGGGAGGGGGGCCTTCCAAAGCGGGAGGGTCCAGGAAATGGAGGGCCCACCAAACAGGGCCCGATACATGGACCCTACGGAGAACGCGCCCAAGGGCACAAGATGCCAGGACATAGTATCTTGGGATATGGGATGGGGCCACGGGAGGCTGTCCCGAAGACCCTCCCAAGAAGCCCGCTCGGCTGCCCCAAGGTTCCGGCGGAACGCAACTTGCCAGACCCCGTCCTGGAAGGCATCAGCCACCAGGAGGAGAGGGTCCGCCCAGATCGCGAACAGCTCGGGAACCTCGTGACGCAAGGGACGCCCACCCACCCAAGGGTCGAGCCAGAAGATGGAGCTTCTCCCATTTCCGATGGAAATCGAGAGCCCCTTCCGGATCACCGGCTTGATGTCCTGGATGGATCTCCAAAACTGAGATCCTTCCCGACGCTCGCAAGCCAGGAGTGGACGCCCACGTAGATACTTAGCTTTGATCAGTTGTAACCACAAGCCTCCATCGTCCGTTAGGATCCGCCAAACCCAGCGTAGCATGAGGGCCATATTCATATGGCGAGAGAAAATGATCCCTATGCCCCGTAGATTATTGGGGGCGCAAATGTCTGCCCACTTAACCATATGATACTTTTGATGGCCATCGTTCGCCATCCAAAAGAACCGAGAAAGCTCCTTGTCAAAGTTGGCGTGCACGCCTTCCTGCAGGATATACAACCCCATGATATACATGGGGAGGCTGGAAAGGCAAGCATCAATAAGGATGGTCTTGCTCCTTTTGGAGATAAACCTGCCTTGACATACACTACCAAGTCTCCCCTAAGTGAACCCGTGACTTAGAGCTTGAGCCAAATCTATACATTAGAAGATGAACTAGCTCCTAGCCTTGTGTGCTTTCGATACACTATTGGATGGATTGCTACTACATTCCTATGTGTTGTGTGTGATCTCGTAAATCTTACGAGAATCGCTCACATGCGATCAAGACATCCAGGGCGGAAGGAAGACGAAGCCACAAGTTGAAGACCATGTAGCTTCATGACCGACACTACCGCTCATGTCACTACTCGCTGTGATGGCCTCCAGCTAGGAGAGGATCTACCCCCTACGACCGTCCTACTACTGCCCACCTCTAGGAGCGGCACTACCGCGGGCCTAGTGGGAACAGATAGATAATTAATAAAGAGAATCATGGTTCTACGAGCTCGTGGTTGTCGGTTTCCAAATAAATACTCCTCTTTGTCCTAAAATAACTGACTTGAGTTTGTCTACAGTTGCATGTAACTATATACTAAAACATGTCTAGGTACGAATCTTCACAAACACAAGTTACTGGGACAGAGGGACTACCCCCTCCATGTCATTTCCAATTTATTAGTAATTCTGGTACAATTTTCTACAAATTGCCTTAACAGACTTTTTGCATGAAGTGTAAACAATTCCTCCATAAATAGTGCTTCGGTGTCCTCCCCCTCTTGCAAAACTTAAAAGATTGAAAACATAAGGAGGGTCAGAATTGATCAATACATGTTCGGTTCGGGAGGCATGAAGGGTTATCGGACAATCCTGACCGTTCTTGTTTTTCCATTTTTCTAAGTTTAGGAGGAGAGAAGAAGGCACCAGAACAAAACTCTCCATAAATAGCCCTAAATATTTTTTAAAAATTGAACATGACTTATGAAATGACGAGAAAAATGTACGAGAGACATCGAACATCCCCTTCCGGGGACGACCAGGGAATCTAACCCTAGCCAATCAGTGCCCAACTCACCTTTTTCTTCGTTCGTCAAATCTTTTTCAGTTCTATCCAAACTCTGCTTTGTCTGAATCTTTATGGAAGAAGAAGTGGTTGGTCAGCCACTACATCCAGGGATCCCACAAAATCATTAAATCTGGCTGTTGCTTGCTCTTTGAAGACAACTCGAAAGTATCTATTAGCTAATATTAACTTCATATCATTTTGATAAACTGTCAATATGTCAACATATTGATGTGATATTGAGTTACACTGTGTAACACCCTCAGAATCGGACCTATGCAAGTTTGAACGAAATTCGCCAAACCCGCATAGAAACGATTCAAAGGTGCCCACCAGGCACTTTCGTGCGGGTGGAAAACGAAGTAATAACATTACACAACAGTCCTCGATGGGACCCACAGAACAGAGATATATAACAGCGACTCAAAGAGTCAAGAATACAGATATAATATACAAAGATCCAAATCACCTTGAAATTGATAGAGCGTCCAGCTACGGACAAGATGCAAATGGGGCTAAGAGCCCTGAAGAATAACCAATGGCGTCCATAACCCTGCCCAGGCCAAGCCGGAAGGGTAACCCTGCTAACGACGTCGAGCTCAAAACCTGCTTAAACAAAAGGGGTGCCGACAAAGGGCAAAGGAAAAAGAGGAGCGTCAGTACTGAGGCCAGTACACGGCGAGGCTAGAATTCGGCGGTCCTCGCCTACATAGGTATGGTGGACTGAAGCGGCAGCGGCAGCATGCACTAAACAACCTATAGAGACTCGATACAACTGGCGGTTGTCAGAGAGGGGTGAGAAAGACCTATTCGGATCCAACCTGATACTAGCATCAAACAAACCCATCCTGGCGTTTCCCCCTCGAGACCAAACGAGGAAGGCAACCGAGGAACTCACACAGTTGGCAGTTTTACTTATTCGGTTATCGTTGCAGCAATTACTAGTCAAGTATAGATAATCATCCTGATAAAATAAGCAGTGGGCACTTTTAGTTAACCATTCCGTGATAGTGGCAACACTTACTAGTCAGATACAATTAGCATGAGATAACCCTTAAACCCAGCAGTTGTTGATACTTTTATTCAGCCATTCCGTTGTAGTTGCAATACTTACTAGTCAGGTACAATGGTCGCAAGCGACGCTCCAAACAAGCAATTGTGGGCAGTATTATTTAGCCATTCCATTGTAGTGAAGCTGATTACTAGTCATTATAAGGTCAAATTTATAGCAATAAACTTTAGTTATGCTTGTCTATGATCGAGATACTGTGCTCCAAGTCGTCCATATCCGCGGACACGGCTTTCAGAAAGTTTTACCCGGCCGGGGTGCACCAATAGCAACACACGCTCGATCAACCTCGGAAAAACCAAATCAAAACCCAACGAGGTCTTCACGACAGACCAATCACAAGATTCAGAAATATTTCAGAGGGCCACCCCTTAAAGTAGAACCCGCAACGAAGCCGGCCGGCTCCGAGACGGACTTAAGGTTGTGGGGACGGCTGTGAACGACTGGGAACCCGAAAGTGTGGCTGGGCTTGTCGACACCGCGGAATCGTGCTACTATCCTAAACAGTACAGTGTGCTATCTGTCGCACAATTTTAAATACAGAAGTAGCATGGCATAAGTACAGGATAGTAAATAAAACCTCAAACTAGTTTGTGGCCCTAAGAAATAAGACGGAATCAAGCTCTGGCTAAGGGGGGCCCATACTCCCCATATGTGGATAGCGCGATAAATCAAGGAACAGGTATCAAGTACTCGGGGTCCTACGGGACACAAGTGGGCGTTCGGAAACCAAATGTTATCTATCACCCACCGATGCCTCTGCTTATTTCAATTTTAGTTGTTAAACAGAAATTAAAGTGAACAATAAGTAAAACTATGATCATCTCCAACAGCAACAGGCGGCAATACATCAACAACTGTGGCACTTGACGACACGCAACAGCACTTGAGCAAGCGACTACGACGCGCAAGTCCAACTATCTACCAAACAATAGGTAATAGGATGTGTCCGAGGCAATATAGGGCTGCAAGGGATATCACGGGTACGGAAAACTAGAGCATCGCAACACAGATAGCAATAGATCAACAGGAGGGAGTAAATACTATAAAAGTAAGATAGGTAGAAAGGGGGAGATGCTCGCCTGAAAACATTGTCGAAGGGTCAACCGAAGATCGGGTCGACACTCGCATCAACTCAACGGCCTTATCCGCGAAGAAGCAAAACGCTAGAAGAAACACCGGATGCAATATTCAATACATGGCAGAAGATCGGCATGATGCATGTATGATGTATGACATGGCAAAGATGCGGTGCAATTAGGTCAGATTAAGTGGAACCGGGGTCCCGACAATTATTTAGATGGTTCATGTTGTTTAGCTACCCCGCAATTCAGATGTTGTTTTAGCATGGCAAGGGATAGCACCGAGTTCACTACACAAATTTAAATGAGGCCAATATGAGACTAGAGTTGCCCGCATATGGGTCCCATATTTAATTATTAGGTGAATCGGCATAAGGCCCCCAAACCACAGATATGCATGCGAGATGGCAATTAAATATGCAACAAGTTGTTATTATATTATAAAATAGGGTTCTTGGATAAGAGGTTCACACATTAGGGTTCTCGACGGACTTGGGGTTCCGAGGTTCCGGGGTCGGTCTCGGGTTCCAGGGTCTAGGGTTCGATCTTGGCGTAACATTCTCGACCATCGGGGTAGGTCTTGTCGCAACCGGGAAGCAGGGCTTGGTTGGCGTCGGGGCGCATCGGTCTCGCCCTGTACGGTGTCGTTATTGTCGCATGCAGATCTTGTCGGGTTCCACGGGGTCGAGCTTGCCGTTGCGAGGGTATGGTCGGGCCCGCGCCATCGAGTCGGTGTTGGCATTCCGGCCATCTTCGGTCCGCGGATCCGAGAGGGTTCGGGGCCTGGACGGGGTTCGGGCGCGCCGGTATCGGTCTTCGGGTCAGGGGTCTCGGCGCCCGAGAGAAGTACTTGATGGTTCCGAGAAGGAGTTCCTGGCGCTTCGGACCGACCTTCAGGGTTGACGGAAAACGGCGATCTTGGCGCTCCGACTACTGTGGTTCATGACGCTCTTGGTTCTGGCATCGGTGATTCTCGGTGTTACGGTTTGGAGATCATGGCGTTCCCTGTGGAAGTGCTCGAGTGTTGGTGTCGGGCTCGGATTCGGTGCCGTTGATTCACCGGGTTATCTTGGTCGGTGACACTTCTCCACTCGGTGTCGATCTTGGCAGGCGAGGATATGTGCCGAAACGTGGGGCCGCAAGTGGGCTGGCTACCTGACACAAAACAGAGCCTGGGGGGAGGAGTGTACGGCCAGGATGCAGAGGCAGGGGGACCCGATGACGAGGGAACTGCGGTCGGCGAGCTTGCGCAGGGAGGCCGGCGGAGGCAGGGCTCGGGTCCGGCCCGGCGGCCGGCGGTTGAGCGGCGGACGGCGAGGCGGTTGAGGACGCGGGGGAGCTCGCCGGAGAGCTCGAGTAGAGCGGCGGGCCGGCGATGCTCCAGGGGCCGGCGGGCACAGAGAGGCCGCGAAGAGCATGGCGAGGGCGGGCGTCGACGGAGGCCACGCGGCCGGGGCGAGCTCGGGCCCAGGGCGGCGGCGCAGCGACCGGAGGAGGAAGGAGGGGCCGGCCGGAGGTGAGGCGGTGGATGCGGGGCCGCGGGGAGAGGAGTGAGGCCGGCGGACGAGGGCGACGGCAGGCGGCGGCGGGAGCTGCGGGCGCGGAGGCGCAGAGGCGGCTCGGTGCAGGAGCCTGGGGCTAGCTCGGGTGGAGGCGGGCCGGCTCGGGGGCGGTGGAGCGGGTCCGGCGGCGGCCGGCGGGCGTCGCGCGCGGAGAGAGAGGCGCGGCGGCGCGGGCTCGCGCCGGAGCGGCGGCGGAGAACGCGTGAGGCGGCGCGCGGGGCTCTGCTTGGCGGCAGGGTCCGGGACACGGCGAGGAGGGAAGGAGGAGCTCGCGGGGCGGCGTGCTCACGGCCGGGGTCGCCGAGCGCGGCGGCGGAGGGGAGAGCTGCGGGCGAGCTCGGGTGGGACGCGGGGGAAGCAGCCAGAGAGAAGAGGAGGGAAGGAGGAAGACGGCGCGTGGGGGAGGAGACGCGCCAGGGGGGCTTAGAGAGAGAGGGAGAGGGCTGGGACAAGTGGCAGGTGGGGATTGGGTAGAGGGGAGAGGGGAGCTAAGGTGGCGAGAGGCTATTGGATGGAGTGAGGTGGCCAGGGGGTGTGGGTAGGATAGTTGGTAGGTTCAGAAAAAGGGGCGGACCGTTTATATTTTTCTGGGGTGGTCGATCGGGTCAATCGGCCCGTTCGACTGCCCCTATTAAAAATAATTTAATATTTTATTTGATTGCGATGATTTTGTAAATAGTTTTGAACAAACAAAATATTCCGTAAGCAACCGGGGTTTAATTTGAAATAGAAGGAGGGCTAGTTCTGGAAAACCATAGTCTTTCGCAACATAGTTTCAGGTAAAATTAATATGCATGATGATGTAATGATGATGCAATGCACAAATTCAACGCGATTTTCTAGTAGTGGTTTTGCGGGATGCCACACACTGGGATGCTTAGTGCGGTCATTAACCCTTTTTATCAATTTACCTATCATTAACACACGTCACTAGACTTACCTTTGTTGCGCCCACCACGCGCCGGCCACCGTTATGAGATGTGTGTCACTCTTGCATCCGGGTGATATGGGGTGGTCTTCAGACGCCCCTCATCGACCACAGTACCAAGTCTTCCCCAAGTGAACCCACGACTCAGAGCTTGAGCCAAATCTATACATTAGAACGTGAAGTAGCTCCTAGCCTCGTTTTCTTTCGATAAACTCTTGGATGGATTTGCTACTACATTCCTATATGTTGTGTGTGATCACGTAAATCTCACGAGAATCGCTCACATGGGATCAAGACATCCAGTCCACGAAGGAGAAGCCACAAGTTGAAGATCATGTAGCTTCATGACCGCCACTACCGCTCATGTCACTACTCGCTGTGATGGCCTCCAGCAGACGCCTAGGAGAGGATCTACTGTAACACCCTCAGAATCGGCCCTATGCAAGTTTCAGCGATTCCCGCCAAACCCACATAGAAACGATTCAAAGGTGCCCACCAGGCACTTTCGTGCGGGTGGAAAACGAAGTAATATCATTACACAATAGTCCTCGATGGAACCCACAAAACATAAATACAAAAGCGACTCAATGAGTCAAAAATACAGATATACAGTTCAAAGATTCAAATCACCTCGAAAATGATGCAGCGTCCGAGTACGGACAAGATGCAAATTGAGCTAAGAGCCCTGAAGAATAACCAATGGCGTCCATAACCCTGCCCAGGCCAAGCCGGAAGGGTAACCCTGCTAACGACGTCGATCTCAAAACCTGCTTAACAAAAGGGTGCCGACAAAGGGCAAAGGAAAAAAAGAGCGGTCAGTACTGAGGCCAGTACACGGCGAGACTAGAATTCGGTGGTCCTCGCCTACATAGGTATGGTGGACTGAAGCGGCAGCGCAGCAGACACTAAACAACCTATAGAGACTCAATATAGTTGGCGGCTATCAGATAGGGGTAAGAAAGACCTATTCGGATCCAACCTGAAACTATCACCAAGCATACCCATCCTGGTATTTCCCCCTCGAGACCAAATGAGGAATTCAACCGAGGAACTCACACAGTTGACAGTTTTATTCATTCTTTTATAGTTGTGGCAATTACTAGTCAGATATAGATAGCATGAGTCATCCTGATATAATAAGTAGTGGGCAGTTTTAGTTAACCATTCCGTTGTAGTTGTAGTACTTACTAGTCAGATACATATAGCATGAGGCATCCCAAAACCCAGCAGTTGTTGGTTCTTTTATTTAGCCATTCCGCTGTAGTTGCAATACTTACTAATCAGATACAATGGTAACAGGTGACAACCCAAACCAGCAATTGTTGGCACTTATTTAGTCATTCCATTATAGTGAAGCTGATTACTAGTCATTATAAAGTCAAATTTATAGCACTACTTTAGTTATAGTTGTCTATGATCGAGATACTGTGCTCAAAGTCGGCCATAACCGCGGACACGGCTTTCAGAAAGTTTTACCCTGCAGGGATGCACCAAAGTTTACACACGCACCTACACCCTTGTTGTCAGATCAGGTAGGTACAAGATCACAAAACATACACCCAACGGTATGTCGACGGGGTTTCGGACACGACGTTTCCCAGACCCAAAGCAAGCACATGGGGGTCACCCCACTAAGCTACCCGTAACGAAGTCGGTCGGTCTCCGAGACGGACCCAGGGTTTGTGACGACAGCTATAAACGACTGGGAACCCAAAAGTGTGACTGGGCTTGTCGATACCGCGAAAACGTGGCACGGGGTTCCAAAACAGTACAAGCGCTCCACGCGTAATAGTAAATAAAGCAGTAAATCATAGCATAAGTACAGGATAGTAATAAAGCCCCAAACTACTTTGTGGCCCCCGGTACAGTACTTTGAAATCAGGTACTAATCGATGGGGGTGCCCACACACCCCACTTGTGGTTAGCGCGCTCGATCTCGGAACAGGTGTCAAGAACTCTGTAACACCCTCAGAATCGGACCTATGCAAGTTTGAGCAAAATTCGCCAAACCCGCATAGAAACGATTCAAAGGTGCCCACCAGGCACTTTCGTGCGGGTGGAAAACGAAGTAATAACATTACACAACAGTCCTCGATGGGACCCACAGAACAGATATATATATACAAGCGACTCCATGAGTCAAGAATACAAATATACGGTACAAAGATTCAAATCACCTTGTAAACGATAGAACGTCCGACTACGGACAAGATGCAAATGGGGCTAAGAGCCCTGAAGAATAACCAATGGCGTCCATAACCCTGCCCAGGCCAAGCCGGAAGGGTAACCCTGCTAACGACGTCGATCTCAAAACCTGATTAAACAAAAGGGGTGCCGACAAAGGGCAAGGGAAAAAGAGGAGCGTCAGTACTGAGGCCAGTACACGGCGAGGCTAGAATTCGGCGGTCCTCGCCTACATAGGTATGGTGGACTGAGCGGCAGCGGCAGCATGCACTAAACAACCTATAGAGACTCGATACAACTGGCGGCAATCAGAGAGGGGTAAGAAAGACCTATTCGGATCCAACCTGTAGCTAACACCAAACAAACCCATCCTGGTATTTCCCCCTCGAGACCAAACGAGGAAGTCAACCGAGGAACTCACACGGTTGGCAGTTTTACTTATTCAGTTATCGTTGCAGCAATTACTAGTCAGGTTAAAGATAGTCGTCCTGATAAAATAAGCAGTGGGCCCTTTTAGTTAACCATTCCATTGTAGTTGCAATACTTACTAGTCAGGTACAATGGTCGCAAGCGACACTCCAAACAAGCAATGGTGGGCAGTATTATTTAGCCATTCCATTATAGTGAAGCTGATTACTAGTCATTATAAAGTCAAATTTATAGCAGTAAACTTTAGTTATGCTTGTCTATGGTCGAGATACTGTGCTCCAAGTCGTCCATAACCGCGGACACGGCTTTCAGAAAGTTTTAACCCGGCCGGGGTGCACAAATAGCAACACACACACGATCAACCTCGGAAAAACCAAATCAAAACCCAACGAGGTCTTCACGACAGAGCAATCACAAGATTCAGAAATATTTCAGGGGGCCACCCCATTAAGCTACCCGCAACGAAGTAAGCTAGCTCCGAGACGGACTCAAGGTCTGGGTATACGGCTGTGAACGACTGGGAACCCCAAACGGGGCTTGTCGACACCGGGGAATCGTGTCCCGATCCTAAACAGTACAGGTGCTATCTGTCGCACAATCGTAAATAAAGCAGTAAAACATGGCATAAGTACAGGATCGTAAATAAAACCTCAAACTAGTTTGTGGCCCCAAGAAATAAGACGGAATCAAGCTCTGGCTAAGGGGGGCCCATAATTCCCCATATGTGGATAGCGCGATAAATCAAGGAACAGGTATCAAGTACTCGGGGTCCTACGGGACACAAGTGGGCGTTCGGAAACCAAATATTATCTATCACCCACCGATGCCTCTGCTTATTTCAATTTTAGTTGTTAAACAGAAATTAAAGTGAACAATAAGTAAAACTATGATCATCTCCAACAGCAACAGGCGGCAATACATCAACAACTGTGGCACTGGACGAAACGCAACAGCACTTGAGCAAGCGACTACGACACGCAAGTCCCACTATCTACCAAACAACGGTTAATAGGAGGTGTCCAAGGCAATATATGGCTGCACGGTATATCACAGGTACGGAGCTAAAGCATCGCAACACAGATAGCAATAGATCAACAGGAGGGAAGTAAATACTATAAAAGTAAGATAGGTAGAAAGGGGGAGATGCTCGCCTGAAAACATTGCCGAAGGGTTCAACCGAAGAACGGGGCGAAGCTCACATCAACTCAACGGCCTTATCCGCGAAGAAGCAAAACACTAGAAGCAACACCGGATGCAATATTTAATACACGGCAGAAGATCGGCATGATGCATGCATGATGGATGACATGGCAAAGGTGCGATGCAATTAGGTCATATTAAGTGGAACCGGGGTCCCGACAATTAATTAAATGGTTCAAGTCATTTAGAACCCCCGCAATTTAAATGTTGTTTGAACATGGCAAAATATAGTACCAGGTTCGCTACACCAATTTAAATGAGGCCGATATGAGACTGGATTTGCCCGCATATGGCCCCATATTTAATTATTAGGTGAATCGGCATAAGGCCCCCATCCAATGATATGCATGCGAGATGAATGATTTGATGTGCAACAAGTTGTTATTATATTATAAAATAGGGTTCTCGGATAAGAGTCACACATTAGGGGTCTCGACGATCTTGGGGTTCCGGGGTCGGTCTCGGGGTTCAGGGTTCGACGGAACGGTCTCGGCGGGCTCGTTCTCGGATATCGGGGGTAGATCTTGTTGTCCTGTGTCGGTGACATCGGCAACCAGGGAGCAGGACTTGGTTCGGCGCCGGGGGCGCATCGGATTCCTCCGGGTCGGTGCCGTTCTTGTCGATTCCACGGTTTCGGTCTTCGGGATCCAGAGGAAGAACTTGGTGATTCCGAGGGTCTTGGTGTTCGACGGGGTTCTTGTCGTATCGGTGGCGGTCTTGGCGTTCCGGGAATCTTCGAGTCGGGGATCTTGGATCGTGTCGGCCTTCTCCAGGTCATGCATCGCCGCTCCGTGTGGAAGGCCTCGAGGGTCCGGTGACGGAGAGCTTGACGGGCCGAGAGAAGAACTTGGTGCCCGGGAAGGAGACCGTGGAGGTATCGACTTCATTTGTCGGTGCCAGACTCAGGTTGCAGCATCGATGGTTCATCGAGTGGTCTTGGTCGGTGTTGAACATAACTGAGGTAATCGAAGCCAGGCGCAATTACACCATCCTCACTGCCCATATGCAATCACTGCTTCAGGAGCACGTCTGTTCTGTAGTGGCCTTAGGGGCAGCAGGCTTGACGATGCAGCCGCGGCGTCGGACGGCTCGCTGATGGACGGCCGGGTTGGCGTCGTGGGGCCCGGCGAGGCAGTCGTCGGAGGCCGGACGAGGCGGATATGTGCTGGTCGCAGGCGAACAACGCGGAGACGCTGCTCGCGGCAGAGGCGGGGTCGCGCGCGTAGGGGCCCACGGGATGGCGACGCCGGCGGGCGGCGCAGAGCTCCTGCGGCGGCGGGGGTCGCTGCGGTTGGCTCCGGCGGCGGGGCGTGGTCGCGCTGGAGGGAGGCGGGCGGCGCCGGCAGACTTGAGCGGGGCGGGACGATCCGGCGAAGGGCAGAGGCGTGGTCGCGGTCGACGGTGGCCGGCCGGGGTCGATGCAGGCGCTGAGAGGGCGTGCTCGACCGCGGTCGGGGCTAGCGGTGGGCGGCGGGCTCGTGCGGGCCGGCGGCGAGCCCGGAGGGACGCGCGGGGAGGCGTGCCAGCGGCGGAGGGCGAGCGGGACGCCGGCAGCGAGCGACGCGGTGGAGCAGGGCGGCGGAGGCGCGGGGGCGTCGGACGAGGTTGGGGAGGGTCAGAGGTTGCAGGCGAGGCGGGGCTCGCCGGCGCGGAGGCGGACGGCAGGAGTGCCGCGGGAGCGGGGCGGAGGGCGAGCGGGGGGGACAGAAGCTGGGGAGCGGCGGGGTGCGGACGGAGAGGTGGCCGGCGCCGGCGGCGCGGAGCTGCGGAGGGCGGCGATGGGGAAGAGGAGGGGCGCCGCAGCGGGAGAGGGGGAGAGGTGGTGCTCGTCGGGGAGAGAGAGGAGCGAGTGCGGGAGGGGAGAGAGAGCGGGGTGGGTCCAGGCGCGGGGCCGGGCTGGTTGGGTGGGGCGAGCGGGTCCGCGGGGTGGGTCCCGGGCTCCAGGGAGAGGTGAGGATGAGTGGGTAGGGCGCGCGCTGTGTGCGTGTGGAGGCGCGTGGCCAGCGCGTGGACAGCGCGTGGGGGCGCGTGGGCGCGGGCCCAGCGGCCAGGGAAAGGCGGGTGTGTGGGGGTCGAGCGGATAGGTGGGGCCAGGGGGCGGTCCGGTGGTGGGATTCCAGGTGTGTCGGCGGCGGCAGGATGGAGTAGGTGGGGTGGGGAATAGCTGGGGCTTAGGGTTAGGTTTAGATTAGGGTTTTGTCTAGGTGGGGACTAAGGTTTTATTTTCTGGGTTGTAGGTGGGCTCCGGTTGGGCCTTTGGGCCTGGCCGGTTGTCTGCCTCCCCAGACAAAAATGGATAGTTTTATTTATTTAGTTTATTTTAAATAGTCTTCTGTAAATAGTTTTTAGGCAAACCGAGATATCCGGAACACCAGAGTTTTGATTTAAAATAAAGAGGAAGGTAATTTAGAAAATAAAGATAAGATTTTTAGCAAAGTTCTTTAGTGCTGAAAATATGCATGACGTCATGATGATGCAATGTACAAAAACAACGCGATTTTCTAGTAGTGGTTTTTGCGGGATGCCACAATTCGACACCACTAACAATGGATCTCGCCCTCGAGATCCGTCTCATGGTACCGGAAGGAAAGGTCGGCGATCTGCATCTCCTCACTTTGCGTAGATCCTCGCGACACCACTAACAAGAGGTCGTTTTCCGTGATCGTCGAGGAAACACTCCGGAACCAAAAGGACGAAGGTAGAGGTATCCACAAATAAAGCCACCCCTAACTTCCGTGGACAGAGTAGAGTTGCTGGATCCACTGATTCGATGTACAAGAGCGAATGATAAGAGTAGTGGTATGGTAGCTACTCCATCCCGCACTCAAACCATTACTCTGCACACGAATAGGCGGAGTATGCAACCAACTCTCGGAATCAGACTGAAGATCTCGACAAGCGAGGTTCGAAACAACGGAGTGATGCAGACTCTGCATCGGATCTGGCATAGATGAGGTCGTCGCGTCGGAAAACACCGGAAGGCACAAACAAAGAACAACGGACGGCGCCACAGACGAAGGATTCCTCGGGTAGCATGAAGACCAGATGTAGTAACACCGTTTATCGAAGAAGGAAGCGAAACCCTAAAGGTACGACGGAAACCCAACCACGAGAATTCCTGGACTCGAAGAAAGAGACGAGAGCGGATTCAAAACACGTAGGGGTAAGAGGGGAACAGCAGAGGAGTAAGGAGTAAAGTCAGACCTAATCAGAACTATCCAACCGATTTTGCAAAAAATAGTTTTGACACTCTACTTCGGCCGTTAGCTAGGTTATCCTACAGGCTGGACTTGTGGGGTATCGCAACTGCTGAGCTCTGATACCACTCTGTAACACCCTTAGAATCGGACCTATGCAAGTTTGAGCAAAATTCGCCAAACCCGCATAGAAACGATTCAAAGGTGCCCACCGGGCACTTTCGTGCGGGTGGAAAACGAAGTAATAACATTACACAACAGTCCTCGATGGGACCCACAGAACAGATATATATATACAAGCGACTCCATGAGTCAAGAATACAAATATACGGTACAAAGATTCAAATCACCTTGTAAACGATAGAACGTCCGACTACGGACAAGATGCAAATGGGGCTAAGAGCCCTGAAGAATAACCAATGGCGTCCATAACCCTGCCCAGGCCAAGCCGGAAGGGTAACCCTGCTAACGACGTCGATCTCAAAACCTGATTAAACAAAAGGGGTGCCGACAAAGGGCAAGGGAAAAAGAGGAGCGTCAGTACTGAGGCCAGTACACGGCGAGGCTAGAATTCGGCGGTCCTCGCCTACATAGGTATGGTGGACTGAGCGGCAGCGGCAGCATGCACTAAACAACCTATAGAGACTCGATACAACTGGCGGCAATCAGAGAGGGGTAAGAAAGACCTATTCGGATCCAACCTGTAGCTAACACCAAACAAACCCATCCTGGTATTTCCCCCTCGAGACCAAACGAGGAAGTCAACCGAGGAACTCACACGGTTGGCAGTTTTACTTATTCAGTTATCGTTGCAGCAATTACTAGTCAGGTTAAAGATAGTCGTCCTGATAAAATAAGCAGTGGGCCCTTTTAGTTAACCATTCCATTGTAGTTGCAATACTTACTAGTCAGGTACAATGGTCGCAAGCGACACTCCAAACAAGCAATGGTGGGCAGTATTATTTAGCCATTCCATTATAGTGAAGCTGATTACTAGTCATTATAAAGTCAAATTTATAGCAGTAAACTTTAGTTATGCTTGTCTATGGTCGAGATACTGTGCTCCAAGTCGTCCATAACCGCGGACACGGCTTTCAGAAAGTTTTAACCCGGCCGGGGTGCACAAATAGCAACACACACACGATCAACCTCGGAAAAACCAAATCAAAACCCAACGAGGTCTTCACGACAGAGCAATCACAAGATTCAGAAATATTTCAGGGGGCCACCCCATTAAGCTACCCGCAACGAAGTAAGCTAGCTCCGAGACGGACTCAAGGTCTGGGTATACGGCTGTGAACGACTGGGAACCCCAAACGGGGCTTGTCGACACCGCGGAATCGTGTCCCGATCCTAAACAGTACAGGTGCTATCTGTCGCACAATCGTAAATAAAGCAGTAAAACATGGCATAAGTACAGGATCGTAAATAAAACCTCAAACTAGTTTGTGGCCCCAAGAAATAAGACGGAATCAAGCTCTGGCTAAGGGGGGCCCATAATTCCCCATATGTGGATAGCGCGATAAATCAAGGAACAGGTATCAAGTACTCGGGGTCCTACGGGACACAAGTGGGCGTTCGGAAACCAAATATTATCTATCACCCACCGATGCCTCTGCTTATTTCAATTTTAGTTGTTAAACAGAAATTAAAGTGAACAATAAGTAAAACTATGATCATCTCCAACAGCAACAGGCGGCAATACATCAACAACTGTGGCACTGGACGAAACGCAACAGCACTTGAGCAAGCGACTACGACGCGCAAGTCCCACTATCTACCAAACAACGGTTAATAGGAGGTGTCCAAGGCAATATATGGCTGCACGGTATATCACAGGTACGGAACTAAAGCATCGCAACACAGATAGCAATAGATCAACAGGAGGGAAGTAAATACTATAAAAGTAAGATAGGTAGAAAGGGGGAGATGCTCGCCTGAAAACATTGCCGAAGGGTTCAACCGAAGAACGGGGCGAAGCTCACATCAACTCAACGGCCTTATCCGCGAAGAAGCAAAACACTAGAAGCAACACCGGATGCAATATTTAATACACGGCAGAAGATCGGCATGATGCATGCATGATGGATGACATGGCAAAGGTGCGATGCAATTAGGTCATATTAAGTGGAACCGGGGTCCCGACAATTAATTAAATGGTTCAAGTCATTTAGAACCCCCGCAATTTAAATGTTGTTTGAACATGGCAAAATATAGTACCAGGTTCGCTACACCAATTTAAATGAGGCCGATATGAGACTGGATTTGCCCGCATATGGCCCCATATTTAATTATTAGGTGAATCGGCATAAGGCCCCCATCCAATGATATGCATGCGAGATGAATGATTTGATGTGCAACAAGTTGTTATTATATTATAAAATAGGGTTCTCGGATAAGAGTCACACATTAGGGGTCTCGACGATCTTGGGGTTCCGGGGTCGGTCTCGGGGTTCAGGGTTCGACGGAACGGTCTCGGCGGGCTCGTTCTCGGATATCGGGGATAGATCTTGTTGTCCTGTGTCGGTGACATCGGCAACCAGGGAGCAGGACTTGGTTCGGCGCCGGGGGAGCATCGGATTCCTCCGGGTCGGTGCCGTTCTTGTCGATTCCACGGTTTCGGTCTTCGGGATCCAGAGGAAGAACTTGGTGATTCCGAGGGTCTTGGTGTTCGACGGGGTTCTTGTCGTATCGGTGGCGGTCTTGGCGTTCCGGGAATCTTCGAGTCGGGGATCTTGGATCGTGTCGGCCTTCTCCAGGTCATGCATCGCCGCTCCGTGTGCAAGGCCTCGAGGGTCCGGTGACGTAGAGCTTGACGGGCCGAGAGAAGAACTTGGTGCCCGGGAAGGAGATCGTGGAGGTATCGACTTCATTTGTCGGTGCCAGACTCAGGTTGCAGCATCGATGGTTCATCGAGTGGTCTTGGTCGGTGTCGAACATAACTGAGGTAATCGAAGCCAGGCGCAATTACACCATCCTCACTGCCCATATGCAATCACTGCTTCAGGAGCACGTCTGTTCTGTAGTGGCCTTAGGGGCAGCAGGCTTGACGATGCAGCCGCGGCTTCGGACGGCTCGCTGACGGACGGCCGGGTTGGCGTCGTGGGGCCCGGTGAGGCAGTTGCCGGAGGCCGGACGAGGCGGATATGTGGTGGTCGCAGGCGAACAACGCGGAGACGCTGCTCGCGGCAGAGGCGGGGTCGCGCGCGTAGGGGCCCACGGGATGGCGACGCCGGCGGGCGGCGCAGAGCTCCTGCGGCGGCGGGGGTCGCTGCGGTTGGCTCCGGCGGCGGGGCGTGGTCACGCTGGAGGGAGGGAGGCGGCGCCGGCAGACTTGAGCGGGGCGGGACGGTCCGGCGAGGAGGCAACGGGGAAGGGCAGAGGCATGGTCGCGGTCGACGGTGGCCGGCCGGGGTCGATGCAGGCGCTGAGAGGGCGTGCTCGGCCACGGTCGGGGCTAGCGGTGGGCGGCGGGCTCGTACGGGCCGGCGGCGAGCCCGGAGGGACGCGCGGGGAGGCGTTCCAGCGGCGGAGGGCGAGCGGGACGCCGGCAGCGAGCGACGCGGTGGAGCAGGGCGGCGGAGGCGCGGGGGCGTCGGACGAGGTTGGGGAGGGTCGGAGGTTGCAGGCGAGGCGGGGCTCGCCGGCGCGGAGGCGGACGGCAGGAGTGCCGCGGGAGCGGGGCGGAGGGCGAGCGGGGGGACGGAAGCTGGGGAGCGGCGGGGTGCGGACGGCGAGGTGGCCGGCGCCGGCGGCGCGGAGCTGCGGAGGGCGGCGATGGGGAAGAGAAGGGGCGCCGCGGCGGGAGAGGGGGAGAGGTGGTGCTCGTCGGGGAGAGAGAGGAGCGATTGCGGGAGGGGAGAGAGAGCGGGGTGGGTCTAGGCGCGGGGCCGGGCTGGTTGGGTGGGGCGAGCGGGTCCGCGGGGTGGGTCCCGGGCTCCAGGGAGAGGTGAGGATGAGTGGGTAGGGCGCGCGCTGTGTGCGTGTGGAGGCGCGTGGCCAGCGCGTGGACAGCGCGTGGGGCGTGTGGCCAGCGCGTGGACAGCGCGTGGGCGCGGGCCCAGCGGCCAGGGAAAGGCGGGTGTGTGGGGGTCGAGCGGATAGGTGGGGCCAGGGGGCGGTCCGGTGGTGGGATTCCAGGTGTGTCGGCGGCGGCAGGATGGAGTAGGTGGGGTGGGGAATAGCTGGGGCTTAGGGTTAGGTTTAGATTAGGGTTTTGTCTAGGTGGGGACTAAGGTTTTATTTTCTGGGTTGTAGGTGGGCTCCGGTTGGGCCTTTGGGCCTGGCCGGTTGTCTGCCTCCCCAGACAAAAATGGATAGTTTTATTTATTTAGTTTATTTTAAATAGTCTTCTGTAAATAGTTTTTAGGCAAACCGAGATATCCGGAACACCAGAGTTTTGATTTAAAATAAAGAGGAAGGTAATTTAGAAAATAAAGATAAGATTTTTAGCAAAGTTCTTTAGTGCTGAAAATATGCATGACGTCATGATGATGCAATGTACAAAAACAACGCGATTTTCTAGTAGTGGTTTTTGCGGGATGCCACAATTCGACACCACTAACAATGGATCTCGCCCTCGAGATCCGTCTCATGGTACCGGAAGGAAAGGTCGGCGATCTGCATCTCCTCACTTTGCGTAGATCCTCGCGACACCACTAACAAGAGGTCGTTTTCCGTGATCGTCGAGGAAACACTCCGGAACCAAAAGGACGAAGGTAGAGGTATCCACAAATAAAGCCACCCCTAACTTCCGTGGACGGAATAGAGTTGCTGGATCCATTGATTCGATGTACAAGAGCGAATGATAAGAGTAGTGGTATGGTAGCTACTCCATCCCGCACTCAAACCATTACTCTGCACACGAATAGGCGGAGTATGCAACCAACTCTCGGAATCAGACTGAAGATCTCGACAAGCGAGGTTCGAAACAACGGAGTGATGCAGACTCTGCATCGGATCTGGCATAGATGAGGTCGTCGCGTCGGAAAACACCGGAAGGCACAAACAAAGAACAACGGACGGCGCCACAGACGAAGGATTCCTCGGGTAGCATGAAGACCAGATGTAGCAACACCGTTTATCGAAGAAGGAAGCGAAACCCTAAAGGTACGACGGAAACCCAACCACAAGGATTCCTGGACTCGAAGAAAGGGACGAGAGCGGATTCAAAACACGTAGGGGTAAGAGGGGAACAGCAGAGGAGTAAGGAGTAAAGTCAGACCTAATCAGAACTATCCAACCGATTTTGCAAAAAATAGTTTTGACACTCTACTTCGGCCGTTAGCTAGGTTATCCTACAGGCTGGACTTGTGGGGTATCGCAACTGCTGAGCTCTGATACCACTCTGTAACACCCTCAGAATCGGACCTATGCAAGTTTGAGCAAAATTCGCCAAACCCGCATAGAAACGATTCAAAGGTGCCCACCGGGCACTTTCGTGCGGGTGGAAAACGAAGTAATAACATTACACAACAGTCCTCGATGGGACCCACAGAACAGATATATATATACAAGCGACTCCATGAGTCAAGAATACAAATATACGGTACAAAGATTCAAATCACCTTGTAAACGATAGAACGTCCGACTACGGACAAGATGCAAATGGGGCTAAGAGCCCTGAAGAATAACCAATGGCGTCCATAACCCTGCCCAGGCCAAGCCGGAAGGGTAACCCTGCTAACGACGTCGATCTCAAAACCTGATTAAACAAAAGGGGTGCCGACAAAGGGCAAGGGAAAAAGAGGAGCGTCAGTACTGAGGCCAGTACACGGCGAGGCTAGAATTCGGCGGTCCTCGCCTACATAGGTATGGTGGACTGAGCGGCAGCGGCAGCATGCACTAAACAACCTATAGAGACTCGATACAACTGGCGGCAATCAGAGAGGGGTAAGAAAGACCTATTCGGATCCAACCTGTAGCTAACACCAAACAAACCCATCCTGGTATTTCCCCCTCGAGACCAAACGAGGAAGTCAACCGAGGAACTCACACGGTTGGCAGTTTTACTTATTCAGTTATCGTTGCAGCAATTACTAGTCAGGTTAAAGATAGTCGTCCTGATAAAATAAGCAGTGGGCCCTTTTAGTTAACCATTCCATTGTAGTTGCAATACTTACTAGTCAGGTACAATGGTCGCAAGCGACACTCCAAACAAGCAATGGTGGGCAGTATTATTTAGCCATTCCATTATAGTGAAGCTGATTACTAGTCATTATAAAGTCAAATTTATAGCAGTAAACTTTAGTTATGCTTGTCTATGGTCGAGATACTGTGCTCCAAGTCGTCCATAACCGCGGACACGGCTTTCAGAAAGTTTTAACCCGGCCGGGGTGCACAAATAGCAACACACACACGATCAACCTCGGAAAAACCAAATCAAAACCCAACGAGGTCTTCACGACAGAGCAATCACAAGATTCAGAAATATTTCAGGGGGCCACCCCATTAAGCTACCCGCAACGAAGTAAGCTAGCTCCGAGACGGACTCAAGGTCTGGGTATACGGCTGTGAACGACTGGGAACCCCAAACAGGGCTTATCGACACCGCGGAATCGTGTCCCGATCCTAAACAGTACAGGTGCTATCTGTCGCACAATCGTAAATAAAGCAGTAAAACATGGCATAAGTACAGGATCGTAAATAAAACCTCAAACTAGTTTGTGGCCCCAAGAAATAAGACGGAATCAAGCTCTGGCTAAGGGGGGCCCATAATTCCCCATATGTGGATAGCGCGATAAATCAAGGAACAGGTATCAAGTACTCGGGGTCCTACGGGACACAAGTGGGCGTTCGGAAACCAAATATTATCTATCACCCACCGATGCCTCTGCTTATTTCAATTTTAGTTGTTAAACAGAAATTAAAGTGAACAATAAGTAAAACTATGATCATCTCCAACAGCAACAGGCGGCAATACATCAACAACTGTGGCACTGGACGAAACGCAACAGCACTTGAGCAAGCGACTACGACGCGCAAGTCCCACTATCTACCAAACAACGGTTGATAGGAGGTGTCCAAGGCAATATATGGCTGCACGGTATATCACAGGTACGGAACTAAAGCATCGCAACACAGATAGCAATAGATCAACAGGAGGGAAGTAAATACTATAAAAGTAAGATAGGTAGAAAGGGGAGATGCTCGCCTGAAAACATTGCCGAAGGGTTCAACCGAAGAACGGGGCGAAGCTCACATCAACTCAACGGCCTTATCCGCGAAGAAGCAAAACACTAGAAGCAACACCGGATGCAATATTTAATACACGGCAGAAGATCGGCATGATGCATGCATGATGGATGACATGGCAAAGGTGCGATGCAATTAGGTCATATTAAGTGGAACCGGGGTCCCGACAATTAATTAAATGGTTCAAGTCATTTAGAACCCCCGCAATTTAAATGTTGTTTGAACATGGCAAAATATAGTACCAGGTTCGCTACACCAATTTAAATGAGGCCGATATGAGACTGGATTTGCCCGCATATGGCCCCATATTTAATTATTAGGTGAATCGGCATAAGGCCCCCATCCAATGATATGCATGCGAGATGAATGATTTGATGTGCAACAAGTTGTTATTATATTATAAAATAGGGTTCTCGGATAAGAGTCACACATTAGGGGTCTCGACGATCTTGGGGTTCCGGGGTCGGTCTCGGGGTTCAGGGTTCGACGGAACGGTCTCGGCGGGCTCGTTCTCGGATATCGGGGGTAGATCTTGTTGTCCTGTGTCGGTGACATCGGCAACCAGGGAGCAGGACTTGGTTCGGCGCCGGGGGCGCATCGGATTCCTCCGGGTCGGTGCCGTTCTTGTCGATTCCACGGTTTCGGTCTTCGGGATCCAGAGGAAGAACTTGGTGATTCCGAGGGTCTTGGTGTTCGACGGGGTTCTTGTCGTATCGGTGGCGGTCTTGGCGTTCCGGGAATCTTCGAGTCGGGGATCTTGGATCGTGTCGGCCTTCTCCAGGTCATTCATCGCCGCTCCGTGTGGAAGGCCTCGAGGGTCTGGTGACGGAGAGCTTGACGGGCCGAGAGAAGAACTTGGTGCCCGGGAAGGAGATCGTGGAGGTATCGACTTCATTTGTCGGTGCCAGACTCAGGTTGCAGCATCGATGGTTCATCGAGTGGTCTTGGTCGGTGTCGAACATAACTGAGGTAATCGAAGCCAGGCGCAATTACACCATCCTCACTGCCCATATGCAATCACTGCTTCAGGAGCACGTCTGTTCTGTAGTGGCCTTAGGGGCAGCAGGCTTGACGATGCAGCCGCGGCTTCGGACGGCTCGCTGACGGACGGCCGGGTTGGCGTCGTGGGGCCCGGCGAGGCAGTCGCCGGAGGCCGGATGAGGCGGATATGTGCTGGTCGCAGGGGAACAACGCGGAGACGCTGCTCGCGGCAGAGGCGGGGTCGCGCGCGTAGGGGCCCACGGGATGGCGATGCCGGCGGGCGGCGCAGAGCTCCGGCGGCGGCGGGGGTCGCTGCGGTTGGCTCCGGCGGCGGGGCGTGGTCGCGCTGGAGGGAGGCGGGCGGCGCCGGCAGACTTGAGCGGGGCGGGACGATCCGGCGAGGAGGCAACGGGGAAGGGCAGAGGCATGGTCGTGGTCGACGGTGGCCGGCCGGGGTCGATGCAGGCGCTGAGAGGGCGTGCTCGGCCGCGGTCGGGGCTAGCGGTGGGCGGCGGGCTCGTGCGGGCCGGCAGCGAGCCCGGAGGGACGCGCGGGGAGGCGTGCCAGCGGCGGAGGGCGAGCGGGACGCCGGCAGCGAGCGACGCGGTGGAGCAGGGCGGCGGAGGCGCGGGGGCGTCGGACGAGGTTGGGGAGGGTCGGAGGTTGCAGGCGAGGCGGGGCTCGCCGGCGCGGAGGCGGACGGCAGGAGTGCCGCGGGAGCGGGGCGGAGGGCGAGCGGGGGGGGGGGGGGGGGGCGGAAGCTGGGGAGCGGCGGGGTGCGGACGGCGAGGTGGCCGGCGCCGGCGGCGCGGAGCTGCGGAGGGCGGCGATGGGGAAGAGGAGGGGCTCCGCGGCGGGAGAGGGGGAGAGGTGGTGCTCGTCGGGGAGAGAGAGGAGCGATTGCGGGAGGGGAGAGAGAGCGGGGTGGGTCCAGGCGCGGGGCCGGGCTGGTTGGGTGGGGCGAGCGGGTCCGCGGGGTGGGTCCCGGGCTCCAGGGAGAGGTGAGGATGAGTGGGTAGGGCGCGCGCTGTGTGCGTGTGGAGGCGCGTGGCCAGCGCGTGGACAGCGCGTGGGGCGCGTGGCCAGCGCGTGGACAGCGCGTGGGGGCGCGTGGGAGCGGGCCCAGCGGCCAGGGAAAGGCGGGTGTGTGGGGGTCGAGCGGATAGGTGGGGCCAGGGGGCGGTCCGGTGGTGGGATTCCAGGTGTGTCGGCGGCGGCAGGATGGAGTAGGTGGGGTGGGGAATAGCTGGGGCTTAGGGTTAGGTTTAGATTAGGGTTTTGTCTAGGTGGGGACTAAGGTTTTATTTTCTGGGTTGTAGGTGGGCTCCGGTTGGGCCTTTGGGCCTGGCCGGTTGTCTTCCTCCCCAGACAAAAATGGATAGTTTTATTTATTTAGTTTATTTTAAATAGTCTTCTGTAAATAGTTTTTAGGGAAACCGAGATATCCGGAACACCAGAGTTTTGATTTAAAATAAAGAGGAAGGTAATTTAGAAAATAAAGATAAGATTTTTAGCAAAGTTCTTTAGTGCTGAAAATATGCATGACGTCATGATGATGCAATGTACAAAAACAACGCGATTTTCTAGTAGTGGTTTTTGCGGGATGCCACAAACTCGGGGTCCTAAGGGACACCAGTGAGCGGTTAAAAACCAAATATTGTCTATTACCCACCGGTGCCTCTGCATTTACCTACTTTCAATTTTAGTTATTAAACAGTAATTAAATCCATAATCATCTCCACCATTAAGCATGTGTCAACCACCCAACAATGGCGAAACATCGACGACGCGAAGCAGCACCTAAGCAAGCAACTATGACTTGCAAGGCCGACTATCTACCAAACAACATGTAATAGGAGGTGTCCATGGCAATATCGGGGCTGCAGGGAATATCACGGGTACGAAAACTAAAGCATCGCAACACAGATAGCAATAGATCAACAGGAGGAAGTAAAGACTAGAAATATAAAATAGGTAGAAAGGGGGAGAATGCTCGCCTGAAAACATTGCCGAAGGTTCATCCGAAGATCGGGTCGACACTCGCATCAACTCATCGTCCTAATCCATGAAGAAGAAAAGCACTAAAAGAAACACCGGATACACTATTTAATTCTACGGCAAAAGATCGGGCATGATGCATGTATGATGTATGACATGGCAAAGATGCGATACAATTAGGCAATATTAAACAGATCCGGGATTCTGACATTTACTTAGATGGTTCAAGTTGTTTAGATATCCCACAATTTAAATGTTGTCTTAACAAGTCGAAACATGTCATCGGTTAGCTAAACAAATTTAAATGGGTCAATATACAAACTAGAAAAGCCCACATATGACCCCATATTTAATTATGAGGTGAACGTCATAATGCCCCCAAACCACAATATGTATGCAAGAATGCTGAATTCATATGCAACATATATATATATATATATCATTTATAAAATAGGGGCTCGGAGAAAGGTCACACATTGGTGAGGGGGGGTTTGAAACCGAGGGTCTTCGGACTCCAGGAACGGCTCGCTAGGATCTTTCTTCAGGGTCCTCGGATCCGTGAAGCAGATCGAAAGGTGTCAAGGCTTCGGTTGTCGATGGCGATCTTGGGGTTCCGACTTCCGTGGTTCATGACGCTCTTGGTTCCGGCATTGATGATTCTCGGGTTTCACCATACATGGCCGAAGTCGAAGTAGGCCGAGTGATCTTATCGGGGCCGCCTCGGTTGCATCACCATCTCATTCTCGGGGTCGCACAAACATAACATAAACACCAATTCGCCTCCCTAGCCGCATGCCACTGGGATCCAAAACATAAACGAGCTGGTAGAACTGCCAAGCGCACGCGTGGGTCAAACTTGACAGCGGGCAGGGGCCGCTCTCGAAGGAAGGAGATCATGGCGACAGCATGCTGCAAGGCAGAGGCGCGGGGCACTCGCCGTCACGCCGTTCAGGGTCGAGCGACGGGCTCCACGCGGGGAGGCGGGGTTCGCGGAGACAAGATCTACAGGGAGCGCTCGGGAAAAGGGGCAGCACACCGGTGGGCGTTGGAGGCTCGCAGGGGCACAATATGCTAACAAAGGAGAGGGCGAGACGGCAGAACGCCAGGGAGAGAAGCGACGCACGGGCCGGCGGGGTGGAGATGCGGGCGCAGCGGCGTAGGTGACGGTCGGGCTCGACGGAGGCGGCTCTGCGGCGGACGGCGAGGAAGCGGGAGTCCATGGAAGCGGCGTGGGGACGGATTTGACGAAGGGGAAGGCTGCAGGAGCCGGTGATGGAGGGGGCCAGCGACCCTGGCATTGGTTGCCACGGCGGCGGATGGTCGCGGAGCCGAGGAGCTTGCTGGGGAAGGAAGGGCGATGGCCGAACGGCGGAGGAGGGGTGCCCCTGGTGGCGGCAGGCGAGAGAGGAACGACGACCGACGGGGTCCGAGGACAGGCGGGGCGGTCGCGGGCGAGCGGCGCTTGGAGAGGGCACAGAGAGGACCGGGCCACGACAGCGCTGCGGGAGGCGGCGCGGCGTAACGACAAGCAGGAGGAGGCGAGGTCAGGGAGGCCTTTGGCGGTGGCTGGAGGATGCAGAGGAGAGGGGCGGGGTTCCTGGCGTGAGGAAGGGCGATGGGGGAGGGGATCACGTCGGGAGAGAGCGGGTTGGTGGGCTTCGGTCTCTACAGGTGGGGCCGGGGTCGCGTGTCAAGGGAGTGGGGCCGGGCTGGCAGTTGTCCAAGGGGAAGGGGAGTGGGTTGTGTTGCTGTGTGTGGGTGAGATGAGAGGGTGGCGGCGGCCGGTGAGGGAGTGGTGGAGGCAGGGGTTGGTCTAGGTATTAGGGTTAGGGTTTGTAGGTGGGTTGTAGGTAGCCTTTGACTGAGCCTTGGGCCTAGTCATCTCGCTGCCTCTCCACAAAATTATTTATTTATTTTTATTTTAAAAACACTTTCGTCAATTGTTTTTAGACAAATAAAAGATTTGGTCGGACCGAGGGTTGATTTAAAATTGAAGGAGGGCTAGTTTAGAAAAGAACATAGTCTTTTGCAACATAGTTTTAAGAAAAATAATAATAATATGCATAATGATGTCATGATGATGCATAAAGATAAAGACATGCGATTTCTAGTGATGGTTTTACCTGGGGTGCTACATCTACCTCCTACGACCGTCCTACTACTGCCCACCTCTAGGAGGTGCACTACTGCGGGCCTAGTGGGAACAGATAGATGATTAATAAAGAGAATCATAGTTCTACACCTCGTGGCTGCCGGTTTTCAAATAAATACTTCTCTTTGTTATAAAATAACTGACTTAAGTTTGTCTGCAGTTGCATGTAACTATATACTAAAACATGTCTAGATACAAATCGTTACTTATTTTGGGACCGAGGAACTACCCCTCCATGTCATTTCCAATTTATTAGTAATTCTGGTACAATTTGCCTTAACAGACTTTTTACATGAAGTGTAAACAATTCCTCCATAAATAGTGCTTCGATGTCCTCCCCCTCTTGCAAAACTTTAAAGATTGAAAACATAAGGAGGGTCAGAATTGATCAATATCTGTTCGGTTCGGGAGGCATGAAGGGTTATCGGAAAATCCTGACCGTTCTTGTTTTTTCAGTTTTCTAAGTTTAGGAGAAGGGAAGAAGGCACCGGAACAAAACTCTCCATAAATAGCTCTAAATATTTTCTTAAATTGAACATGACTTATGAAATGACGAGAAAACCGTACGAAAGACATGTAACATCCGAGATTGCAAAATTTGCGTGGCAAGCTAATTGGGAAAATATTTCCATATTTTGTAGCAAAGACAGTATAGGTCGGTCTCCAACAATGAGTATTCTGACTTTTGGATATGCCTCTCTTTTGTGTCCAAGTCAGAGACGATAAATGCATTAGGAGTATTTTAGGTACTTCTGGATATTTTTCAAGCACCACTTCATCGCTCGGATAGCCATCCATGGCTAGCAAATTAGGAAACTATTTTCATAGTTTGTAGCCGATACGGTAGGTCGATCTCCAACAATGAGATCCCAATCTGTTGCATATGCACCTCTTTCGTCTCCAAGTCAAAGGCGATTAATGAATTAAAATAACCTACCCTACATACCTCTAGAAACACCACTTGGCCGTTGCTCTTACCGGAGCCCTCAAACTCAACATGTCCATCTAGACCGTCGGCGATGTCAGGGAATATCGACCGCAGCTTCTCCTCCATGTCAATCACAACCTCCAACGACCAGTCACTACCACCACCTGGAAGTTGTAGCCACACGAACATGGTGAACCTTTCAATGACAAGCACCTTGAGAAGTTTCCCATCCGAAGACGTCGCCAAGTGTATTTGTTTGACGCCACGGCAGGTGGGCGGGAGCTTCACCGAGCCGAGCTTCCTAGTGACCATGTCATAGCTTACGATTTGATTATGGTGACCCTCTAGCCCGTGGATGACGCCGCCGCGGAGGACGGCGGGGTTCTTCAGCGACCACCATGGGTGGCAACGGTCGCCGCACACATTCGTGACAGGACCCCAGCATGTGGCACGCGATGAGGCGGTCTGTACTTTGAATCCATGTGTGTCGCACTGATCGGCCACGAGAAGAACGAAGGAGAAGTCAATGCCATCGGCGGCGGTGAGCAGGACATACTCGTGGGGGTTCTGGATCCCCGGTGGCTCGGATAAGAATGTGCGTGCGCCGCTCATAGGGTCGTACACACATAGCTTGGAGCGAGTGTCGGACTCGGGTCGGTTCCTGATGAATCTGCGCCGAAGGAGGAGTAGGCCACGCCTGGACGTCAAAACAAAATACTCGTCAAAGAGGCGAGCGGTGTCGCGCGACGACATGAAGGGGGCGAGGTGATCGTCGCAGAAGGACGCGGCGCCGCGGGTGACCGGGTGGACCAAGGTGGGTATCTTGTTGTCGTAGCAGGTGCGGAGATGCACGAGGATGCACGGAGCCACTCCTTGATGGCTGGCGACAGTACCGCGTATGAAATCCGGGCCGAGGATATCACGCCGGAGGAGCTTGGAGACGGCGGCGCAGCGGACGAGAGTGCGGGCGTCGGAGCGCGCGACTATGTCGAGCATGATATCTGCCGGCAGCGTCCGCGCTACCGGAGCCTCCGGCATAGATGCGTTTTCTCGTGGGCGTTTCGGTGAAGCCATGGCGACTGGCGTACGGCTGTACACGAGGGCGAGGCGACGCGTTAATATGTCCTGTCGTTACGTGTAAGGAAAGGCAAAGTTGAGTCTAATTAGGAAACGATCAGAATCAGAAGCAGCACCGAAAACATGCATATAGCAAAAGCAGCAGACTTCAAACTCGATTTATATATCCAACAATCCAAATAATCCTTCAGATAGATGATTATTCAAGAGAATCATGATTCTACGCTCGTGGCTGCCGGTTTTCAAATAAATACTTCCCTTCATTATTGAAATAACTGACTTGAGTTTGTCTATATTTATATGTATTTATATACTAAAACATGTTTAGAGACATACCAATCTAGACAAGCACAAGTCACTTATTTTGGGACAAAGGGAGTAATATTGACCATCATCTATACTCCCCCTCCATGTCATTTCCATTTTATCAATAATTCTGGTACAGTTTCCTACAAATTGCCTTCACAAACTTTTTGCATGAAGTGTAAACAATTCCTCCACAAATAGTGCTTCGGTGTCCTCCCCTCTTCCCAAACTTAGGAAATTGAAAACATAAGGAGTGTCAGAGGTCAATACGTGTCGGTTTGGGAGGTATAAAGGGTTATCGGCCAATCCTAGCCGTTCTTGTTTTTTTAATTTTCTAAGTTTAGGAGAAGGGGAGGACACAGGAGCAAAACTCTCCATAAAAATCCATAAATACTTAAAAAATTGAACATAAGTTATAAAATGATGAGAAAAATGTACGAAAGACATGTAGCATCCGAGATTGCAAAATTTGCTTGGCAAGCTAATTAGGAAAATACTTCCATACTCTGTAGCAGAGACAGTAGGTCGGTCTCCAACAATAAGTATTATCGTGGGAATGGTCACGGCAGATGCTACAATCGGCAGCAAGTAGTAGAACGAGGGGCAAGGGCGGCCAGCCATCTGCGGTGCGAGATGAGGGCAAGAGACACAGGGTTTTACCCAGGTTCGCCCCCTCGGAGGGTAAAGACCTACTCCTGCTAGATTGTATTATGAGGATGGTACAATGGGCGAGCTCGGCGGCTAGGCGGCGAGTCGCTTGGGTGTATGATGGAACGTATCTCTAATCGCTCTATAGGGGGGTTTATATAGGCTCACCTCCCCTAGGGTTTACATATCTCAACCGATTCAGTTAAAGCTTCGGTACTCGTTTAACCTAATCCGACTGGGCCTATCTACTCGCCTGGGCCTTCAGCTTCCAGTCGCTTGGTTCCTTGCTGGGCTTCAATCCAGTCGCCGTCTTGCAGGCCCACTCGCCAGTTCTTGGGCCAGTCGGAAACGTCCTGCTGGGTATACCCCAGTAGGCGTATCCCCATCAGTAGTCCCCGAGGCCGCCGTCGATTAAGCGTAGGTGGCTGCTGGCAGTCGGAGTATACGGCTTCAGAGTAGACATCCAGTCGAATCGTCGGCGGGCTCTTGTATAAAGGAGAAAACTAGTCATCCTGATCGTAGCTTTGGCGAGTCGAGTCGGCGAAACACTGTCATAGTGATCGGGTCGGCGAGTCGAGTGGCCGAAGTTGGACCGTTAACCGTGGTCAAACTAGCCGTTGGGGTAATCCAACGGTAAATTTTGGCGTAATCACCGCGTAGTAACGGCTCCCTGATTTGACGGGTAACAACCGCTATATAAGAGGAATGGCAGGCGATCAGAGAACCACCTTATCACCATTTCCTCCGACTGCGCGCACCTTTCGCCTCCCTTCGCATCGCGATCCAGCCGACCCGAAATCCCCCGACCCCCAGCAAATCTCTCTGCCATGGCCCTTTCCACCGAGCCGTGGGGTAGATCTAAATGCACGAGGGCGCAACTGGCTTCCTTCGAGGAGGCCGGGATCTTGCGAGCCGGCTGTTGGCGTATTCCTGCAGCCGGAGAAACGACCCCGAATCCGCGAGAAAGGGAGTTCATCTGCTTCACCAGCCATCTCGAACGGGGGCTAGGGTTCCCCACGTCCTTGTTCTTCCGGCGCTTCTGCGCCTACTACGGGATCCAGCCTTCGGATCTGGGTCCCCACAGCATCGAGAAGCTCGCCATCTTCGTGGCGTTCTGCGAATGCTACTTGGGCTACCGGACCTACTTCCCCTTGTGGCAAGATCTGTTCCACGGACGGATCAGCCGCGAGGAAGCGGGCGGCCCAATGCTAGCCGCAGGCGTCCTAACCTTCCAGCTCAAGTCAAAGGCTTCATTCTTCGATCTGATGCTGCCCGCCAAGGCAGCAAGCGACTGGAAGAAGTCGTGGTTTTACGTAGCCGAGGCGAACCTAGAGGGCGAGGCGGCGATCCCGCAGTATTCCGCCAATCGGTCTGAGCCGCGTCATCTCCAAGTCGGCAAGCTCCCCAACGATCAGCGGATGGTCGTCGACGAGATGCTCCAGACCATCCGCGGTCTGAAGAAGAAGGGCCTCCAAACGATAAACCTGTACAACTGCTGGCTCGGGCGGCGGCTCGTCCCGCTCGCTCAGCGCGAGCACTACATGTACCAGTACACGGGCCGGGGAGACTCGACGAAGGCCTGCCTCGACGAATGGAAGCTGGAGGACTACATCCCAGCACTGAAGAAAATTACCCAGGCGGTGTACCTAGACGCACAGGCTGGGGTCGCCCCTATACCGCAAAGCGTCCAGCTCCAACGGTAATCGCTTCACTTCGCTCGCAGTCGCAGTTTATGCAGTCGCGGTAATTCTAATTTCATCTTGTATTCATTGCAGCTATTACAAGTGGTGGAAGGATGGCTCCCACCTTCGGACGATGAGAACTCAAGCTCGTCCGTCCAGGACGTGGGCGAGTCGCCTCCCGCCAAGGGCAATGCTGGGAGCGACGTGGGCGACAGCGACGACGAATCCGAAGAAGAAGTCGCCCCAATGCTACGCAAGACCCGTGGGCAGCGTCAACGAGAGCTTGAGACAAGTAAAAGCCTCAAGCGTCATGATGACGACGATGAGCTTCCAGAAACCACCTCGCGCCGCCAGGCGACTCCATCGAAAAAGAAGAAGAAGGAAAAGGAGGTGAAGGCGCCTCCGAGGAAGACGAAGACCAGACCGACGAGGCCGGCCTCGCTGCCGCATTCATCGAGCAGTTCTGACGCCCCCAGCCCGGCCAAGGACGAGGCGCCGCCAACGACAGCCGTGCTGGACACGGCGACCGTGGAGGTGCCGCTGGCTTCACTGCCTCCGCCATTTGCCCCAGTCTCTGGGCTAGGGGATGCTCCGGCTGCAGCGGCTTCACCTTGCAAGGAAGCTCCTGCCGAAGATATCCCAGAGGCTCTGGCTGCAGCCTCAATAACGAAGAAACCGTCCGTGTCTTGGGCACGCGACGTCCTAGAGATGGGGCTCAGTCGCAAACTGGGCCCTGAACTGGAGAAACCGGTCGGCCTCCGTACGGGGCTACGCTTTATTCCAGTCGCCAAGTGAGTACACTCACCCTTCTTTGTCTTTCATAATTGCTTGAATTATTTTTGCTTATACGATTGATGCACAGGACCGGAGTGAAGAGAATGGGCCACCCGACCGTGGCTAAGGTGCCACCCGTCGTTAGCGAGGAGGATCCTTCCCGCAAGAGGAAGGCGGACGAGGTCGTCGTCTCTGCGGATGGCAGCAAGAAGGCCAAGGGTGACGACGTCGTCACTATTTCTGACGACACAGCGGTTGCGCCAGCCGGACCCGTAACGGAGGCAGCCGCGTCTACGAAGGAGGGCGTTCCCTTGCCTGGAACGGCCGAGCCGACCTCCTTTGGAGCGGGTGCCTCTATCGCCACCTTCCCGCGCTTCATGACCAAGGCGGACGCGGCAAGTGGAACTTCGCCCTCGAGCCACGCTCCTGGGACCGCCGATGCTGAAGTCGACCAACATCGTGGGCACACTCCTGGGGCAGCCATCCAGGTACCTCCAGTCCCCGAGTATTAGGTCGGTGCTTTGCAGCGGCCTGATTCTTTTAATGTCTTATCTTTTTTTTTCGTATCCAGTCCCCGAGTGCGCACGCGCTGAATTTCAGCGGGTGGACACTTAGGAATTTCTTTGAGTACCAGTCCCCGAGTGCGCACGCACTGAATTTCAGCGGGTGGGCACTTAGGAATTTTTTGATTGCCAGTCCCCGAGTGCGCTCTCGCTGAATTTCAGCGGGTGGGCACTTAAGAATTTCTTGATTGCCAGTCCCCGAGTGCGCACTCACTGAATTTCAGCGGGTGGGCACTTAGGAATTTTGCTTTGATTAACTTTTTTGGTGATATGCAGGGTCTACAGCTTGAGTCGGCTGACCGATTGGCCGCGAAACAGCGCGCGGAGAAGGAGCTGGCCATCGTCCAGGAGGCAAACAAAGGGCTTCAGGCTGTTGCCGCGAAGGCAGAGGAAGCTCGCCAGGGGCTTGTCCCCGCTGGTGAATTGGTGGCGGCGCAATCGGCTTTGAGTGCGGCTGAACAGTGGGTCGCCAACCTCGAGCGCGAGCTGCGGGAGGCAAAAGAAGAAGCGAGCTCGGCTGACGGGCGAGCCAAGGCCGCCATTGCAGCCGCCGAAGAGGATCGCAAAGTGTCCGATGCCCTTGTTGCTGGGCTTCAGTACGACCATACGTCGCTTCAAAGCTTCATCACGGAACTCGCCCACCCGTTGATTGGTAAGTGCGTCTGCCCCTTCCGGTGGTTGTGCCTTTTGTGGTGTCCGTCATATTCATTATTGTCTTCTACTCGCAGGTCACATCATCGATAGCGCGGAAGAGGCAAGCTCGTTCGACGCGCGGCAGTGTGTAAGCATGCTTGTCGACTCGGCAACGTTGTCGGCGACGTGCATCCGTGCCTATCTCCAAGAGATATCGCCCACGGAAGTGATTCCCAGCGACCTCGTTGAGGTCTGGAGGTATTTGGAGAAGGCGCCCGCGGTTGTTGAGTTCATGACGCGGTCGGCGTTTCGGCGCGGAGCGGCGACGGCGCTTAGTCTTGGACTTGCCCACTTCCCCGAGGACTTCGACATCGACGATGTGACGAGTGGCTACCCATCGTCGACTGGCGCGGTGGAGCTTTCCGAGGTCCTCAAGTTGCAAGATCGCGCCGCCGCGTACTCGGAGCGTGTTTGGGCAATGGGCGACCTCCTTTCGTACCAGGAAACGGTCGTCGTGCCGAACGACCCCGAGCCGCCGCATCGTGATTTCAAGGTCGAGCAGCCCTTTCGCGCGGCGATGGGTGAACTGACGACGTATCCATCGAACCCGTACACGCCGTTCATCCGCAATCGCCGGGGTGTTGGTGAGTCGTCATCAAAGCCTGCAGAGTAGAATAGGTTGCCTTGTGGCGTTAACAGCAGGTCTGCCATGCGGGCATATGTTGTAACATGAGACAATGCGACATGTAATCGAATGAGACATCGTGTCTATTTTGGTATGTGTCATGTGTTTGTGATTGTTGTTTGAACGAGTCCCCGAGCGCGTCCTCCCTTTTGTGGGGTTTACCTCGTATGTGATATGTTTGTTGTTTTTATGTGTTTTATCATTGTGGTCGACTCGCTCGAGCTCGGAGAGCCAGTCGCTAGGCGACTCCCTTGAGTGCTATGTACTTTGCCGTTTTCCCATGCGCAAACGAGGTCGGGTGGCCGAGTCCCCGAGCGTGGTACTTGGTTGTTCTAGGCGCGACTCGAGGGTGATTGAGGACTTAGCTTGTTACTTTGAGCGTGTCACTCCTGCCTGGCCCGTGGGGTCAGTCGCGTGGCAAGTCTTGGGCATGCTCTCCTACTTGGCGTTTTTCTCGGACCGCTCGCGATGAACTGGTCTTCAGTCCCCAAGCGTGGTACTTAGCCGTTCGAGTCGCTATGCCAAGGATGCGGAGGACCATGGTCGCTGTAAGAAGCGAAGGCAGTTGTCTTGGTTCGTAGAACCAGTCGAGCTAGGCGACTCCAATGGGGCTCCGGGTAGGCGTTTTTCGTGGACGATGCAAGACCTGATGTGACTCAGTGCTCTTGCACCGCACTACTTGGCCGTGCCGATCGCTGTACCAAAGGTTGACTTCTGCGGTTAGCGTAACGCTGTTATTACGAGTGCGAGTGGCACAAGACATGGAGAGTAGGCGCAATTTGCGGTAACCGTTTCCTTTTATTTCATAGCGACTGGAGAGTACATATGTGGGGTTCTAGGAGTAGAACTTCCGTAGGAGGTTTACATTCCATGGTCGCTTGACGTCGAGTTCGCCGTCCCCGCGGACGTCGATGAGGTAGTAGGCGTCGTTGCCGAGTACGCGCCCGATGGCGAATGGCCCTTCCCACGGAGGGGAGAGCTTGTGCATGCCCTTATTGTCCTGGATGAGGCGTAACACCAGGTCGCCTTCTTGGAAGGTGCGAGTTTTCACCCGTCGGCTGTGGTAGCGGCGGAGTCCCTGCTGGTAGATGGCGGTGCGTGACCGAGCGAGGTCACGTGCTTCGTCGAGTTGGTCGACCCCGTCTTGGCGGGCAAGCTCGTTTGCGGCCTCCGTGTAGTGGACGACCCGCGGCGAGTCGTGCTCGAGGTCAGTGGGCATGACTGCCTCGGTGCAGTAAACCATGAAGAAGGGGGTGAACCCTGTCGACCTGTTGACTGAGGTGCGGATCCCCCAGATGACAGAGGGCAACTCCTCGACCCAGCACCCGGCGGTGCGTTCGAGTGGTACCTGGAGTCGCGGCTTCAGGCCGTGGAGGATGCTTTGGTTGGCCCGTTCTGCCTGGCCGTTGGATTCCGGGTGGGCGACCGACGCGAGGTCGAGCCGGATGTGGTGCTCTTCGCAGAATTCGGCCATGGCTCCTTTGGCAAAGTTGGTGCCATTGTCCGTGATGATGCTGTTTGGGAACCCGTAGCGATATATGAGCTCGCGTAGGAATTTGGTGACGTCTTCCCGTCGCATTTCCTAACTGGCTTGGCCTCCACCCACTTTGTGAATTAGTCGACAGCGACTAGCAGGTGGGTGTAGCCGGAGGGGGCCTTCTTGAAGGGGCCCACCATTTCCATGCCCTACACAGCGAATGGCCAGGTGATGGGGATTTTTTTGTGCGTTGAGCTCGACACGTGCGTCTGGTTGGCGTACTTCTGGCACCCGGCGCACCGCTGAACAATGTCGGTAGCATCGGCGTGTGCGGTGGGTCAGTAAAAGCCATGTCGCATAGCCTTGGCGACCAGAGAGCGGGCGCCGGCGTGGTGGCCGCAGTCGCCGGAGTGGATATCGTGGAGGATCTTGCGTCCTTCGGCGGGTTGGACGCAGCGTTGGAACACGCCGGTGACACTGCACTTGTGGAGCTCGCTGTCGATGATGGTGTAGGACTTGCAGCGGAGAGCGATCATCCGGGCGTCCGTCTCGTTTGCCGGCAAGGTGCCGGCTTCCAGGTAGGCGATGTAGGGCTTGGTCCAGTCGTCTGGCTCGTTAACGAGTGCGACCAGGGCTGCCTCTGGTTGGAGCGGGACTCCGATGTCGATCTCCCTCGGGGGAGAGACTGATGGTTTGGTGATCGTGTCAAGGAAGACGCCGGCGGGTGGTGCGAGTCGAGCCGACCCGATGCGAGAAAGTGCGTCGGCCTCCTCGTTCTTCCGCCTGTCGATCCACTCGACGGAGTAGCCTGTGAAGTGTCCGCCCAACTTGTCCACTGCTTGGCGGTACACCGCCATGGTGGGGGAGACGGCGTCGCAGGTGCCGGCGACTTGCCCTGCGACGAGATCGGAATCGCCGTAGCAGCTTAGGCGGTTGACATTCATCTCCTTGGCTGCTCGCATGCCGTGGAGTAAGGCCTCGTACTCAGCCATGTTGTTGGTGCAGGGTGTGAAGTCGAGGCAGAGGATGTAGTGGAGCTTGTCACCCTTTGGCGAAGTTAGCACGATCCCTGCGCCTGCGCCGTCCGCATTCTTGGAACCGTCGAAGTGCAGGCTCCAGTAATGGAGGTATGGCAGCTTCTCTGGCTGCTGGGCCTCTTCCCAGTCGGCGATGCAGTCCGCGAGGGCCTGCGATTTGATCGCTTTTCGCGGCTCGTATTTGATGTTGTGGACGCCGATCTCGACGGCCCACTTGGCGACCCGCCCGGTCGCCTCACGTTTGCGGATGATGTCCTGCAGTGGTGCCGAGGAAACGACCGTGATCGGGTGCTCCTGGAAGTAGTGCGGCAGGCGCCTCTGAGCTCTGAAGACCGCGTATACCAGCTTTTGGTACTGGGGGTACCGCTGGCGCGACTCGGTGAGGACCTCGCTGATGTAGTATACCGGTCGCTGCACTAGGCGCTCCTTTCCTTCCTCCGGTCGCTCGACGACCATCACGGCGCTGACGACGCGCTCGGAAGCCGCGACGTAAACCAGCATGGGTTCTTTGTCGGCGGGGGCGGCGAGTAGCGGTGCGGCGAGTAGCACCTTTTTGAGATCGCGGAGCGCGTCATCCGCCTCCTTGTCCCACTGGAAGGTGGGGTTCTTGCGCATCAGGCGGTATAGGGGCATCGCCTTTTGGATATGCCTCTCTTTTGTGTCCAAGTCAAAGACGATAAATGCATTAGTGGAGCCTAGGTACTTCTAAAAGCACCAATTGGTCGCTCCTATTACTGGAGCCCTTGAACTCGATAGGTTCATCTAGAATGTGAACGATGTAAAACGTCTAGCAACTACGTCTCCTTCCCCTTGAGAGTCCACCGACAGTTCCCGGACCGATCCCGAGCCCTCTTCACCGGCGCTGCCGGTTGGAGATGGCGAAGGAGAGGCGCCGGCGTAGGTTCTAGTAGTAGTAGTGGTGGTAGTGGTAGTGGTAGTGGTAGTGGTGGTGGTGGCGGTGGTGGTAGTGGTGGTGGTGGCGGTGGTGGTAGTGGTGGTGGTGGTAGTGGTGGTGGTGGTGGTCACTGTAGTCACGGTAGTCGTATTCGCGGTAGTCGTAGTAGCGGCGGCAGCGGCGGCAGCAACAGCAGTAGTAGTAGTTTGCGTCGGCCTTCTGCCGTGGTTGCCGGTGCTCTGGCTGCTTCCGAGCTGCAGTCTGGAGGTGTTCTCCCGTGCCCTTCTCGTTGTGCTCCCATAGAGGGAGACGGAGTTGTTGTAGGGGGTGGACGAAGATCTGGCTCAAATAAGCTCGTCTAGCCTCAAGATCTAGAGGCTTTGGTGCCTCTGCCTTTGGATGATGGACTCCTGTGCGGCGAAGCTGCTCCCGACCGGTCGTGGAGGCGAGGGGGAGTGGCTTGCGGCGCGGGCATTCGCGATGACGCGTTTCTCCTGGCTGGCCATGGAGGCGAGGGGGAGATGCGTGTCGGCGTCTTGCTCTTGGCATCTGCAAGATGGAGGATGGTGATTCTGCTGGTGTTGCTTATGTTTCCTTGCTCTGGTGGCCGAGGTGACGAGCAGGTCAGGGGCATGGGCGATCCCAGTGGCGTCGGGGAAGTTGCTATTCTGGCGGAAGCTCCCAAGCGGTGGCGAGAGGCGTCGCCGCTACCTTTGGCTGATGGGGCGCCACAGGACGGCCACAGCCCCTCCAAGCGCGAGCCCACCCTAGGTCGTGCTTGGGCAGGGTGTGGGCCCCCTGGCCGCCTCCCAGCCTCACCTCTTCATCTATAAGAAGCCCCTAATGCCTAAACCCTAAGCACCCAATCAATATTCCACGAAACCATCTGTAGCCGCCACCACCATCATACCTAGATCGGGGGATCTGAAGCTCTTTCCGGCACCCTGTCGGAGGGAAGATCATCCCAGAGGCCTTCTTCTTCATCATGCCAGCCTCCGGTATGAAGCGTGAGTAGTTCCACCTTGGACTACGGTTCCATGTAGTAGCTAGATGGTTGTATCTTCTCCTTTGTGCTTTCATGTCTAAATCTTGTGAGCTCCGTTCATGATCAAGATCTCATCTATTTGTAATCATGCATGTTGTGTTTGCGGGGATCTGATGGATATTGAAATTACTATGTCAGATTGATTAATGGTTTTATCTTATTGATTCTATCATGTTTGTGTTGTTTATGATCTTGCATGCTCTCCATTGTTAGTAGCTATCTTGGTCAAGTAGTTGCTAGTGACTCCAAGAGGGGGTATTTATGCTCGATAGTGGGTTCATGCCTCTATTTAATCTAAGAGAAGTGACAGAAATTTCTAAGGTTATAGATGTGTTGTTGCCACTAGGGAGAAAACAACGGTCTCTTATTTATGGAACAAGTGGATTGTTTACCTTACATACTTTGCTTAAAGCAATTGTCTGTTGCTTGCAACTTAATATTGAAGGGGTTCGAATGATAACCCAAAGGTGGACTTTTAGTCATAGATGCTATTGGATGGCGGTCTATGTATCTTGTTGTATTGCCCAATCGAATCTCATATGATCTTTATGTCTAGTATTGCATTGTTATGCCTTGCTCAGTCCTGTCAATTGCCCTACTATAATTTGTTAACATGCATGCCATGTTTGTTTCTCTAAGGAGAACACCTCTAGTGAACTATAGACCCCGGTCCAATCTTTACCATTGATACATCTTCTACTGTTACTGTTTACTTTCTGCAAAGCTATCATCACCTTCCACACCATACAGTTAATCCTTTCTTACAGCAGCCAGTGAGATTGACAACCTCACTATTAGTTGGGGCAAAGTCTTGAGTTTGTGTTGTGTAGGTTTCTATGTTGCTTACAACACCTTTGAGATGTTTCCTTCCTCCTACTGGTTCGATAATATTGGTTTTTTATTAAGGAAAGACTTGCTGTTGTGCTGCATCACACCTTTCTCTTGGGGTTTTCTGATGAAGCGCTCCCACGTTGACGCAGCGCCATCAGTCCACGACCCTATGTCCGCGACAAGGAGCTCTCTGGCCTCCACGGCAAGTAGCTCGCCAGCGTCCGCAACGAGATCTCTAGCGTCCGCGACGAGGAGGCTCGATAGTGCAGACGAGAAGGAGCTCGTCGGCATCCGCAACGAGGAAGCTCACCGGCACGGATAAGGAGCTCAGTGGCGTCCATGAGAAGGAGCTCGCCGGCGTCCGCAACGAGATCTCTAGCGTCCGCGACGAGGAGGCTCGATGGTGCGGACGAGAAGGAGCTCATCGGCATCCGCGACGAGGAGGCTCGCCGGCATGGACAAGGAGCTCAGTGGCATCCACGAGAAGGAACTTGCCGGCGTACGCGATGAAGATCTCGCTGGTGACACTCGGCGTCAATGCCATTTTTTTTATTCTCAAAATTTGGAGTGGTGGCGTTTAAAATTATGCACGTCGTAACTGTAAAAAAATACTACAGGTGTTTGACCCTAGACGCCAGTGGTGTATGGGTTGAACGCCACCAACCTTACATTCCAAACGCCACCACTAGCCCTTTTACTACTATATTGTTTGAAGCTTTGATAGATACTACAGCGTATAAGAGATTACCCTTAATTATTGGTGAAAAACATAACTAGCCCTTTTACTACTATTGTTTGAAGCTTTGATAGATACTACAGCGTATAAGAGATTACCCTTAATTATTGGTGAAAAACATAACCATCTCACGTCCATTAAATTTTGCGTCCATAAGTATTTCTGTAACATGCTGCTTGTTACTGTATGTCTTATACGGTATAAGTTATACCCTTTCGTCATGCAAGAGAGTTCTTAAAGAGATTTATGTTGCGGCGATATACATAGTTGTAGCAGACCAGGAAGTGGAAAACAACAAATTAAAAATATGTGACGATAGAATTATTTTTGACAATAGTTATGGTAACCATACGAGTTGGTCCACTTGTACAGAATTATTTTTGCACAAGAGACATATTTTTGGAAAAAATAATTTTGTGGGATCCGGTCCACGGATTTAGAGGCGTGGACCAACTTATGTGAAAAGAACAAGATTAGCAACCGTTTTTTCTAGATCTGATTATAAATCAGGTCTGGTAGAATTATTTTCCATATTTTTGATGGGTCGGAGGTGCATGCATGATGGTTTGGTTACTTGACTGGCTTGTAGTAGCCGTAGACAGCGTAGAAGGACTGCAACAGCGTGAGTGCGAGCAAAACGACGGCGGCGACGACCGATGTGGTCACCCACGGGTTGGTGAAGTAGTTGGTCACCAGCTGGGAACGCCAGCGGTTTAGCAATCCTCTCTGGTACGTGTTGACCTCCTGCATGACGCCGGCGAGGTAGTTGCGGTCGGCGGAGGTGTGCGTGTCCTTGCAGAGGCGGCTAAAGAACCCCACGGCGGCGGCGGCCCCCTTATCGCCGCCGTTCATGTGGTTGACCAGCACCCCGCAGCGGTGGAGGAGGCGCACGTCGTCCGTGGTCTTGAGGAGGCAATCCATGAAGATGGCGTACGCGATGATGCGGCCGGATGTGGCCGGGTAGGTCTGCTCGAAGGCGATCAGATTCCGGAACAGGGGCTCGCTGTAGTCGAACGAACAGCTGGAGCGGCGGGATCTCCAGGATGCCTCGGCGGCGGCGGAACGTGACGTCGAGGAAGCTCAGGGCGCCATGCTCACGTTCGCGTGCACGGAACCGAACGCCGGCCTCCTCCAGCTCGGTGGCGCACGGAACCCACATCGTGCGCTCCGGCGACGACGGCTGCTGCTGCCGCTGATCCGACGATGGCGGGAAGTCGACGGAGAGGTAGAAGAGGTGGAGGAGGTGGTGCACGTCGTGGCAGCGGACAGGCGTAGAGTGCAGCCTGTGCGGATGGAGCGAGCGGAAGAGCTGGAGGCCACCATTGACGAGGGCGGCATCGTCACGCTCGCGCTGGCCGCCGCCGCCGCTACTGTCGTTGCCCTTGCTCCTGAGGCTCTTGAGGAGCTTCCGGAGGAGAGCGGATTTCCCACATGTAAGTTGGGCCCCCGGCACCATCTGTGCCACAGATTTGTTGGAGATTCGTGCGAAGTCAATACAGTCAATCGTCTGTCGTACGTTTATATTTAAGCCCTCCTGTTTTTTGGTATTTCATCCGCAGTCCAGGGGAGAGAATAACCACCCCACCGGCTCACACCAACCCCCAGCCCACGCGGCCAGTTTGTGGTTGGATCCAGTTTGTGGTTTTTTGGGCCCCCTACTTTTCCTTTTAGTTTTTCTTCATGCTTGGATCCAGTTCGTTGTTGAATATTTTGTTTGGATTAAATTCGTGGTTGAATCTTGATTGAATCTTTATTGAATCTTGTACAAATTTTGTTTAAATTCGTGGATATGGGGCCCTACTTTTCCTTTATTGAATCTTGATTAAATTCATGGTATAATGTATTATCAAGTTTTTGACAGGGATCTTGTATGGATTTTGTTCATGTTTGGATCCTTTCTTTTCATTCGTGGTTGGATCTTGATTTGAGTTTCTTGTTTGGATGAATCTTTTAAAAAGTGATGTTGGAAACGTGTATGAAAAATAACCATATCTAGTTTATGGATGAAACATGTATTTCCTCTTTCCAGATTCTGTTCATGGATAAAACTTGTATGATTTCTTGAATGATTTTTAATATCAGATTAAGGTCGTGAGACTACTTGTTTTATCTTGACAGGTGACATGTATGAAACTGATGTTTGATCTTGCTTGTAGCTAGACTAAACCATGTGTGTAATAATTTACTAAAACTTGTATGAATCTTTAATGTTTTTTGGATTTTGTATGTATGATCTGCACTTATAAATATCCATAAAAAATTATGCATGCTTCATTTTTAGAATAAAAAATGTCCATAAAAAACATTGTTGAATATTCCTGAAATTTTAAGAGAAAATATGAGGTGAAATAGAAAAAGAAACGTGTGTGTACAATTTTTTTGATTAAATTTATGAATCTAGAATATTTAGTGAATAATAAATATATATTAATATTTATAAATCTTTAAAATATTTAGTGTACAAGTTCTGTACTTGGCAGAAACAAGTTTGTAAAACATGTGAATCTTGTATGAAACTTCTGAATCTATGATGAAATAAAGTAAGAGTGTCTAAATATTGTTGAATAAAAAGTACAAGAATAAAATTTATCAAATAAGATTGCTCAAAAAACAAATTGTGCATGTTTCATTTTTAGAATAAAAAATGTACATAAAAACATTGTTGAATATTCCTAAAATTTTAAGAGAAAAATGAGGTGAAAAAGAAAAAGAAACATGTGTGTAGAAAAAATTATTGATTAAATTTATGAATATGGAATGTTTAGTGAATAATAAATATATATTAATATTTATAAATCTTTAAAAAAATTAGTGTACAAGTTCTTTACTTGGCAGACACAAGTTTGTAAAACATGTGAATCTTGTATAAAACTTCTGAATCTAGGAAGAAACAAAGTAAGAGTGTCTAAATATTGTTAAATAAAAAGTATAAGAATAAAAATTATTAAATGAGATTGTAAAAAAACAAATTATACATGTTTCATTTTTGGAATAAAAAATGTACATAAAAAGTTGAATATTCCTGAAATTTTACAAAAAAAATAAGGTGAAAAAGAAACAGACATTATGCAGATTGTTTAAAGAAACATGTTCTCGGTATAACATGTGTAGGGTTTTATATAGCAACGAAATATGTATTCTGTGAAATAATGAGGTGTAAAAGAAACAAACATTATGCATGTATTTTGTGAAAAAATTATATGAATATCTTTTGGCAGAAACAAGTTTGTAAAACGTTTGAATCTTATATGAAACTTCTGAATCTAGGATGAAATAAAGTAAGAGTGTCTAAATATTATTAAATAAAAAGTAGAAAAATAAAAATTATCAAAAGAGATTGTTGAAAAAATAAATTATGCATGTTTTATTTTCAAAATTAAAAATGTACATAAAAAATTGTTAAATATTCCTGAAATTGTACGAGAAAAAATAAGATGAAAAAGAAACAGGAACGTGTAGAAGACTATCGATTGTAAGGAGATAAACAAGTGATTTTTTTATAATATCCGAAAACGTTAAGGGTTAAATAGAAAAACTGCAGCAGGCCCGAGAGATGAGGTGTGAGGGTTATTTTGTAAAACGTATAGCACGAATCTCCAACAATTGGTGCCGAGGACCCCTCCTAGGGGGGAGTTGCATTGACGAAGAAGGGGACCTGGTTGCTGAGAAGCAGCAGGTCGCGCTTCACGGATTCCCAGACCCAGCACCGCCCGAACAGCTGCCTCCACTCGTCGTATTCCACACTCTCCATGGCCATGCCTTCACCTGACGAAGAAGAAGAAGATGGAGCTGTGGCCAACCGCGCGTACTTGAGCAGGCGGTGGAGGACGAAGCAGCCGTCCAGCACCATAGTGGTCGCCAGCTGCTCGTCGTTGCTCATGCTCATGCCGCCGCCCTGCTTGGAGTAGGAGGCCCGAATCCGCGGAGCCAGCCTCGTCATCGTGTCGAAGCATCTGCGAAGCAGCGGCCCGTGCACCTCCGGCGACCAGGCCTCCGCCGCTGACTCTCCCTCTCCCACGACGAGCTTGCGGACGCAGCACCTCTTGTACTGCTCCAGCCTCTCCATGCTGGCGCTTCTTTCGAAGAGGGGCCCGATGCAGACCACCATGGGGGCGTAGGCGCCATTGTTGCCCTGTGCGAGCTCCCCGGGGACCTCGCAGATTGTGGGAGGCTCTCTGCCGGACCCTTGAGGAATCACCGTGCTCACCTCCTTATCCATTGCCATGAAACCACCCTCGTCAGGTATCTCACTTTTGAGAGGCCGGCCCCGAAGAAATGAAATATTATGCTCCTGGAAATTCTCCTTGCCAGCAGCTGATGAGGATTATATTATTGACCCACGCACATATAGCAAATGTGATGCTAATTAAATACCGCAAATACTAGCTAGTGTGTAATCTTGAAATTATTTAAAAAATATATAAATAAAGCTCAGTGTAACTCAAAACTAGGGAAATTTACCCTGCTTAGCTTGTGGGAATGTTGCCCTTGCCCTATATCTGTGGGATGGTTCTCCTGTTGGCCTCGCGGGTACTTTGTCACCAAGGGAAGCTGGGAAATATATATACATAATGTTCTGTCAGCTTAATGTGCAACACACAAGAAAATGTTTTCAAGATTCTGCAACCTCGATCTGCTTGTCTTTATTTCATCGTGGTGGTGGTGATATATACTACGAGCTAAGTTCTTTTACTTATTGACTATACGGCCGGGTAGTACGAATTTATGAATTGCATGTGCAGAATTTATTTTTTTGGAAGAGCTTGATTTGATCTGTATTGAATCTTGATATCTTCAAGTTACCAATATTTCACCGTTTTCACTATTATTCCTGAAAACCAAATAATTCATCACCTTCAATACAAAATAGTATCAATACACATTATCTTGTCAAGATACGTTTTGACTTTTGAATACAAAACATAGTGGGTGGTTCAAATGCATGTAGGTAGTGATTCATCCGTCATCGTGTCATATTTGCCCTGAATATATGCATATATATAATTAAGGGCCAGCCTACTGCAGGAAGAAAGAGTTTTGACGATATTGCACCTCTGCTTCTTTTTTTACTTCATTGTGCTCATACGAGCTCAGTAGTTCTTATTGTTATAAGCAGACTAGAACCAAGTTATATGATTACACGTACAGAGAACAATTATTGTTAGTTAGAAGAACTTTTTTTAGCTACCACAATTTCACTTTACTGACACGTATTCACTATTCTAGAAAACCAATAATTCACCTTAAATTAATTACAGAACAACATAATATAATCTTACACAGATGTTGTGGGACAGGAAAAGGTTGTTTCTCGATGTTGTCGTCAGGCCAGACTGATACATCTAACAATAAAAGGAAAACAAAGATGTAAATATAATAAACCTTGAAGAAACATTACGTAACACTAAAATTTGACAAGTTTTCGCAAAACAAAACCACGAAAAAAGATGTAAACATAATAAACCCGGCTTGTTAATTAAGGTATTGGTGTTTTTGGATGCCGACCACTAGGCCATGGGAGAGTTCTCTCTGGAGGGTGGATATGGATATGTATTGAATATAGGTATATAGAAGTTACCATCATTTCACTTTACCAACATGTATTCACTATTATCAAAAACAATAAATTCACATTAATTAGAGAATATAACGAGTGTATATTTGACTCAGAGGCTACGTGGAGCTTGTTTTCTGAAAACAAATGAAAATTCTATTTAGAAGTTCCATGAAATTTCAAAAACCAATATGTGGATACATACATATGTGACTACATCTCTGTAATTTTTTGTTAAGCAATAGTGTATATTTTGGGCTGCATGAAAAAAAAATTGTGGCTTCAAAAGGGGAAAACATGATTATGCTTACCATATTTTTCTAAGATCACATCTGAGCATACATGTTGAATTAAACGTGTGCACACATACTAGACATGTCTATGTACTTTTGTATTTTTGTCATGTTGTTTTGAATTCTAAATATAGGGTTTTGCATCTATTATATACTAAAAGCAATATAAGGGTGTTTTTCGAAGCACCACGTTGATCCACATCATCCAAATTATATAGACAGTTAGATCTAACATATACGGCTGAGATTTGAAGATTACATAGATTACGTAAACTGTAATTGGTACATATAATTTACGATGTCACGTTTGCACATGCATGCTCCAAACGGATCTGATCAGAACAAAAAAAAAGAGATAAGATTTAATGAGAGATTGGGAGTCCCGGCCTTACACGTAGGAAGCAGGCTGAAACGTGTTTTAATTGGACAACATAATAATTGTAGTCTACCTCAAAAAAAAAAGATTGGGAGTCCATGCGAAAACAGAAAACACGCAGGCTGAACCAAAGGTGTTCTAAGAAAAAAAATAACGATGGTAGCTATACAATATAGCATACACACCAGTCACAAGAATAATGGTCACAAAGAATTATGTTTTTTTTTGCACAGGGCCGGTCCGGAACGACCGAGAAGCGAGATTTTTATCAGCGATGGAGGTACAATTTACAAATAGGATATGCAGAAAGTAAGAATGTACACCTTGGTCCTTACAATTTGCACAAAATATCCTAGATTCTAAAATGAAAAACGCCATCGGGTCATGCTCCATCTCCACCATGATGCACCCTCGACGCACAGCCAACTGCTTCGTCGCCAGGGACGCGACAACTTGGGACGGAGCGATGGGAGCTTGCTGTGCCGAAACCAGAGGGTCTCCGAGTTGGCATGACTGCCTGGAGGTTGAGTAGCGCCTTCAGCCACCGGCTGGGAGAGGCTGTCGCCGACGAGGAAGGTGGGAGTGGTCGTCTTTCGACCAGCGGAGACGGCGGCAAAAACAAGGCCATCGTGGATGCACTCCTAGGAGAAGCTACGAGTACCCTCTGTCAGAGACCCATCGAACCGCCACCAGCATCGTCTTGACCTCCCTCCTAAACACCACCACGATGGGAGGGGAGAAGCTTCAGATCTTGACTGCAGTGGACCGGCCCACAGAACCTACCCATGCTTATTGTAGGAGACGCCGGCGCCGCTCCTCCTGACCACCCACAGCACCTCGCTGCCAGTTCCATGAATAGCAACACCGCAAGTCTTTGGGCATAGCTCGACAGGGCACAAGACACACTCCAGACCAACATATAGCCAAAAACACTAAACCTAGACTCAAAATCTAACCTTTAACTGTACAGGGAGGGGTTCCTCATCCACCTCAATGCCAGGCGATCACCGGAGAAGGGAGAGGGGGAGCGGTAATGAAGAAGGGGTGTTTGAGATATCGAATTGACTCTAAATCTTAATTCTGCCTACCTTCCAGAAAGTATTATGCACGTAACTTTAGTCAGAATAGGTTTACTCTATACCAAATTAGTTGAATCAACTTTGTCTAACAAAAAAACGTAGGTCAATCATAACCAAAAAAAACACTTGATAGTTCTTTGGGACTTTATCTTAAGAGGCAAGTTTGTATCCTTAAGAAGATCACATAAGACATATTATCATATTTGTACTTAAAATGAACATCTCATAGTATAGGTAGATCTCATAAGCAACCAAAATCCATCACAATTGACAGATTTAGATATTTTGTAAAAAATATAATCAGCGGTACAAATATGATCCGCTCGAGGGAGACATGAATTGATCAATGCAGCCTATATCCTATGTTTGATGTATAGATGACTTATGACGCACCCATACGGGCATCAGAGGAGGACCATGAAAGTTAGCTTTACTCTACGGTGCCAAGAGAAAGCTACTAAAGAGTGTTGAAAAGCCCAGACATAATCTGTTTCTGCGATGGGTTGGGAAAATATTACATGACTGAAAAAACAATAACTAATTATAATGCTCAAGCTATACCACTCAAACCGGTGTATTGCACGATACAAGACCTACATATGAAAAGGCATGTTTAAGATACGTGAGTGGGATATGAATAGTCAAACTTTTCTAACTTCGATTCAAAATACAAGATCCTTCATACATATTTTACACAACCGTTTCCAAGTTTGAAATCGGATATGAGTAGATTAATAAATGAGCAAATATATTAACATATATTCAAATAGTATCTTATATTTCTAACCATGATTATTCCACTTTGAAAATTTATCTTACTTATATAATCATACAACACAATCTGTACTACATATTAAAATACATATGGGCAACTATAACAAATCTAACAATGATGGAAAATATCAAAGTGAAGTAAGACAGAACGGGACAATAGGAATTTTAATAGTTACATGTATCCTTTCGAGCAAATTATTTTATGAACTAGAGAGGCACGTCTTCATTACTTCACATACATACCTCACAACTGATCTAACTTATTTTATTATAGTGGACATATACGCGTTACTTGCAGGGATAATGGATCATAGTCGAACTTCCTATCTAAACAACCCATCATAATTTTGCTGAACCCTTAGTATCAGTTGCATTAAAATATATATTTTTATTAAGTGTACATATAATGAGTAACAGTTTGAGTTCGAACTTCGCATACTGATGTATAGAAAATGTAGGTTAGCTTGCCATACGAACTTTCATTCTAGGTACTAATCTAATATCATGTAAAAAGGAACACATATAGCTGGTAGTCCTGTTTTAGAAACAACGAGAGGAACATAGACACCACTTTCACATGTACACAGACTGGAGACGGGAGTTGTGGAAAATAAAGATTGACAAAGTAACTGCAAATCCCTTGCCATTCACCAAATGTCGCATCCACCTATCAATATTCCACCTTAGTGAGAGACATAGAGCGTCAAGGATCCCTGGTGGGTTGGGAGTATAAATCCTAACCCATCCACATGTAGGTTCTCATGGTTAGTTATGTAGTGTTTTACAAATGATACAAATCGTTAATAGCCAACATTTAAATAGTGTTTACCACATGATATTTTATTCAACATAACATTTACGCTGACTAAACAACCACTTTATATATTTTTTAGTTTATTCACGTTTATGCATAAAATCATAAAGATGGCGCCCTCGCAATTGCGAGGGTCACTGTGCTAGTTTATTTTAAAAGGAGATCCATGTAGCTCAGGATCTGAATGGACTTTTTCGAATAGCATCATATGTATAATCCTGTGAATATTTCCAATATTTTCCCAAAATTATTTGCATGCATGGCACCGATATTTTCTATTACACAATCGCCGGTCTCAAGCATGCGTAAAGGAGAAGTATTATATTAGTCATGGTCATTACTAGTGTTAAGTTGTGATCCAAATTTATATAGAAGGCTAACTTCTGACGAGCCGAGTGAGACATGTGTTCGAGGCTTGGGCCGGTATTGATCGCTGATGACCTAGTTTTTCACTCCTATACATAGTGGCGGCGCCAGGTTTCAGAGGGGATGGTATTGATTTTAAACACTATCCATATAGTGAAGTTTCGCTAGCTGGCGTCCTGATTTTTTCCTCTCTTTGCTGGAGAGGTTTTTCCACGTTAAATCTTTTGTTGCTTGCATGTGTTCTTGTTTCATTCTTCATTTTGATTGTCGTGTTTATAATACCTAGCCACTCTCATGAAATGGAACTAAAAAGAATAGGCTATTTCAAGACACTAAAAATAAAACCCATTTTCAATGTTTGTTCAAGTACACAATATCTTGTTATCTATCACTGTTGGTATTTTTTGATTCGTGTGATCTATCATTACCATCATAAAAATTGTTAGTACTGTATATGTTTCCATGTGAGAAATATATTGAAGAGCTAGATTAGCATAGGATAGATGCAGAAAAACCCTAGAAAAAAAGAACAACATGGAGTATACCTCACTTAAGAAACAAGTTACTTATTTTTACATTGCACACCGACTAAAGAACCGGTGATGTTAAGAATATTATGAGTCCAAATTTCTAAGGTACCAGTTGTATTTGTTTTGGTTATGCGGTAATTAATCAATAAGAGCATATTTAGATAGAATACTGATGGCATAACTATGTTTACATATGCATGCGTGGTCTGTATTAATCAAAAAGCTTCTCAAGTAATATATCATATATTTATCGATGGAGGGTGCATACACATTGATTCATGGCTACGGTGAATACATAGAAACGGTCCAAACTCCCTTGTAATGCTTGTTTCGAGCTTTTTGTGGCCTTAGCTAGGGGCACAAGAAGGTCGCATGAAGCCAAAGTAGATAAACATTGAAAATATTATTTATAAGTGTCATAAAATTCAAAAGACACCATGTGCATTAACATACATTTGTGGGCTCCGTTGCAATGGTTATTTCGAGCTTTGAGTTTCCTTTATAAATTGAAAATAAAGTTGCTTTTCTATTTGTGTCTTTATTATTTTACTAATATATGGGAGCACTTCCGCATTAATTCCTAGCACTTGATGAACATGGTGTACCATTAAAAAAGTTGAATATGATGTCAATGATCTTACACTATTGCGAGTTAGTGGGTGAATGTTTCCCTTGCCCTATATCTATGTGATGGTTCTCCTATTGGCCTCGTGGGTACTTTGTCACCAAGGGAAGCTGGGAAATATATATACATAATGTTGTGTCAGCTTAATGTGCAACACACAAGAAAATGTTTTCAAGATTCTGCAACCTCGATCTGCTTGTCTTTATTTCATCGTGGTGGTGATATATACTACGAGCTAAGTTCTTTTAATTATTGACTATACGGCCGGGTAGTACGGATTTTATGAATTGCATGTGCAGAATTTTTTTTTGGAAGAGCTTGATTTGATCTGTATTGAATCTTGATATCTTCAAGTTACCAATATTTCACCTTTCTGATAGGTTTTCACTATTATTCCTGAAAACCAAATAATTCATCACCTTCAATACAAAATAGTATCAATACACATTATCTTGTCAAGATACGTTTTGGCTTTTGAATACAAAACATAGTGGGGTGGTTCAAATGCATGTAGGTAGTGATTCATCCGTCGTCATGTCATATTTGCCCTGAATATATGCATATATATAATTAAGGGCCAGCCTACTGCAGGAAGAAAGAGTTTTGACGATACTACACCTCTGCTTCTTTTTTTACTTCATTGTGCTCATACGAGCTCAGTAGTTCTTGTTGTTATAAACAAACTAGAACCAAGTTATATGATTACACGTACAGAGAACAATTATTGTTAGTTAGTGTTGGAGATATGCCCTAGGGGCAGTAATAAATGTAGTTATTATTATATCTTTGTGTTTATGATAAATGTTTACATTCATGCTATAATAGTATTAACAAGAAAACATTAATACTTGTGTGATTTGTAAACTTAAATTGAAGTCCCTAGTAAAGCCTCTTCATAATACTAGCTTGTTGGTTAATAAATGATTGTGGTTTCTCTATCATGAACATTGAGATGTTATTAACAACAAGATCATATCGTTAGGAGAATGATATGATGGACATACTCCTATAGATAAGCGTAGCATAAAGATCAAGTCATTTTAATAGTTCAATTGCTATATGCTTTCTGATACATAGTAACCTAATTCCTTCGACCATGAGATCATGTTTATCACCATCACCGGAAGGATGCTTTGATGACATCAAACACCACACCGTAACTGGGTGGCTATAAAGGTGGCATTGAGTGTTCAGAAAGTATTGGTTGAGACACATGGATCAAGAGTGGGATTTGTCCATCCATATGACGGATAGATATACTCTGGGCCCTCTCGGTGGAATGTCATTTAATTGGCTTGCAAGCATGTGACTGGCTCACAAGGGATCACATATCACGGGAACGAGAAAAGAGTACTTATCAGTAACGAGGTTGAACTAGGTATGTAGAGATACCGACGATCAAAACCTCGGATAAGTAAACTATCGTGAGACAAAGGGAAATTGGTATCGTATGTAAGTGGTTTATTCGATCGCAAAGTAATCGTAGAAATATGTGGGAGCCATATGAATTTCCATATTCCTCTATTGGTTATTGTTCGGATAAATGTCTCGATCATGTCCGCATAATTCACGAACCGTAGGGAGACACACTTAAGGATTCGACGTTGTTGAGTAGTTATGGAATGATGAGTAAGAGACCGAATGTTGTTCGGAGTCTCGGGTGGGATCCGGGATATCACGAGGAGATCCGGAATGGTCCGGAGAATAAGATTCATATAAAGAAAGTCCTGTTTCGGGGTTGGAGAATGGTTCCGGTGTTTTCATCGGGAATGTTCTAGAAGGTTCCGGAATGTCCGGCACTCCGGAGGGGAAGGGTACATGAATGTGTCATAACAAGTTGGAATGGTTGCATCATGTACTAGGTGTCATCGCTGAGAAAAATAAAGGGATAAATCAAATCCTAGTTTGAAAAGTCAAACGCCAATTTGAAAAGTCAAACGGCTATTTTGCTTGGTGGAGGGAGAGTAGGAAACCTACTTGGGGAGGAAGTCCCTCTCCCTACACCGCCGGCCAAGGAGGCCGAGTTGGGGAGGAAGTCCCTCTCCCTCCCCCTTGGCCGCGCCCTCCCACCTATATAAGGAGGGGCAGGGCTGCCCCTCCAAGACCTACACCTCCACCACCCAAAACCCTAGCCCTAGCCGTCGGCCCTCCTGCAGCCGCCACCGCCCTAGGGCAAACCCTAGCCGCCGACTTGGGGCAATCCCCTTGCCCTAGTTGCCGGCCTAGCTCCCTCTCCTTGGTGCCTCTAAACCCTAGATCGCCAAGGCCTCTCTCATAGTCCACCATACTCGCTCCGGCTTAAGGCGAAGCCCTGCGAGATCTCCCCTCTACTTCCGGTACCACGCCGTCGTGCTGCCAGAATCGCGAGGAGAGTGCTACAACCTCCGCTGCCTGCTGGAACAAGGGAGAGGAAGGTCTTCGTCGAGTACCGAACGTGTGGCCGACTGCGGGAGCGCTGCCGGAACGCAGCGCCGGAAGGATCGTCTACGCGATCTTGAGATCAGCAAGAGTACGACTACATCACCCACGAGAATCCGCTCTTGTTAAACACTTTGGAATCTTCGAGGGTGAGTTATTCCATCGACTCGTTGCTACAATCTAGTAGATAGATCTTGGCTTGTTTGTTTGTATGCGGTAGAAATTTTTTGTTTTCCATGCTACGAACCCCTACAGTGGTATCAGAGCTGTGTCTATATGTAGATCTGTTGCACGAGTAGAACACAATGGTCATTGTGGGCGGTGGTGCTTTTATTATCAATTGCTTCTTGTGTACTTTGCATCTTGCGGTATGATTGGATGAAGCGGCCCGGGCTAACCTTACATGACATCGTTCATGAGACTTGCTCCACGCTCAACATGCAACTTGTATTGCATAAGTGGCTTTGCGGGTGTCTGTCTCTCCCATTATAGTATAGATCCAATTTACAACGGGCACTTGATAGTTCAAACATCAACGTTGTGGTTCTTGTTCGTAAGTTAGATCGACACTTATTGAAAGCCCCAAACCACGTAAAATATGCAAAGAAATTTGAGGCGTCAAACTTTGTTTTGCAGGGGTGTGCTGTGATGTGATATGGCCATGATTGTGACTATATTTGATGTATGCAATGTTCCTTATTGTAAGTTGGCAACCGGCAGGAGCCATATGGTTGTCTTTAATTTCTGTTAAGACCCGCGTATCTATTCAAAGTAGTTGTAATAGTTGAAGCTGGTGGACGACAACCATGGAGCAGCGTCATTGACCTTGATGCAATGCCGGTGATGATGGAGATCATGTTCGTGCTTGAAGATGGAGATCGGAAGCACAAAGAAGAAAGGCCATATCATATCACATATTATGAATTGCATGTGATGTTAATCCTTTATTCATCTTGTATTGCTTAGTTAATGACGGTAGCATTATAAGATGATCCCTCATGCGCATAAATTTCAAGTTCCAAAGTGTTAATCCTTAGTAAGCACCGTTGCTAAAGCTTGTTGTTTCGAAGCACCACGTGATGATCGGGTGTGTTAGATTCTGCAAGTGTATACAACGTGAGCAAGCCAGATTTGCTCACGCGGAAGCTAAGGTTTGATCTTGACGGGCCTAGCATGTACAGACATGGTCTCGGAACACGGATCACCGAAAGGTAAAGCATGAATCATATAGTAGATATGATGAACATGTCGATTGTTCGCCATTGAAGCTACATCAACTCTCGTGATGATCGGTTTTGATGTGGTGGATTTGGTTCGTGTGATCACTAAAACAATGTGAGGGATATTGTTTTGAGTGGGAGTTCACCTAGATTAATTTAACTATTAATTAGAACTCAGTTTGTCATAAACTTAATCTAAACTATTGCAAATATGTTGTAGATCAATGGCAGCCCCTACCATCAATTTTAATGCGTTCCTAGAGAAAGAAAAGTTGAAAAACAATGGAAGCAACTTCGCGGATCGGTTCCGCAATTCGAGGATTGTCCTCAATGCTGGTAATTTGACCTATTGCTGGATGCACCGCTGGGTGACCCGCCTGCAGCTGATGCTACCGATGAAGTAAAGAATGTTTACCTCGCTCGGAAGACTCAGTACTCCATAGTTCAGTGTGCTATCTTGTATGGTTTGGAATCGGAGCTTCAGAAAAGGTTTGAGAATTCAGACCCACATGATATTGTTCGTGAACTCAAAATGATATTTGAGACTCATGCGGCAGTTGAGAGCTATGAGGCTTCTGAAAAGTTCTTTAACTGCAAGATGGAAGAGGGCAGCTCCGTTAGTGAGCATGTGCTTAAGATGTCTGGGCACGCAAACAAACTTCAAAGCTTGGGTATAGTGATTTCTAATGCTTTGGGGATTTACCGTGTCCTCCAATCACTACCACCAAGTTACAAGAACTTTGTGATGAACTACAATATGCAAAGCATGAACAAGCAGTTGCCAGAACTCTTCTCCATGTTAAAATCTGCAGAAGTGGAGATCAAGAAAGAGCACCAAGTGTTGATGGTCAATAACACCACCAAATTCAAGAAAGGCAAGTCTAAGCAAAAGGGACACTTCAGGAAGGGTGGTAAGAAAGTTACCGCACCGACGAAGAAGACCAAGGCTGGACCTAAGCCTGATACTGAGTGCTTTTACTACAAGGGAGAAGGTCACTGGAAGCGGAATTGCCCAAAGTACTTGGCGGATTTGAAGAATGGCAACATCAAGAAGAAAGGTATATCCGATATACATGTTATTGATGTGTATCTCACTAGTACTCGTAGTAGTGCCTGGGTATTTGATACTGGTTCGGTTGCTCATATTTGTAACTCGAAATAGGTGCTGCAGAATAAACGGAAGCTAGCGAAGAACGAGGTGACGATGCGCGTAGGAAATGGATCAAAGGTTGATGTGATCGCAGTCGGCACGCTACCTCTTCATCTACCATTGGGATTAGTTTTATACTTAAATAATTGTTATTTGGTGCCTGCGTTAAGCATGAACATTATATCGGGATCTTGTTTATTGCGAGACGGTTACTTGTTTAAGTCCGAGAATAATGGTTGTTCGATTTATATGAGTAATATGTTTTATGCACATGCACCTTTGATAGATGGTCTATTCTTATTGAATCTCAATAGTGGAAATACACATATTAATAACATTGAAGCTAAACATTTGAAATCGAGCGATAACTCGACCTATATGTGGCACTGTCGTCTTGGTCACATTGGAGTGAAGCGTATGAAGAAACTCCATTCCGATGGACTTCTTGAATCACTTGATTTCGAATCACTTGAAAGATGCGAAGCATGTCTGATGGGTAAAATGACTAAGACTCCATTTTCTGGTATGATGGAGCGAGCTACGGACTTATTGGAAATCATACATACCGATGTGTGTGGTCCAATGAGTGTAGCATCGCGCGGTGGTTATCGTTATGTTCTTACCTTCACGGATGACTTGAGTAGATATGGATATATCTATTTCATGAAACATAAGTCCGAAACTTTCGAGAAGTTTAAGGAATTTCAAAGTGAGGTGGAGAATCAACATAACAAAAAGATTAAATTTCTACGTTCTGATCGTGGAGGTGAATATCTAAGTTATGAGTTTGGCGAGCATTTGAAGAAATGGGGAATACTTTCACAATTGACACCGCCGGGAACACCAGAGCGTAATGGTGTGTCCGAACATCGTAATCGAACTCTCTTAGATATGGTTCGTTCTATGATGTCACTTACAGATTTACCGCTATCATTTTGGGGTTATGCATTAGAAACAGCCGCATTCACTTTAAATAGGGCACCATCTAAATCCGTTGAAACGACACCGTATGAATTATGGTTTGGGAAGAAACCTAAATTGTCGTTCCTTAAAGTTTGGGGTTGCGAAGCCTATGTAAAGAAGTTACGGTCGGACAAGCTTGAACCCAAAGCGGAAAAATGCGTCTTCATAGGATACTCGAAGGAAACTATTGGGTATACCTTCTATCATAGATCCGAAGGCAAAATCTTCGCTGCCAAGAATGGATCCTTTCTAGAGAAGGAATTTCTCTCGAAAGAAGTGACTGGAAGGAAAGTAGAACTCGACGAGTTTGTCGAACCTTCTCTCGAACTTGCGAGTAGCGTAGCACCGGAAGAAGTTCCCGTGGTGCCTGCACCAATAAGAGAGGAAGCTAATGATGATGATCATGAAACTTCGGTTGTAGTTGCTACAGAGCCTCGCGGGTCAACGAGAACTCGTACCACTCCTGATTGGTATGATCCCGTTATGAGTGTCATGTTGGTGGACAACACCGATGACCCTGCGACATATGAGGAAGCGATGATGAGCCCAGATTCCAATAAATGGCAGGAAGCCATGAAATCCGAGATTGGATCCATGTACGAAAACCAAGTATGGACTTTGGTGGACTTACCGGATGGCCGGAAGGCTGTCGAGAACAAATGGATTTTCAAGAAGAAAACAGATGCTGATGGTAATGTTACTGTCTATAAAGCTCGACTTGTCGCAAAAGGGTTTCGACATATTCAAGGAGTTGACTACGATGAGACTTTCTCACCTGTAGCGAAGCTAAAGTCTGTGAGGATTATGTTAGCAATCGCTGCATATTATGATTATGAGATATGGCAGATGGATGTCAAAATGGCGTTCCTCAATGGAGACATTGATGAAGAGTTGTATATGATGCAACCCAAAGGTTTTGTCGATCCTAAGGATGCTAACAAGGTATGCAAACTTCAACGGTCCATTTATGGATTGAAGCAAGCATCCCGAAGTTGGAATCAACGTTTTGATAAGGTGATCAAAAGTTTTGGTTTTATACAAACTTATGGAGAAGCTTGTATTTACAAGAAAGTGAGTGGGAGCTCTGTAGCATTCTTAATACTATATGTAGATGACATATTGTTGATTGGGAATGATGTATACCTTCTTAATAGTGTCAAGGAATATTTGAATAACAGTTTTTCAATGAAAGATCTTGGCGAAGCAGCTTACATATTAGGCATAAAGATTTATAGAGATAGATCAAGACGCCTAATATCATTGTCACAAAGTACATATTTGGACAAAGTTCTAAAGAGGTTTGGAATGGAAGATAGTAAGAAAGGGTTCTTGCCCATGTTGTCCAATACGACCTTGAGTAAAACTCAAAGTCCAGCAACGGCAGAAGATAGAGAAAGGATGAGTAAAACTTCCTATGCCTCAGCCATAGGATCTCTAATGTATGCCATGCTATGTACTAGACCCGACATTGCATATGTTGTTAGTTTGACTAGCAGATATCAAAGTGATCCAGGAGTGGATCATTGGACAGCGGTCAAAAACATACTTAAGTACTTGAGAAGAACTAAGGATATGGTTCTTTCTTATGGAGGTGATGAACAGCTCGTTGTTAATGGTTACACCGATGCTAGTTGGAACACCGATCCGGATGATTCTAAATCTCAATCTAGATACGTATTTACTTTGAATGGTGCAGAAGTTAGTTGGAGGAGTGCAAATCAAAGCGTTGTGGCGAGATCTTCAACTGAATCAGAATACATAGCTTCTTCGGAAGCTTCACAAGAAGCGATATGGATGAAAGAGTTCATTACAGAGCTCGGTGTGGTTCCAAGTGCGCTGGACCCAATGTATATCTACTGTGATAACATGGGAGCCATAGCCAATGCGCAAGAACCAAGGTCACACAAGAAGCTGAAGCACATCAAGCTACGTTTTCACGCTATTCGAGAACATGTCCAAGATGGTGACATAAAGATTTGCAAAGTACACACAGATCTGAATGTGGCGGATCCGTTGACTAAACCTCTCCCGAGGGCAAAACATGACCAACACCAAACTGCCATGGGTGTTCGGTATATTACCATGTAATCTAGATTAGTTGACTCTAGTGCAAGTGGGTGTTGCCTGTCAAAACCCACCGGCGAGAAGCGACGAGCAACACGAAGAGCCGGGAGGCTCCCAGAACTGCTGGTGGGCCCTGGTCCCTCGGGCAACGGCCCGCAAAACTCCGGCACACGTCCTGGCTTGGTTCGAGGGCGTGCCACCTGACCTATACCTGGTCAGGAAGGTGAAGGATTGCTTCGATTGGTTTCCTGCATGGTAAACAAGTATACGTAAAATTCGAGCCGTGACCGGCTCCCAGGTTTCCCTGCAAATCGGCTCCTAGAGCCGATTATCCCATGGTTCTGCATTAGATCTACGATAACATGGGGTTTTGCTTCATCAATACAAGTTAAATCGATCTACGATAGTTTAACGTTTTCACTACATAATTGGAACGTCCTACACGTAATTGAGCCTGGTAGATACAAAAGATAATAGAAAACCAACCCTAGAGAAGGCCTAAAAACCAACGTAAAGTCAATTCCCGGAACAACTCCTCTCGGATTGGTAAGCCATATCTTATATACTACTGGATCGTTCAACCCGTTTGCAAGACCTGATCATGTAGATATCAAACTAAACCTTGGAGAACAAGGCACAACTATAACAGATCAAATCGACTTAAATAAAGATCAAGCAAGATACCACCCTTACACCCGGGAAAAGGTGCAAAGGCGGCGAGATAGCTAGAGGCAGCATAACTAAACGATCATAGCAAAAAGGTACCGATGCTAGCCTAAACAAATCTACGATAATAGTATTACTCGCCATCAACAAGGCTTCAGTACGAGTAACACCAAATAACGCATAAGTAAATACTGCCTAGATCACAAGATGCGATCTAGGCAGCATGACACTTACCCGAAAGAAACCCTAGAAACAAGGGGTGGCGATGCGCCGAGATTGTGTTTGTTGTGAACGTGATTGTCCTCCTTTTCTCGATAACCTTAGGTACATATTTATAGTCCGGAGACTTTCTATCTTTGGAATAACTCTACAACTCTATCTCTTACCTAAATCGAAACGGAACCTATTACAATATAAGATACACGGGCAATTTAGCCCAAATCAATGCACGAGGCCGATTCAACAACACGTTGCATATACGTATCTTCTAAGCCCATCTTGATTACGGCCCATCTCCTCCTTTGGCCAAAATATGGCGATAACACATGCCCCCCTGGTTTTGGCAATAATAATTCCAAAACCACTCTGTTTTTTTCCTTCTCCTCTTTTTTTCTGTATCGGGTTACGCGTTGCAGAGCAGAATCGTTACGCCACCCCCTCATCATGATTCCCTGTCTTCTCAACTCCTTCGCAGTGCATGATTTGACGATTTTGGCAGCACATTCTGGGAAACCGCTATGGCATTGAACCGCCTCCCACTATTCCCCTTATTTAAATTCATCTAAGCAGTTTGCAGTCCCCATCTTCCTCCAGTAGCCAAAAAACCCTCTTCCTCCGCCGAAAAAACCCTCTTCCTCCGCCATGGCCTCCTCTTCTTCCGCCCGTTCCTCCCAGTCTTCCAACACCATTAGCGACCGGGAGCCGACGCCGGAGCACCCGCCCACGGCGGCGTACGAGACTCTCGCCCCACAATGGTGGGACGAGAGGGATTGGGATTTCGCCGCTTGGTCGGAGGACGACGCGTCCCTGACTGACGGCGAGGAGAGCCTGCAGTTCCTCGTCGACAGGGCACTGGAGGCGAAGAGCAGCGATGACGCCTGGTCCTGGGACGGCGTCGAATCCTCCAACGAGGAGGAGGAGTCGGAGGAGGACACCTCCTCCGATGAGTATCCACCGGTGAAGCGCTTCCGCGCCGGGTCCAGCGAGGACACCGAAGACGACGACGAGGACGAGGAGGCCCCCGCTGGCATCTTCAGCAGCAGCAGCGAAGACGACGCTGGCAGCAGCGCTAATGACAGCGAACAAGACGACGGCGAAGACAGCGGCGACGACCTCGGCCTCTAGATTAGGAACTAGTAGTAGTAGTAGTAGTAGTAGTAGTAGTAGTAGTAGTAGTAGTAGATTTCCTTTTGTAAGCAATCAGCTCCACTGTAAATAATCGTCTTTTGAATGAACGAAGATTGCTTTTCCAACTCGAAGATTGCTTTTCCGACCCAATTTCGCCGATAGTCAAAATAGGTCGATGCTCCAGAAGCCGATAGTACTGTATCGGCTTTCACCACACTGCGCTCATACAGTCAAACAAGTCAAATCTCAAAGAGCCGATGATAAAGCATCGGCTTTCAAAAAACGTTGACAAGGTCAATTTTGGTCGCGTATTTAAACAAATCTGAGCGGCCACTTTCCAGTTTCAAACGGTAACCTGCGACCCTCTTCAAAAAGGGGCGACCCAGATCTCCAATTGCCCACCGACCAGATCGAGCTCACAGTCGACAAGAACCCTCGATCCCCAACTGCATAGATCCATCTCCGCCGGCAAACTAGATGGCGGAATCGTCCAACACCAACCCAGAGGTCTCCGGTCTGAAGGTACGCCTACTCCTCGCAGTCTGAACGCGATGCTAGAATTAATGGCGAACACCTGAATTAATGCCTTATTCCACCATTAAATTTTCTAGGTTTCAGACATTCTGCTGCCGCATCCTTCTCTCCCAAATTCTCTCTGTCTTGGCCCTCGTACAGAATCTAGTCCTGCCCACCTGATTTCTTGCGAAGCAAACAGAATCCCCTTCGTAAGCCAAAACCTAGATTTAAACTCTTGGGCCGACTGCTTGCGAGCCTGGCCTAATCCTCCTGAACATTGGGTCTCTTGGTTCAGCAGGGTAGCTAGAGCTTACCAATCCCAATGGGAAACCACGGGAATAGCCGATGCCTTGCATTTGTCATTGTCTCCTCTTGAGAAACATGAGAATCTTCTAAAAACCATCGGCTACTTCTGGTCTGACGCTCTGAACTGCTTCATGTTCGGTCATGGCCCTATGTCACCAACTCTGTTATATGTGGTGATGATTACTGGTCTGGATGTTACATCACCCAGCCCCTCTGCTTTTAAACTGACCAAAGTCCCCTACAAACTGTCTTCTAAAACAGACTGCACGAACTGGGGTGCCTACCTCCAACGCCATATGAAACAAAGGGTCCTGTCACAGAGAAAGAACACACAGCCTTTCTCAACTTCTGGCTAGAACATTTCATATTCTGTGGCCCTTCCCTTGCTCCAACCAAGAATTACCTCTCCTTAGCCCACGAACTGGCCAAAGGCACTCAACTTGGCATCGGCAAACTGTTCCTTGGAGAGGTCTATCGATATCTCCAGTTGATGTCTGTCAAGCTGTTCTCCGGCATAGCAGTCAAAACAGGTGGTCCTTGGTGGTTCATTCAGCTATGGGCTCAGCTGTATTTTCAAAACCACGTCCCAAACTTCCCCCTTTTGGCGAGTTGCACCTTTCCAGATGTCAAAGGGAAGTAGATCCGATGCACCAGCTATGGCCAAGCTTTGTATAGACTGCCAGGTAGCAAACTATCCCCTCAGGAAGCATCCAAGTGGTTCAGTATTTTCTTCCAAGGCCTGAATAATCCCATCTTCTTTCCTTACACGGAAGAATCGGAACATTTTGAAAATCCACTCTCCTTCAGGCTAGACAATTTTGCCAATGACACTAGCACTCGGCAGCTCTTTTCCATCGTGATCCGTCCCTGTTTCCTTCCAGTTGGCATGAGTACATCCAACAGAATAATCAAGCCTGGGTATGAATTCTACCAGCCGGTCGTAGTGGCTCGGCAATTTGGCCTTGGACAAGTACCTCCCCATCTCTTTCTCCACCATCTTACGGAGAGCAGAGCCGACCTGCCTGATCCTCTCACCAGTCAAAGGTGTTACTCCTTCTTTGATGCTCTGACCATCCCTATTCCTAATGACCTCACCTTCGCCTCCTCAACTGATGGCTTTGAAGACTGGTGGTCGATGTGGAAGACTCACGCCTTCAGGAGAGCTCTGGGACCGTTGCTGAAACAGCTCGATGCTGACTATGACATCCCCATGGAACAGGTACCACTACTTGTAAATTTTCTTGATGCAGCTCACAAATAACTCTTCTACTAACCCACTCTTTCTCTTTGCAGCAACAAGATGGCCCTGAACCTACGCACAGTGATGGCTCCCCCTTCGAGTTCTTTCCGCCAGCTCCTGTGGTTCTTTTCTGCAAAAACTCGCCACCTTTGAAAAAGGTCATGATGCAGAACCAGCCGATCACACCACAATCGGCTTCTAAGAAGCAAGTAACTTCAAGGTCAGCGGCCCCTCAAGTTCCAACTAAAACAAGAACGGTGGTGAAGAAGGTAGCTGCCAGGAAGACCTTGAGGCGCCGAAGCCCTTCTCCAGAAAGCTCGCATGTAAGCTGATCCAAGCCTTGGTCGATCCTTCTCATTCTTCCATTCTTGCAGACATGCTCGTGCTTACTGGTTCTCCTTTTATACAGGCTTCCGTCGAAGACACCTCCAGCGAGGACACTCAGACCAATCGAGGAGAACTGGGCCCAACAGATTCTGAGAGGACCATCACACCGAGCCAGCCAGATTCACCACCATCGGATTCCAGGAAAAGGTCGGTTCCTGAACCTATTGCCCCCCGAGCACCAGTCGAGGCGGGGCCAGCTGTGGGTCCCAAGAGAGCTCGCAGAGGACTGCAAGCTTCTTCGTCGAGCCAGGAGGTTTCACCCTTCATGCTCTTACCACTTACTTCTTTTTATCTGCCGATTCATCATCATTTACATCGGCTAAACACCTTCAATGCAGACGACTGACGTTTCTAGTGGGAAAGCTGGGGCAGTGCCGATGCCTTTAGCCAAGCCGGATTCAGCAATCCCCAAAGGTGCAGATGAAACGGCTACCACTTTGGCCAAGCCCCCAGCAACCACACACAAACCGATCGTCTCCTCATCTGTTGTCCCCTCGATCTTAGGAGAGGTATGTTAGCTTCTTTTGGCTCATCCTTACACGTTGGACGCGTACTGACGCTTTTTTCGGGCTGCCAGAGTTGTGATATTTCAGGCTTGCTGACGTTCGACCCTGAATCCATCGAACCAACTCCCTCTGTTGCCGATGATGAACCACGATCCAGGGCTGTTCCACCTCAATTCCAGCGTCTTAAAACCCTGCTGTCCTCCCCGATCGAAGAGTTGATCGAGGGTTCTGAGGAGGTGAAGAGCGTTCTTGCTGAAATAAAAGACCAACTCCCAGTAGCATTGCAGGTGAAGCTTTGGCCAGTTGTAACTCTGTCTTTCTTCGGGTCAAGGGTGAAGTTAGCTCGTGAGAGGATCAGTCTGCGCCGCGCCCAACTTCCACTGAAGGCCAATATCGCAGACAGATGTCAGTAGCTCAACGAGAAAAAGGCGTCTCTCGATGCCAAAACTGACACCTCTGTCAGTACCGCCGAGCTCGCATCCTTGAAAAGGGAGCTGGAAGATCTTGAAGAGAAGGTCCGGGCGACTAAACAGCTCATTCGCGACAAGGAAGAATCCATCGCCCGATCCCAAGACGAAGCAGAAAGCCTCAAAGCTCAACTGAAGACCGATCTGCCAGAAATACGTGCCCTGAACAAGCAGCTAGTGACGGGCAAGGACGAAGATGACGAAGCCGAGATCGCCGAGGTGGACCATGTCCGTGCTGACGCCCTCCATGCCTTCGAGGCCTTCCTTGAGTAGCTCGTTCATGTAAACTGGCACCTGCTTGTAACAGTTTGAACCTCTAGAGTCGATGGCTGTGCATCGGCTGTATATTTTATTATTTGGCCGATTTCATGTATCGGCCCCCACATTTCACTGTCCATCATCCCACATGCTTGGGAAATTTTTTTATTATTATTATTGGCCGATTTCGTGTATCGGCCCCCATCTCTCACTGTCCATCATCCCACATGCTTGGGAAATATTTCTTGAGATGCTGACCGTTGATAGCCACTGGGAATTTCACGCCATCCAGCTCCTCCAGCATGTACGCGTTCCCCCTTAAGACCTGATCGACCCTGTATGGTCCGTGCCAATTTGGAGACAATTTACCGTATGCTGCATCCTTGGTTCCTAATGGTAATACAGCTTCCCATACGAGATCGCCAACGTGGAACTCATTTGGTCTCACCTTCTTATTATATGCACGAGCTACCTTGGCCTTGTTCTCTTTGATTTTCTCAAGCGACCACAGCCTAAGCTCAGTTAAATCCTCAACACTGTCACTCATCAGGGCCGTATATTCTTCAGTCGTTAGATCGTTCTGAAAGGTGACACGCCTCGATCCAGCCGTAATTTCCCAGGGCAATACGGCTTCTTGTCCATAGACTAGATGGTATGGAGAGGTTTTTACCGCTCCATGACATGACATGCGATAAGCCCATAACGCCTCTGACAAAACCTCGTGCCAACGCCTAGGGTGCTCATCGATCTTTCTCTTGATCAGCTTGATAAGGCTCTGGTTGGACGCTTCAGCTTGCCCATTTGCTTGAGCATAGTACGGAGATGATCGGATCAGCTTAATTCCCGTGTCCTCACAGAACTCTCTAAACTCGTAAGAAGTGAAGACCGAACCTCCATCGGTCGTGATCGTTTGGGGGATCCCGAATCTATGGATGACATGTTCTTTCACAAAATTGATAACATCCTTTGAGTTTACTGACTTCATCGGGACAGCCTCCACCCATTTGGTGAAATAATCAGTAATGGCCAAAATCCACATGTGGCCTTTGCTTGATGGAGGATTGATCTTGTCAATCATATCCATGCCCCAACCTCGGAATGGCCAAGGTTTGATGATGGGGTTCATTGCTGACGCGGGTACCATCTGAATTTTCCCAAATTTCTGACATGCTTGACATCCTTTGTAGTACTTGAAACAGTCCTCAAGCATGGTGGGCCAATAAAACCCTGATCGCCTGATCAACCATTTCATCTTGTGAGCCGATTGGTGAGTTCCACAGGCGCCTTCGTGTACCTCGTGTAGGAGCCGATTGGCCTCGGCTGTCCCCAGACATTTGAGCAATAACCCCTCCAGAGTCCTGTAAAACATGTCGTCCCCGATAAGCACGTACTTCATGGCCTTGTACCTTATCCGTTTAGGTGCCCCCCGAGCCGAATCTTTCAAGTAATTGAAGATATCGGCTCTCCAGTCGTCTGCGTCCAGGAATTGTACCTGAACATCGGCTCCCTCTGCTACGTCCTTGTAGCCTGAAGCCATTTGTGCAAGATCATTCGCCTCGATATTCTGCGATCGCGGGATCCAGGTGAAGTTTATGTACCGGAACTGTGCCATCAGCTCACGGCATTGCAGCCATAATGGGAAGAGCGACTCGCTCTCACACTTGTATTCCTCCGTGAGTTGAGAAATCACCAACTTGGAGTCTCCAAAAATTTCCACCGCTTCTGCTCCAGCTTCGATGAGCAACTCCATTCCCTTGCGTATCGCCTCATACTCAGCGACGTTGTTGGTGCGAGGGGCAGATAACCTGATGGAGAAGGAAAATGTTGCCCCCCGGGGCGACACGAGTAGCATGCCGATGCCGCACCCATCGTCACAAACCGATCCATCGAAAAACATAGCCCACGCTCGTATAGACAGTGCTGCTATATTAGTGTTGATCCTTTCAGCGATAAGGTCGGCCAATGCCTGTCCCTTAACTGCTTTCGCGGGTTGATACCGGATGTCAAACTCCGATAATGCAAACATCCAATTGCCCAGTCGGCCTTTCAACATAGGAGCCGACAGCATGTGCTTTATGACATCTGATTTGCATATGATGATAATCTCCGCTGATAGCAAAATGTGGCGCAGCTTGGTGCAGGTGAAAAACAGGCAGAGGCACAACTTGTCGATCTCAGTATACCTTGTCTCTGCATCCAGCATCCTTCTGCTGGTGTAAAATACAACTCGCTCCAGCCCATCATAAACTTGCACCACCACTGAGGCGATGGACGTGTCAGCTACTGATAAGTAAATGTAGAATGGCCTATCCGGCTGGGGCGGCACCAATACTGGCGGCTTCGTCAGATATTCTTTGATCTCGTCGAAGGCTCGTTGTTGTTCTGCCCCCCAGCTGAACTCCTCGTCAGATTTAATCTTCACCAGTCCCATGAACGGCTCTATTCTTCCTGACAGATTGGAGATGAATCTTTTGACGAAGTTGATCTTGCCGATGAGAGACTGCAGTTCTTTCTTCGTGGTAGGTGGCTTCATTGTTCGCACTGCCTCTTGACTTTTCAGGCCGATCTCAATTCCGCGTTCATGGACCAAGAAACCCAAGAACTGACCGGCCGTTACACCGAAGGCACACTTCTTTGGATTCATTCGTAGGCCGAATTTTCTTGTTCGGTCCAGGACGCGCTGCAGATCGCCCAAGTGTCCTTCTACTGAGGCAGACTTGACCACTACGTCATCGATATAAATTTCCACCAGCTTGCCGATCAGATCCTGGAAAATGTAATTCATGGCTCTTTGGTACGTGGCGCCGGCATTCTTCAGTCCAAACGTCATGACTACGTATTCAAACAACCCCACCGAGCCTGGTACTCTGAATGCAGTCTTGTGTATATCTTCCGGAGCCATAAAAATTTGGTTGTAACCGGCATTGCCATCCATGAAGCTCAAGACTTTATGACCAGCAGCTGCGTTGATTAATGTCTCTGCTACCGGCATCGGATATTCATCCTTTGGAGTGGCTCTATTGAGATCCCGAAAATCTATGGCAACATGCCAGCGGCCATCTTTTTTCTCTACAGGTACGATACTAGAAATCCACTCAGCATACCTGCATGGCCTGATTAACTTGGCTGTCAACATTTTCTCGATCTCCTTCTTGACTTCTTTCAAAATTTCGGCCTTCATCTGTCGTGCTCGCTGCTGGAATGGCCGAAATCCTTTTTTAAGCGGGAGTCGATGCTCAATGATGCTCCTGTCTAATCCAGGCATCTCTGTATAGTCCCAGGCGAAGCAGTCTGGATATTCTTTCAACAGAGCTATCATCGGACCCCGCAGACTCGGATCTAACTTCTTGCTGATAAATGTTGGTCGTGGCTTATCCCCAGGACCGATGTCGATTTCCTCTAGTTCATCAGCAGATGTAAACCCATACCCTAGTTTTCCGTCACCTGTTAAATCGATGCTAAACACAGGGCAAACAGTAGGTGAGGATGACAAAAATAATTTGGGCCGATTGCCTGAATCGGCCCCCTTTTTGATTGCATTAGTCAAGGACGGTTTACACCTTATTTGTGTTTTACAATGGCAGGAAATCTCCCTGCTACGACTACATGATCTGCTTGTCGTAAGATTGCTGCTTTTTGTTTTTTGTGGCCGATCGCAGGGATCGGCCGTACCACGTACGATCGTGGACTTTGCTACTCTGTCAGGCCAGTGGATAAGACCAGCCTCACCCCGTTTTTTGTAGCTTTAATGCGCTCACAGCCGTCTAGACTGATTCCAGAGATCGGCTCTTGGTCTTCTGCTTCCCATATGTTCATGCCAGCTATGGAGATCTCGATAGAATCGTCTGCATGAATGACCTCCACCTCATCTCCATCCCACTGTATTAGGCACTGGTGCATCGTGGATGGAATGCAGCAGTTAGCATGAATCCAATCTCTCCCTAGCAAGACAGCGTAGGTGCTTTTGCTGTCCACGACGAAGAATGACGTAGGGATGGTTTTTCTGCCCACTGTCAGATCCACGTTCAGTACGCCTTGCGTTTCTGAAGTTTGGCCGTTGAAGTCGCTTAACGTGACGTTGGTTTTGATCAGATCTGCAGTGGAGCGTCCCAAACGTCGTAGCATGGAGTATGGCATTATATTGACTGCCGCTCCGGTGTCCACCAACATCTTGCTGACAGGCTGCCCATTGATGTAACCTCGTAGGTACAGGGCTTTCAGATGTTTGTAGCCCTTCTCACGTGGCTTCTCAAAGATGACCGGCCGTGGGCCGCAGTCAAACTGTGCCACTGGTAGCTCGTTGGTTCTTGGCGCGCAGAACTCTAATGGAAGTATGAATACCATGTTTGTGCCAGCCGATGTCTTTGCATCGGCTTTTACCGGTTTGGGGCGCCACTCTTTCCTTTTCGGGCGATCTTCCGTTTCCAAGGTCTGCCGAATCTTAACGGCCAGATCGGGTCGTGCTTTCTTTAAAGCGTGGAGATACTGCGCTTCGGCTTCCTCCAAGTTACGCAGCCGCTGCACTTTACGCTTTTGGGTGTGTCTGAGTCCGTCGGGACACCACCTTGGAGGGTGATATCTGTCTTTTTCTTTGTCATCCATTGGCTCCTCGAGATCTTTTGCTCGAGCGGACTCCCTGTATCGGCTCTGAGGTGGGAGAGGCCCTAGACGCTTGAACACTGACACTGGCCCCGTGTCCTCCTTCTGCTGTCCGCATTCCGGGCAGTTATCGATTGTAGGCAATCGGCTCATTCCCGCATCCCAGCAATACTTGAAGAAAGGACAATCCCAATGTTTGTCTGCGCCTTCCTTTTCTTTTGACGGTCCCCTAGCGAGGTGCTCATATCCTTCATCGTCTCCACCGCGCCGGCGACGTCGGTCATACTGACGCTCATACTTGTTAAGGAGATGCGTGGAATGTGGCTTCTGATATCGCACGCTCCTCACCTGTTCCTCAGTTAAATACCGCCTGTCATCGTAGCTGGGCCGGTCGCGTGGACCAGCCTCCTCTCTTTCTTTGCCCCGAGAGCGTCTGCCTTCCTCCTTATACGTGCCATGGTGGTACACAGGCCCTGCCATGTTGACATCGAACGAGAAATCCAACTGGCGCCTCGTGGAGTGGCTGTGTTCTACCATGTTGACGCCGGGAAACGGGTTGGTGTCTACTTTCATTGCGAATTGCCCCAGGATCAGACGGCCCTGCTCTATCGCCGTTTGGATCTGGCGACGTAGCTCTTTGCAGTCATTGGTGGTGTGGGTGAACGAGTGATGCCACTTGCAGTATGGTCTTCCGTTCATCTCTTGAGCCGTAGGGATTTTGTGGCCTTCGGGTAACCTCAGCTGCTTTTCTTTCAGCAGTAAATCGAATATCTGCTCAGCTTTGCTCACATCAAAGTCGAACCCTTTTGCAGGCCCTTGCTGTTTCACCCATTTGCAGGATACAGGATCTGCCCCCCGAGCCCATTCAGCCACGGCCACCTCCTGGTCTTGCGTAGGATCTTCTTCTTCTGTATCGACCAGGCCTATCGGACGTTTGAACTTGTCTTGGTACAACTCAGGGTGGCGCTGTTCATACATCGTCAGCTTCTGGGCCATGTGCGCCAATGAGTTGTACTCTACTTGGAAAGCCAGATCCTTGATAGGTGCTGAGAGACCCAACACTGCCAGCTCGACTGCTTCTTTTTCAGTTAAACGAGCTGAGTAACATCGGTTCTTGACAGTCCTGAAGCGCTGGATGTACTCGGCTACAGTTTCTCCCCGCTTTTGCCGCACCTGTGCCAGGTCTGCAATGCCAGCCTCGGTAGCCTCTGAATGATACTGAATGTGGAACTGCTCTTCCAGTTGCTTCCAGGTCTGGATCGAATCAGGTGGCAGCGAGGTGTACCACCCAAAAGCTGGTCCTGTCAGAGATTGCGCAAAGAACCTTACGCGCAACTGATCCGATGCTGAAATTATGCCTAACTGTGCCAGGTATCGGCTCACGTGCTCGATCGAGCTCGACCCTTCTGACCCGCTAAACCTTGAGAACTCAGGAGGCCGATACTTGGGTGGCAGCGGAATCAGATCAAACTCGTTGGGGTACGGCTTGGAATAGCCGATTGTTCTTCTCTTCGGCACGAAGCCAAACTGGTCTCTCAAGATAGTACGGATTTGTCCCACCGGGCGTGCCAGAATGTGTTGCCTGTCAAAACCCACCGGCGAGCAGCGACGAGCAACACGAAGAGCCGGGAGGCTCCCAGAACTGCTGGTGGGCCCTGGTCCCTCGGGCAACGGCCCGCAAAACTCCGGCACACGTCCTGGCTTGGTTCGAGGGCGTGCCACCTGACCTATACCTGGTCAGGAAGGTGAAGGATTGCTTCGATTGGTTTCCTGCATGGTAAACAAGTATACGTAAAATTCGAGCCGTGACCGGCTCCCAGGTTTCCCTGCAAATCGGCTCCTAGAGCCGATTATCCCATGGTTCTGCATTAGATCTACGATAACATGGGGTTTTGCTTCATCAATACAAGTTAAATCGATCTACGACAGTTTAACGTTTTCACTACATAATTGGAACGTCCTACACGTAATTGAGCCTGGTAGATACAAAAGATAATAGAAAACCAACCCTAGAGAAGGCCTAAAAACCAACGTAAAGTCAATTCCCGGAACAACTCCTCTCGGATTGGTAAGCCATATCTTATATACTACTGGATCGTTCAACCCGTTTGCAAGGCCTGATCATGTAGATATCAAACTAAACCTTGGAGAACAAGGCACAACTATAACAGATCAAATCGACTTAAATAAAGATCAAGCAAGATACCACCCTTACACCCGGGAAAAGGTGCAAAGGCGGCGAGATAGCTAGAGGCAGCATAACTAAACGATCATAGCAAAAAGGTACCGATGCTAGCCTAAACAAATCTATGATAATAGTATTACTCGCCATCAACAAGGCTTCAGTACGAGTAACACCAAATAACGCATAAGTAAATACTGCCTAGATCGCAAGATGCGATCTAGGCAGCATGACACTTACCCGAAAGAAACCCTAGAAACAAGGGGTGGCGATGCGCCGAGATTGTGTTTGTTGTGAACGTGATTGTCCTCCTTTTCTCGATAACCTTAGGTACATATTTATAGTCCGGAGACTTTCTATCTTTGGAATAACTCTACAACTCTATCTCTTACCTAAATCGAAACGGAACCTATTACAATATAAGATACACGGGCAATTTAGCCCAAATCAATGCACGAGGCCGATTCAACAACACGTTGCATATATGTATCTTCTAAGCCCATCTTGATTACGGCCCATCTCCTCCTTTGGCCAAAATATGGCGATAACAGTGGGAGACTGTTGGAGATATGCCCTAGAGGCAGTAATAAATGTAGTTATTATTATATCTTTGTGTTTATGATAAATGTTTACATTCATGCTATAATAGTATTAACAAGGAAACATTAATACTTGGGTGATTTGTAAACTTAAATTGAAGTCCCTAGTAAAGCCTCTTCATAATACTAGCTTGTTGGTTAATAAATGATTGTGGTTTCTCTATCATGAACATTGAGATGTTATTAACAACAAGATCATATCGTTAGGAGAATGATATGATGGACATACTCCTATAGATAAGCGTAGCATAAAGATCAAGTCATTTTAATAGTTCAATTGCTATATGCTTTCTGATACATAGTAACCTAATTCCTTCGACCATGAGATCATGCTTATCACCATCACCGGAAGGATGCTTTGATGACATCAAACACCACACCGTAACTGGGTGGCTATAAAGGTGGCGAGTGTTCAGAAAGTATTGGTTGAGACACATGGATCAAGAGTGGGATTTGTCCATCCATATGACGGATAGATATACTCTGGGCCCTCTCGGTGGAATGTCATCCAATTGGCTTGCAAGCATGTGACTGGCTCACAAGGGATCACATATCACGGGAACGATAAAAGAGTACTTATCAGTAACGAGGTTGAACTAGGTATGTAGAGATACCGACGATCAAAACCTCGGATAAGTAAACTATCGTGAGACAAAGGGAAATTGGTATCATATGTAAGTGGTTCATTCGATCGCAAAGTAATCGTAGAAATATGTGGGAGCCATATGAATTTCCATATTCCTCTATTGGTTATTGTTCGGAGAAATGTCTCGATCATGTCCGCATAATTCACGAACCGTAGGGAGGCACACTTAAGGATTCGACGTTGTTGAGTAGTTATGGAATGATGAGTAAGAGACTGAATGTTGTTCGGAGTCTCGGATGGGATCCGGGATATCACGAGGAGATCCGGAATGGTCCGGAGAATAAGATTCATATAAAGAAAGTCCTGTTTCGGGGTTGGAGAATGGTTCCGGTGTTTTCATCGGGAATGTTCTAGAAGGTTCCGGAATGTCCGGCACTCCGGAGGGGAAGGGTACATGAATATGTCATAACAAGTTGGAATGGTTGCATCATGTACTAGGTGTCATCGCTGAGCAAAATAAAGGGATAAATCAAATCCTAGTTTGAAAAGTCAAACGCCAATTTGAAAAGTCAAACGGCTATTTTGCTTGGTGGAGGGAGAGTAGGAAACCTACTTGGGGAGGAAGTCCCTCTCCCTCCACCGCCGGCCAAGGCCTCTCTCATAGTCCACCATACTCGCTCCGGCTTAAGGCGAAGCCCTGCGAGATCTCCCCTCTACTTCCGGTACCACGCCGTCGTGCTGCCGGAATCGCGAGGAGAGTGCTACAACCTCCGCTGCCTGCTGGAACAAGGGAGAGGAAGGTCTTCGTCGAGTACCGAACGTGTGGCCGACTGCGGGAGCGCTGCCGGAACGCAGCGCCGGAAGGATCGTCTACGCGATCTTGAGATCAGCAAGAGTACGACTACATCACCCACGAGAATCCGCTCTTGTTAAACACTTTGGAATCTTCGAGGGCGAGTTATTCCATCGACTCTTTGCTACAATCTAGTAGATAGATCTTGGCTTGTTTGTTTGTATGCGGTAGAAATTTTTTGTTTTCCATGCTACGAACCCCTACAGTTAGAAGAGCTTTTTTTTAGCTACCACAATTTCACTTTACTGATACGTATGCACTATTCTGAAAAACCAATAATTCACCTTAAATTAATTACAGAACAGCATAATATAATCTTACACCGCTCTTGTGGGATAGGAAAAGGTTGTTTCTCGATGTCGTCGTTAGGCAAGACTGATACATCTAAAAATAAAAGGAAAACAAAGATGTAAATATAATAAACCTTGAAGAAACATTACGTAACACTAAAATTTGACAAGTTTTCGCAAAACAAAACCACGAAAAAAGATGTAAACATAATAAACCCGACTTGTTAATTAAGCTATTGGTGTTTTTGCATGCCGACCACTAGGCCATGGGAGAGTTATCTCTGGAGGGTGGATATGGATATGTATTGAATATAGGTATATAGAAGTTACCATCATTTCACTTTACCAACATGTATTCACTATTATCAAAAACAATAAATTCACATTAATTAGAGAATATAACGAGTGTATATTTGACTCAGAGGCTACATGGAGCTTGTTTTCTGAAAACAAATGAAAATTCTATTTAGAAGTTCCATGAAATTTCAAAAACAATATGTGGATACATACATATGTGAATACATCTCTATAATTTTTTGTTAAGCAATAGTGTATATTTTGGGCTGCATGAAAAATAAAAAATTGTGGCTTCAAAAGGGGAAAACATGATTTTGCTTACCATATTTTTCTAAGATCACATCTGAGCATACATGTTGAATTAAACGTGTGCACACATACTAGACATGTCTATGTACTTTTGTATTTTTGTCATGTTGTTTTGAATTCTAAATATAGGGTTTTGCATTTATTTTAAAAGGAGATCCATGTAGCTCAAGATCTGAATGGGCTTTTTCGAATAGCATCATATGTATAATCCTGTGAATATTTCCAATATTTTCCCTAAATTATTTGCATGCATGACACCGATATTTTCTATTACACAATAGCCGGTCTCAAGCGTGCGTAAAGGAGAAGTATTATATTAGTTGTGGTCATTACTAGTGTTAAGTTGTGATCCAAATTCATATAGAAGGCTAACTTCTGACGAGCCGAGCGAGACCTGTGTCTGAGGCTTGGGCCGGTATTGATCGCTGATGACCTAGGTTTTCACTCCTATACATAGTGGCGGCGTCAGGTTTCAGAGGAATGGTGTTCATTTTAAAGATTGGTATTCATTTTGCCAAAATCGTCACAATTTTTGCTAATTTTTTTGCTATTTTATAAAAAAATCATTGTTTTCTCAAAGCCATTGGTATCACTTGAATACCAAGGAAGACCCCTGGCGCCGCCCCTGCCTATATGTACCTCTTGTAAGCCTCCGCATGGGATAAGTAAAATATGTGTAAATCTCGGCGTTGTGTAAACACTATCCATATAGTGAAGTTTCGCTAGCTGGCGTTCTGATTTTTTTCTCTCTTTGCTGGAGAGGTTTTTCCACGTTAAATCTTTTGTTGCTTGCATGTGTTCTTGTTTCATTCTTCATTTTGATTGTCGTGTTTATAATACCTAGCCACTCTCATGACATGAAACTAAAAAGAATAGGCTATTTCAAGACACTAAAAATAAAACCCATTTTCAATGTTTGTTCAAGTACACAATATCTTGTCATCTATCACTGTTGGTATTTTTTGATTCGTGTGATCTATCATTACCATCATAAAAATTGTTAGTACTGTATATGTTTCTATGTGAGAAATATATTGAAGAGCTAGATCAGCATAGGACAGATGCAGAAAAACCCTAGAAAAAAGAACAACATGGAGTATACCTCACTTAAGAAACAAGTTACTTATTTTTACATTGCATACCGACTAAAGAACCGGTGATGTTAAGAATATTATGAGTCCAAATTTCTAAGGTACCAGTTGTATTTGTTTTGGTTATGCGGTAATTAATCAATAAGAGCATATTTATATAGAATACCGATGGCATAACTATGTTTACATATGCATGCGTGGTCTGTATTAATCAAAAAGCTTCTCAAGTAATATATCATATATTTATCGATGGACGGTGCATACACATTGATTCCTGGCTACGGTGAATACATAGAAACGGTCCAGACTCCCTTGTAATGCTTGTTTCGAGCTTTTTGTGGCCTTAGCTAGGGGCACAAGAAGGTCGCATGACGCCAAAGTAGATAAACATTGAAAAAACTATTTATAAGTGTCATAAAAATCAAAAGACACCATGTGCATAAACATACATTTGTGGGCTCCGTTGCAATGGTTATTTCGAGCTTTGAGTTTCCTTTATAAATTGAAAATAAAGTTGCGTTTCTATTTGTGGCTTTATTATTTTACTAATATATGGGAGCACCTCCACATTAATTCCTGGCACTTGATGAACATGGTGTACCATTAAAAAAGGTGAATACGTTGTCAATGATCTTACACTATACGCACAGTATATGTTGGCATTAAAATTACTCCCTCCTTCCGGATTATAGGGCAAATACATATTTCGAGAAAAATAGTTTGACGGTAAATTTGGTCAACAATATATGAATCATATGTCACAAAAATTATACCATCGGAACCGTATTTTAAATATGAATCTAATAGTCTATTTTTTTGTTAAATATAGTTTGCATTTTGTTGACCAAATTTATAGTCAAATTATTTTCTCGAAGTACGTATTTACCTTATAAACCGGAATGGAGGTAGTATGTGATTGCAGGCTTTCAATTAAAATTTTGTGGCATTTACCCGGAGCAGTTTGGCAGTGTAAATATAGGGCAAGCAGCCACAATATAGAGTACTAGTGGGGCAAGAGGGGATTGCATTCAAATACTTAAAAAAAAGGCACACACAAAATAAGCCGTGATATGACTTTTGAATACAAAACAAGTTGGGTGCTAATTACCTGGACTAGTCGTGGCCTGTGTCATCCTTGAAGGAAAACTAGCATTTGGATCAGCCATTTTCCCTGATCTTGGTAAGGGGAAGAGCTGATTTTGACGTACGCCCTGGTCGATCGAGGCGGTGTAGAATAAATTCTTTCCTTGCTGATAATGAGGCGCAAAGGCTTCACAATAGATTGGTTCCCTTTGCTGATGGCTGCATGTTACTAATTAAAGACCATGGAATATATTACTACCCCTGTTAACACGTAACGTCTTTGTTTCAACTTTCAAAAAACCAAAAAAGAGGGTACCCTCAAACCAGAATATCATTGGAATATATTACTACGTACCCCTGTTAACACGTAACATGCACCGGAATATTAATGGCCCTTTCCAGAATGGACTCCGTTGTTGTTAGATAACACAAATTATCAAACCAAATGACTTTGGAACTGCAAAAGAAGAAGACAAAGAATGTAGTCAAAAATATAGCGAATCCGGGGTATTATTTTCTTTTCAGCTCCTGCTATTATTTTAGTTTTCTGAATTTTTGCCGGTGCGTGGGCGCCAGAACGACATCCTGAGCGCATTTGCCGCTGCCGCATGTTCGGCCCCTCGCACGGATATTACCACGTTCAGGTGGCACACATTATTCCCCAGTCAACGCACGCCTCCTTGATATGCAAGTCTTCATCCCATTTTTGTCGATCGGATATGGCCTGATGCCAGCATGAGCCACACCAACCACAGCATCTCCGCTGGCGCAGATTCCACCGTGCGGCGCCCTGCATCTCTGGCCGCCAATCAAGCTATCTCCTGCCACCATACCCTACTAGCTCGCGCTGGTTGTGGCCTTTTTTTGCCACCGGACACACGACCACAAGCTCGAGCGTCATTGTCATCGAGAGGGTCGTTGAACCCGCACCGCCCTTACCTCTTCCTCCTCGCCGCCACGGTTCTGTTGTGAAATGGTCCTCGTCTTCCACCTTACCCCTCCATTTCCGGAAGATCTGTCTCTGAATCTGTATCAGAGGTGAGAGGTGCTAAATGTCTCGGCAAGGACTATCACCAAAACGATGGAGAGAGAGGGAGAGGATGCGATGTGGCGAGGAATCGGTAGAGGGGAGCGAGCTGACCGACCTGACTTTCAGGTTGCGGACGCTAACCCCCCAGGCTATCAACTGGGGATCTTAACACCCCAAACTTAATCAAACTAGACAACTAACCCCCCACGGCTGCTTTTAGCGGTATTGGATGGTGGGTTTGCTTACGTGGAGGTTGGATTAGGATGATACGTCGGAAACGTATCTATAATTTTTTATGCTCCATGCTTGTTTAGTATCCACTTCGCTATGTTTTGTCTACACTTTGAGGTATTTTTATACACTTTCTAGAACTAACCTATTAACAAGATGTCATAGTGTCAGTTGCATGTTTTCTACTGTTTTTGGTTTTAGAAAGCTAAAAAATAAATATTCTCAGAATTGGACGGGACAAAAGCCAAAGTTCATAATTTTTCCTAAGCGATACAAAAAATCGAAGACGAGACGGAGGAGGAAACCAGGATGGCCACACCCTAGGTGGGCGCGGGACCACCCTAGGTCGCGCCCACAGGGGGTGTGGTCCCCCTGGACCTCCACCGACCTTGCCTCCTTCGCCTATAAGAAACCTCCGACCCAAAAACCCTAAATAATCCATCATACTTCCAGAAAAAGTTCTGCAGCGCCGCTGCCACCGAAGGGGATATTCGGAGGATAGAAAGTCTCTGTTCCGGCACCCTGCTGGGATGAGGAAGTGCCCCCGGAGCCATCTCCATCGATCTCCACCACCATCTCCATCATCGTTTCTGATTCCCATGATGAGGAGGGAGTAGTCCTTCTTCGAGGCTAAGGGCTCTACCGATAGCTATGTGTTCATCTCTCTCTCTCTCTATGCATGATCTTGTTGTGGTCATGAGCTTTGTAATCAAGTAGATCTACTATGTTACTCAAGTGCTTTAATAGATCTCTGCTCTCCTCATGTGTGTGAAAGTGACAGCGTGCACGCCATGGTGGCACTTAGGCTTGAATCTACATAAATACTCTGTGTGCTTTAATAGATCTATACTTTTCCCCACGTGTGTGAAAGTGACAGTGTGCATACCGTGTGTGGCACTTTGGCTAGATTAAATATTTGTTATGAGTTATATTTGGAGTTGGGTGTCTCTATGAAATTGTGGTGTTTGTTGGAACCTTCTAGAGCTCAAGGTGACAATGTGGGGTTATCTATATTAGGGAAGGCGGACTTTGAGGTGTGCTGTTATAGCCCTACCATGGATTAGAGTGTCCAACCAGAGAGTAGTTAAGAGTAGTATCATGAAGAGAGGATATTTATATGAGAGAGTGTTCACTAGTGAAAGTATGATCCCTAGGCCTTGTTTCTCAGCATTGAAACACCGTTTGCTACTAGATCTGTTGCATGTTTGCTTGCTTCCATCCTTTTGCCTTTAGTCTTTACCTCACCGTCAAGCTATTTTATGGCACTCACACACGTTACCCCACGTCAACAATAAGTCAGAAGCTATTTTCTGGCACCGTTACCACTTGTATTTTACTATCTCTTCGTCGAACTAGTGCACCTATACACCTGACAAGTGTATTGGGTGTGTTGGGGACACAAGAGACTTCTTGTATCTTGATTGCAGGGTTATTTGAGAGGGATACCTTTGACCACTTCCTCCCTGAGTTCGATAAACCTTGGGTGATCTACTTAAGGGAAATTTGCTGATGTTCTACAAACCTCTGCACTTGGAGGCCCAACAACTATCTATAAGAATAGAAGTGTGTAGACATCACAGGACAGGTGATGCCACACATGAAAAGTTCGGCGCGGACCAAATCACCCCTAGGTCGGGACTACCTGGTTCGGTCTAGTCATAACTGTAGCGCCTCTTCATCTCTCCCCGAATTCTCCGCCACGCTGCTCCTCGCCATCGACGGTGCCCCCGGCGAGCACGAACGGTCGGCGGCATGTTTTGACGATTCAAAGACGGCTGAACAACCGGAGAAGGTTAGTTCTCTTCTTTCCTGGAGCACGGCTTTTCTCCCATGTTTCCCGTATTCTCCGAGGTGGTTGGATGTAGGGTTTAGGGATGCTACCAGGGGCGGCAATTTGGGGATGATATGGTTAGATTTGGGTGTGTTTCGGGTGTTGTTTCTGTCAATGTTGTGCCATGTTGTGTCAATTATGGGGTAAAACCGATTAGATGTTGTCTCTGTTCTGGTTGATCTAAAAAGTGAGGGTTTCTGAAAGTTCAGTCAAATTTCCGTGATGAAATTGTACCTAAAAGGATGCTTCTTTCTGTGAATTTTGTAGGCTTTGTCAATGGAGCATCTATATTATTTGTCTATGCGGTTCCATTACCGCGGGGTAATGGAATGGAGGGACAAAGAGTGGAATTGGATTGGAGGTAGATATGGCATGTCAATAGTGCCATATTCAAAGCCGTCAGTTCCAGAATTGAAGAAACACTTGGCAGATCATGTTGTTATTTCTGAGGAAGCAATGGAGAAGACAACCCTGTGTTGGAAGATGCCATCTACTCCGACAAGTTATGCACTTATTTCTCTTCATGACAAAAAAATCAATGCAGACAATGGCTAAATATGTGAATGATGCTGGTGTATTGACATCTATGCTAGGATACCTGCAAAACTTGATTGTGCTAACAAATCATAAGAAGTACAAGAGAATAACATTGAGAATGCACCATGGGAGTATGATGAACACAGAGAAGAGTATGAGCAGAGGGGAACTAATGATGCAGGGGAGCAATATCAGCAAACACAAGCATATAAGATTCTAGTTTTTAGGCCAACAAAGGATCAGAAAGGCAAAGGAGTAAAATTGGACAGTGATAATGAAGAGAATGACAATGATGACACTTCAGATGATAGTGACTATAATGTTACTCATGCTGATGATGATAACAACTATTTAGTAGAAGATGAAGAGGCTATGAGCTATAGAGAGCAAACAAAGGAACTGAAGAAGAGAGTGAAAAAATGCTTGGTGAGGAGGAGTTCAGAAGGTGAAAAGTACCAGATGAGTTCCTCGTGCCTGAAACTGTCAGGCTAGGAGCAAATGATGCTGAAGATTGCTTTAACAGTGATGATGAACTATCATATGATGAAGATAGTGATGGTGAACCAGTAAGAAGCAAGTCAAAACATAGAGTTTATGATGAGAGTGTTGAGGTGAAGGAGTTTGAGCTAGGTCAGTGATACGTCGTAAACGTATCTATAATTTTTTTATGTTCTATTCTTGTTTAGTATCAAATTTGCTTTGCTTTATCTACACTTTGAGGTATTTTTATACGTTTTCCGAAACTAACCTATTAACAAGATGCCATAGTGCCAGTTGCCTGTTTTATGTTGTTTTTCGTTTCAGAAAAGCTAGTAAAGAAATATTCTCGGAATTGGATGGGACGAAAGCCAAAGTCAATATTTCACCAAGGAGAACACGGATTCCAGAGAAGAGATGGAGGGGCGAGCCAGGGAGGCCACCTCCAGGCGTAGGCCCACCCTAGGCCGTGCCTAGGTAGGGTATAGGCCCCCTGGGCGCCCTCATGCCTTGCCTCTTCGCCTATAAGAACCCCCCGATGCCAAAACCCTAAGTACCCAATTACATCTCCACGAAACAGTCCGTAGCCGCCGCCACCATTGTCCCTAGATCAGGGGGATCTGAAGATCTTCCCGGCACCCTGCCGGAGGGGAGATATCATCCCGGAGGCCTTCTTCATCACCATGGCAGCCTCCGGTATGATGCGTGAGTAGTTCCATCTTGGACTATGGGTCCATATAGTAGCTAGATGGTTGTTTCTCCTCCTTTGTGCTAGCATGTTTAGATCTTATGAGATCCGTTCATGAACAAGATCATTTATTTATAATCATACATGTTGGGTTTGCGGGGATTCGATGGATATTGAGATTACTATTGTCAGATTGATTATTGATTCTATCATGTCTTATTGATTATTGATTCTATCATGTCTATGTTGTTTGAGATCTTGCATGCTCTCCGTTTCTAGTAGCTAGCTTGGCCAAGTAGATGCTAGTGACTCCAAGAGGGAGTATTTATGCTCGATAGTGGGTTCATGCCTCTACTGAATCTGGGGAAGTGACAGAAATCTCTAAGGTTGTAGATGTGACGTTGCCACTAGGGAGAAAACAACGATCTTTTGTTCATAGAACAATTATATTGTTTACTTTACACACACTGCTTAAAGCAGTTATCCGTTGCTCGCAACTTAATACCGGAGGGGGTTCTGATGATAACCTGAAGGTGGATTACTAGTCATAGATGTAGTTGGATGGCGGTCTATGTATATTGTTGTAATTCTCAATCAAATCTCATAGGATCATGAATGTCTACTATTGCATTGTTATGCCTTGCTCAGTCCTATCAGTTGCCCCGCTGTAATTTGTTTATCCAGCATGTTATGTTATCTATCTTAAGGAGAACACCTCTAGTAAACCATGGACCCCGGTCCAATCTTTACCATTGATACATCATCTACTGTTACTGTTTACTTTCTGCAAGGAACCATTACTTTCCACACCATACGTTTAATCCTTTGTGTTCAGCAAACCAGTGAGATTGACAACCTCACTGTAAGTTGGGGCAAAGTCTTGAGCTTGTGTTGTGGAGGATTCCAAGTTGTTAGCAACACCTTGGAGTTGTTTCCATCCTCCTACTGGTTCGATAACCTTGGTTTCATCACTGGGGGAGAACTTATTGTTGTGCTCATCATACCTTCCTCTTGTGGTTTTCCAATGAATCTCTACAGTGTTCTGAGCTCATCAAGACATTTTCTGGCACTGTTGCCGGGGAGTAAGGACAGCTTCACAAGGGTAGTCTTTCACAACCACTCTCTTTACTTTGTTTTTTTTTGCTTTATTTCTTTTGCTTTGTTTTGCTTGCTTCCTTTTATCAAAAATTACAAAAAAAAATAGTTTCCTTTGTTTTGCTTTTTCTTATAAAAATACACAAAAAATTAGTTCTTCCTCTAGTTGTCACCTTGCTCTTGCTCACCATGTTGATCCCTAAGTTCACTTTGAAAGACATTTCAATAGGTAGTGGCTCTATAATTGGGAAAGAAAATATTGAAGAATTCTTTAATCATGTTAGCAAACATGAGGATATTGAGGAAAGATCCTTAGCAAAACTAGCCCCTAATTATGAAATTGATGCAGCTTCTTTAGTTCACATGTTGGAGGCTAGGTTTGTTAACCTTAACCCCATGATGCAAATAATGTTTCTTAAACTTCAAGATATTGAAGATACTGAAAAAGGAGACTTTATTCTAGAAACTTTGTTAAAGGAGTTCAATGATGTTGCTAAGGAAGCTAAGAAGGTCTTTGATCGTTTTAATATGCTAGGATCATGTGTAGATGTTATGGGTACATTAGAAAAGTTAGTAAAACCGAACCCAAAGAGGAGATTAAGATACCCATACCTTTTAAACGGGTAGGAATGCATGAAGCCTTAGAAAAGAATTTTGATTGGATTGTTCCTAAAAATCCGTTTGATGAAAGTAGTAAACCTAAGAGTATTGAGAGAGGATCCTATACAACTCATTTGGATGAGATACATTTCCTAGTTGAAGAAATTTCGAGTATTGATCTTAATGCTTCTTCATTTGAAAATACTTGATTCTTGCTTCTTGTGCCTAACTTAAAGGCGTTAAAGAAAAGTTCTTTTTGGGAGATATCATCCCGGAGGCCTTCTTCATCACCATGTCAGCCTCCGGTATGATGCGTGAGTAGTTCCATCTTGGACTATGGGTCCATATAGTAGCTAGATGGTTGTTTCTCCTCCTTTGTGCTAGCATGTTTAGATCTTATGAGATCCGTTCATGAACAAGATCATTTATTTATAATCATACATGTTGTGTTTGCGGGGATTCGATGGATATTGAGATTACTATTTGTAACACCCCCAGAATCGGACCTATGCAAGTTTTAGCGAAACCCGCCAAACCCGCATAGAAACGATTCAAAGGTGCCCACCAGGCACTTTCGTGCGGGTGGAAAACGAAGTAATAACATTACACAACAGTCCTCGATGGGACCCACAGAACAGATATATATAACAGCGACTCGAAGAGTCAAGAATACAGATATAATATACAAAGATCCAAATCACCTTGAAAACGATATAGCGTCCAGCTACGGACAAGATGCAAATGGGGCTAAGAGCCCTGGAGAATAACCAATGGCGTCCATAACCCTACCCAGGCCAAGCCGGAAGGGTAACCCTGCTAACGGCGTCGATCTCAAAACCTGCTCAAACAAAAGGGGGTGCCGACAAAGGGCAAAGGAAAAAGAAGGAGCGTCAGTACTGAGGCCAGTACACGGCGAGGCTAGAATTCGGCGGTCCTCGCCTACATAGGTATGGTGGACTGAAGCGGCAGCGGCAGCATGCACTAAACAACCTATAGAGACTCGAAACATCTGGCGTCAAACAGAGAGGGGTAAGAATGACCTATCCGGAACCAACCTGATACTAGCATCAAACAAACCCATCCTGGCGTTTCCCCCTCGAGACCAAACGAGGAAGTCAACCGAGGAACTCACACAGTTGGCAGTTTTAATTATTCCGTTATAGTTGTGGCACTTTACTAGTCAGGTTTAGATAATCGTCCTGATAAAGTAAGCAGTGGGCACTTTTAGTTAGTCATTCCGTTATAGTGGCATCACTTACTAGTCAGATTCAATTAGCATTAGATAACCCAAAACCCAGCAGTTGTTGGTACTTTTACTTAGCCATGCCGTTGTAGTGAAGCTGATTACTAATCATATCGGATACAAGTCAATTTAAAACAGTAAACTTTAGTTATAGTTGTCTATGATCAAGCACTGTGCTCCAAGTCGTCCATAACCGCGGACACGGCTTCTCGAAAAGATTTAACCCTGCAGGGGTGCACCAAAGTATCCACAGGCACTTCGACCCTTTTTGCCAGATCAGTTAACATACACCCATCGGTATGTCGGCGGGGCCTAAGTCACGACGTTCCCAGACCCAAAGCAAGCACGGGGGGCCACCCCACCGAGTCGACACCCGCAACGGAGTCGGCCGGTCTCCGAGACGGACTCAGGGTTTGCGACAATGGCAGTATGCGACAGCAGGTCCCCAAACGGGGACTGTCCATACCGCGTAAACATTCCGCATCCAAAACAGTACAGTGTGCAGTACCTCGCACAATCGTAAATAAAGCGGTAAAGCATGGCATAAGTACAGGATAGTAATAAAGCCCCAAACTACTTGTGGCCCCCAGTACAATACTTTGAAATCAGGTAATAATCAATGGGGGGCCCATATCTCCCCACCTGTGGTTAGCGCGCTCGATCTCGGAACAGGTGTCAAGAACTCGGGGTCCTACGGGACACAAGTGGGCGGTCGGAAACCAAATCTTACCTATCACCCACCGATGCCTCTGCTTAGTTCAATTTTAGTTGTTAAACAGGAATTAAAGTGAACAATAATTAAAACCATGATCATCTCCAACGTCATCATGCGGCAATTCTCCAACAATGGTGGTACTTGACGACAAGCAAAACACTTGAGCAAGCGACTACGACACGCGGGTCCAACTATCTACCAAACAACAGGTAATAGGATGTGTCCAAGGCTATATATGGCTGCAAGGGATATCACGGGTACGAAACTAGAGCATCGCAACACAGATAGCAAAGATCAACAGGAGGGAAGTAAATACTATAAAAGTAAGATAGGTAGAAAGAGGGAGATGCTCGCCTGAAAACATTGCCGAAGGTTCAACCGAAGATCGGGCGAAGCTCACATCAACTCAACGGCCTTATCCGCGAAGAACCAAAACACTAGAAGAAACACCGGATGCAATATTTAATACAACGGCAGAAGATCGGCATGATGCATGTATGATGCATGGCATGGCAAAGTGCGATGCAATTAGGCCATATTAAGTGGGACCGGGGTCCCGACAATTAATTAAATTGTTCAAGTTATTTAATTACCCCGCAAATTAAATGTTGTTATAACAAGGCAAGATAAGATACCGGTTCGCTACACAAGTTTAAATGAGGCCAATATGAGACTAGATTTGCCCGCATATGGGCCCCATGTTTAATTATCAGGTGAATCGGCCTAAGGTCCCCAAACCACAGATGTGCATGCGAGATGACAATTAAACATGCAACAAGTTGTTATGTTATAAAATAGGGTTCGAGGAAAAGGGTCACACATTCAGGGGTCTCGACGATCTTGGGGTTCCGGGGTTCGGGGTTGGTCTCAGGGTCCGACGGATCTGGGGTTCGGGGTTCGGCGGAAACGTTCTCGGATTCCGGGGTAGTGGATCTTGTCGCATCCGCGGCCTTCGGGTACGGGGTCGGTCTCCGGGTTCGGGGGTCTCGGCGTTCCATGAAGGAGTACTTGGCCTGGCGTCGGGGCATCGGTGACGTCCTGGTTGCTGTCGTTCTTGTCGTTGCGAAGCTCTTGTCGGTTCTGCGCCATCGAGTCGATCTTGGCGGACGGGGCAAAGAACTTGGCGCATCGGTTTTCTCGGCGTCCTCGGTTCCGATTGTAGATCTCGGCGTCCTCGAAGGGGTACTTGTCGTATCGGTGGCGGTCTTGGCGTTCCGGGAATCTTCGAGTCGGGGATCTTGGATCGTGTCGGCTTTCTCCAGATCATGCATCGCCGCTCTGTGTGGAAGGCCTCGAGGGTCTGGCTTGGTCATCGAAGGGAACTTGGGCTTCGGGGCTTGATTGTTGGTGTCGGGCTCGGTTCTCGATGTCGGTCCACGGGAGGTTTGCGGTTTTGTCGTCTCCACACCCAACAGCTTAGTACCGACTAGGTACTACACCGAAACGGGCACGGTGGAGGCAGAGAAACGCGCTGCGGTGGCTCGCGAGGAGAAACCCGGCGGGGCAGAACTTGCGGCGCGCGCGTCGGGGCTCGGGGAGGCGAGCTAGGCGACAGGGGCGGAGCAGCAGCGCTCGCTGCTTGCAGGCAGAGGAGGGCCTGCCGGAGGCGGGAAGGCGCTGGGGCAGACGGCGGGCGGCGGCGGTTGGCCGGCGACGGGGGAGGCGTGGACGAGGTGAGCTCGGGGACGCGCGGCCGACGCCGGGGAGGTGCGGGGCAGTGCAGGCCGCAGGCGGACGACGGCGGCGCGGAGGCGAGCCTGGGGCCGGCGGGCTGGGCGAGGTCGCGGTGGGACTCCGGGGAGGCGGGTCGTCGGAAGGGGGAGGGCGCCGGGCTTGCGGGCGCGCGGCGGCGCGGGTGAGCGGCGGACTGCGACGAGGGGGCGAGAGAGGGAGACCGGCGGGGAGGGGCGGTTGAGGCGGAGGGCGGCGTCGGGGTGGAGGGTGGCCGGAGGCGGGGGCCCGTGGCCGGCGAAGAGGAGGCCCTGGCGGCGAGCGCGCGGAGGCTGCGGAGGAGCTCTGGGGAGGTGGCCTCGACGAGTACGGCCTCTGGGCGGGGCGGGGCGAGGCCCAGGCCAGAGCCGCGGCGGCGACGAGGCGAGGGGCGGGGCTCCGGGCGGCGCACGCGGCCGGGGTGCAGCGCGCTGAGGAGGACGGGCCCGCGAGGGGCGAGGTTGGGGCGGGGACGGCGAAGCACGGGCGCGCGGAGGCGAGAGAGGGAGGCGGGAAAGAAGACGAGGGCGGGGGGAAGACGCGCGGGGGTCGCGTGCGTGGGGAGGGGTCTGGCTCGGTGGGGCCCGGGGCGGGTCCCACGTGGGAGAGGGGAGAGAGACTGTCGCGGGGGGGCCCGGGGTGGGGACTGGCAGGGGGGTTGGTGGCCGGCTGGGGTGGGCCAGGCGCCAGGGGTGGGGTGTGTGTCGGTTTGGTGGGGAGTTAGGGGTATGAGTTGGCAGGAGGGGGTTTAGGTGGCAGGGGATGATTGGTGGAGGGAGAGAGGCAGGGTGACGTGGCAGGTGGTGATAGGTGGGAGTGAGGTGGAGGGTGAGAGAGGGTAGATTCCTGGGTAGCTGTAGGATTTGCTGGGGTGGCCGATTTTAAAATATGGGGTGGTCGTTCGGGTCGCTACGGCCCGTTCGACTGCCCCGCTAAAATAAATTAAATATTTTATTTATTTCAAACAAGGTTTTTGCAAACCGATATCGGGCAAACCAAAATATTCCGGGGACCCGGTTTTGAGGTTTGAATAAAAGATGGGGCGTTTTAGAAAACAAAACGGGCTTTGCGAAAATAGTTTTGGCAAACAATGCATGATGATGACGATGCAATGCACAAATTCAACGCCGATTTTCTAGTAGTGGTTTTGCGGGATGCCACACTATTGTCAGATTGATTATTGATTCTATCATGTCTTATTGATTATTGATTCTATCATGTCTATGTTGTTTGAGATCTTGCATGCTCTCCGTTTCTAGTAGCTAGCTTGGCCAAGTAGATGCTAGTGACTCCAAGAGGGAGTATTTATGCTCGATAGTGGGTTCATGCCTCTACTGAATCTGGGGAAGTGACAGAAATCTCTAAGGTTGTAGATGTGATGTTGCCACTAGGGAGAAAACAACGATCTTTTGTTCATAGAACAATTATATTGTTTACTTTACACACACTGCTTAAAGCAGTTATCCGTTGCTCGCAACTTAATACCGGAGGGGGTTCTGATGATAACCTGAAGGTGGATTACTAGTCATAGATGTAGTTGGATGGCGGTATATGTATATTGTTGTAATTCCCAATCAAATCTCATAGGATCATGAATGTCTACTATTGCATTGTTATGCCTTGCTCAGTCCTATCAGTTGCCCCGCTGTAATTTGTTTATCCAGCATGTTATGTTATCTATCTTAAGGAGAACACCTCTAGTGAACCATGGACCCCGATCCAATCTTTACCATTGATACATCATCTACTGTTACTGTTTACTTTCTGCAAGGAACCATTACTTTCCACACCATACGTTTAATCCTTTGTGTTCAGCAAACCAGTGAGATTGACAACCTCACTGTAAGTTGGGGCAAAGTCTTGAGCTTGTGTTGTGGAGGATTCCAAGTTGTTAGCAACACCTTGGAGTTGTTTCCATCCTCCTACTGGTTCGATAACCTTGGTTTCATCACTGGGGGAAAACTTATTGTTGTGCTCATCATACCTTCCTCTTGTGGTTTTCCAATGAATCTCTACAGTGTTCTGAGCTCATCAAGACATTTTCTGGCACTGTTGCCGGGGAGTAAGGACAGCTTCACAAGGGTAGTCTTTCACAACCACTCTCTTTACTTTGTTTTTTTTTGCTTTATTTCTTTTGCTTTGTTTTGCTTGCTTCCTTTTATCAAAAATTACAAAAAAAATAGTTTCCTTTGTTTTGATTTTTCTTATAAAAATACACAAAAAATTAGTTCTTCCTCTAGTTGTCACCTTGCTCTTGCTCACCATGTTGATCCCTAAGTTCACTTTGAAAGACATTTCAATAGGTAGTGGCTCTATAATTGGGAAAGAAAATATTGAAGAATTCTTTAATCATGTTAGCAAACATGAGGATATTGAGGAAAGATCCTTAGCAAAACTAGCCCCTAATTATGAAATTGATGCAGCTTCTTTAGTTCACATGTTGGAGGCTAGGTTTGTTAACCTTAACCCCATGATGCAAATAATGTTTCTTAAACTTAAAGATATTGAAGATACTGAAAAAGGAGACTTTATTCTAGAAACTTTGTTAAAGGAGTTCAATGATGTTGCTAAGGAAGCTAAGAAGGTCTTTGATCGTTTTAATATGCTAGGATCATGTGTAGATGTTATGGGTACATTAGAAAAGTTAGTAAAACCGAACCCAAAGAGGAGATTAAGATACCCATACCTTTTAAACGGGTAGGAATGCATGAAGCCTTAGAAAAGAATTTTGATTGGATTGTTCCTAAAAATCCGTTTGATGAAAGTAGTAAACCTAAGAGTATTGAGAGAGGATCCTATACAACTCATTTGGATGAGATACATTTCCTAGTTGAAGAAATTTCGAGTATTGATCTTAATGCTTCTTCATTTGAAAATACTTGATTCTTGCTTCTTCTGCCTAACTTAAAGGCGTTAAAGAAAAGTTCTTTTTGGGAGATAACCCAATAATTTTCTTGAGTCTTGGAAGTTACTACTTCTGTAATAACCTCTCCTTATCCTTTTTATTTAATTTTTTCTGCCAAGAATAACCTCTAATGAGAGTGAAATAAGATTTGGGGAAGTTGCTGTCCTGAAACGGATTTTTGTGCTTCACTGTAAAAATTCGTGAAAAATCTCTGTATGTCGGATTGAGCTGTAATTTTTTGAATAAATCCCCCAGGTTGTTAGCCAGCTTTAGTTAGTTTAATACTTTTTGATTTGAGCAACAGAAGGTCTTCTAAAAAATCGGTTTTCACCTTCTGGTCTGTTTTGACAGATTTCTGTCATTATTTGCATTTGCCTCTTATTGATTTCTTTTTGAGTTCTTTTTGGTAAATTGATATTTTTGAAGCAATTGCTACAGTAGCTTGTGTTCTTAATGGAAGTTTTGCTGTGTTGAACAAAACCCAATGGTTTATTACTTTTGAATGCACTAATGTTGCTAATAAAGATTGTGTGAAGTTTTGTATGAAGGAAAATTTCAAGTGTAGGGGAAGAATGATGTAATGAGATGAAGAATTGACAAAAGCTCAAGCTTGGGGATGCCACCCCATGTCACCCCAAGAAATATTCAAGAGGTACAAGCGTCAAAGCTTGGGGATGCCCAAGGCATTCCCTTCTTCATCAATGAAAATCTCAGGTCTCTTTCTAGACACTTCGTTTTTATTGTTTCATGCACAGTTGTGTTGTTCTTGGAGCGTCTTAGTTTTCTTTTTTGGGTTTTCGTTTCTTTAGTTTTCTTGAATAAAGTAGTTGGACCCCCGTTTTTGCTATGATGTTTCAAATAAGTTGATTGGTGTTGGAAAAGAGTAGAAAGTTTCATGCTTATAGTGGTACAAAAGTGAGTTTGCTTAGACTATGGCTTAGACTTTATCATGTCATGCTAAATGTTGTTTTGACCTCATGCTTAGTGATTATTGTTGTAGCATGACTTGTTCCAAACAATTGAGATTGCTTAGTGTGCCTTGAAAGAATCATGCGTTGTTTTAGCATACAAAAGCATAATATTGTGGTATTCTCCTTTAATGCTTTGTTTGGATTGACTTGGAACATGATCACACCTTGTTATGACTATGAACCAGTCACCTTAGCCTCTATGATAATTTAGTTTTTGACTTGTAATACCACTTTATGCTTTAGTTGATAATGTTTTGTCGCTCTGCATGATTATGGCCATTATTGCTCTCTTAGTTGGTCGCTCCCAGTCTTTTGCTAGCCTTCACTTGTATTGAGTAAGCTCTACTCATGCATCCAACTCCCAAAAAACCAAGTTATTCCAAAGTATACACTATAAATTCCTATGCATGTTGTGTTACACCATTTCAAGTAAATTCTTGTTTTATCTACCTTCCAATAAAAAAGTCACTTTGTTATGTGAAAAAATAGTGATTAAAGCTCTCACAAACTTGATAGCACACTTTACTTTTCTTGACCATAATAAACTCCATTGTGTCATCTATGTTGTATATACTTGCACTTATAAGTTAGAATTAGCAGAACCGTGCTATCACGGGGAACGCTTTCAACACCTGTAAATATCTACCCAGTTGATATCATGCTCTTTTGTTTACGGATGTGGGCGGTGTGAAATAAAAGGGGAGATTGTAAGTCCATAGAGTTATGTATATGTGTTAGAGAAACGCCTAGGCCGCTAGTCTAAGCTATGCCTAATCATGGTGGAAACTTACAGCATAACCATAGTGGGAAATCTATGAAGCATTCTTCTTATAAAAAAAGAGAGACAGAAAAAGAGGAAATAAGAGAAAAAAGCATCATTTTCCCATGGTAAATAAGAATATTGCTGAGATGCTCATTGTCTGTTGACTTGTCATTTTCATATGGGATAGCTCCTGTATCATGGGGCAAGGGGTACCCCATTGGCAGTTCTCTATGATACACATGTATTTACTATGACAAGAACTTACCGATAACTAAAGTTGAGTAGCATGAGGAACGGCCCTCGTACTCAAGGGACATGAGATTGCCAACTTATACGTTGTCAAGCATATACTCCATATTTTGTCCACTTTAACCTTAATCACTTCAACATGCTTATGATAGGGGCAATGAGAGCTGAAAGCTAACAAGTACCATAATTTTTGGAAGCTCTTTATGAAAATTGACATCCATGCTTCCCTTTGAAGGGCCTTTCTTCCACTTTTATATTGTGTCTCCACCTTCTATCTTAGGCACCAATTAATAGAGCATATGAAAGGATACAGATGTCGCCTAGAGGGCGGATGAATAGGCGATTAAAACTTTTCCTAGAGTGGCTCAACAAAGGCGGAATAAAACTAGCGTTTACTTTGTCAAGCACAACCTAGAACAACTAAGGTTCACCTATGTGCACCAACAACTTATGCTAAGCAATACAAGCAACAATGTGATAGCAAGATATAGATTACTTCAAGCATGAAGGCTATCAAAATATAAAGTGCATAAGTAAAGAGCTCATGTATAGAGATAACCGAGGCACGCGGGGACGACAATATTTTACCGAGTTCCTCCCAACATGGAGTATGTATCGTTTGGAGAGGGGGTGGTATCTAACCACCTACGCCACAAAATGCCTCCCTTATTCTCTGGTGAATCTCACCTCAACGGGATCGATCCACACTTCCACTATCGGTGCACTTGTCGGTGGCAATCCGGAACCTCTCACGCGGTTGGGGAACTTCTCCACAACTCAATTGGAGGCTCCCAACAAACAAGCTTGCGGAAAGCTCCACAAGTTAATTGGAGGCCCCAAGTAATACTCAAACCTGCAAAACCATCAAACCGTCTAGGGTTCCAAGAACCCAAGAGTAAAAAGCTTTTCAACTTTCACTCAATCAAATCCTCACCGAGAACTCAAACCGATGCACCAAATGCAATGGCAAGAACACAAGAAGTGCTCAAATCCTTCTCTCCCAAATTCCACCAAAGCTACAAAATCTTATGGGAGAATAAGAGAGGAAGAACAATGGAGGAAATCCATAAAAGACTCCAAGATCTAGATCCCAATATGTTCCCCTCAATTAAAGGAGAGATTGATTGGTGAGGTTGTAGATCTAGATCTCCTCTTTCAAATCCCTAAAGAATATGCAAGAATCATAGGAGGGATTGAGGGGAAGCAAGCTCAAGAAGGTCAACAATGGAGGGGGAAACTTGCAAGAATGGTTAAGTAACCATTGGGGAAGAAGGGCCCCTTATATAGGTCCTCCAAAATCCAACCGTTGCAGCTCTAGAGCGCACGGGCCGGACATTCCGGCCAGTTTCCGGGTGGTATCCGATATGGACATCTGAATGGCAACCATACGACTGAAATCTGAGATTTTTGCGCGACACCTGAGTGTCCAGCGTGTTCACCCCGGACATTCCGCCCAAGGCAAAACTGACAGAAATAGCAAAACTGAAACGACTATAACTTTTGCATTCGGACTCCGATTTTGATGATCTTGGGATCGTTTCGAAGATAGCAACGAGCTCTACAATATCATGCAGAGAACCATAATTCCAACAAGGTAGGATAGAACCAAATTATGAAAGGTTTAACCTATCTAAAAAAGACAAACCAGTAAAACCTCCAATATCAAAAACGTAATAGAGAATGCATATGAAATCCGTTTTTGATGAACTTGAGCTTGTCATGGAGATTAACACAAGTTCAAAATAATCTCATGGATAAGAACTAAATAATGGAAGGTTTTACCTATCTATAAAAGACAAACCGATAAAACCTCCAATATCTAAAACGCAAATAGATAATGCATATGAAATCCGTTTTCGATGAACTAGAGCTTATTATGAATATTACAACAAGCTCTAGAACCTCACATGGATAAGATCCAAATAACAACCAAGAAAGGATGATGCTAAGTATGCAAAGGTTTGAGCTCTCTTCGAAATATATGATCGAGTTACTCACTTCAGAGCCCCTCTTGATAGTACGGTTATCTATCCTAACCCGGTCTCCCACACAAAACATGAGACCGGTAAAAGGGAAAACCTATCAATATTATACCTTTTCCTTGAGCATTACACTTGAGATCGATGTAGACGATCTTGCCCTTCTCAATATGAAACGTCTTTCTTAATTCCTTATCATCGATCCATGATCACCGAGGATGGCAAGCATCAAACATGTGATCTTCTATAGATGGTGCATTTTGAGCTTGCGCAACACATCTTCTTCTCATTTCATCTATCTTGAAGCCAACACATGCACCAAGCAATGCCAATGGACAATTCCTACAAGTATAACTTAATACACACATTAGTCCATAAAGATTGTCATTAATTATCAAAACCACACATGCAGGCCCACATGTTCTTTCAATCTCCCCCATTTTGGTAATTGATGACAATCCCTTTAAGAGGGTTTATATAAGGAATTTTAATGAATCAAATGGTAACTCCAATATCAATTACTACATAAGTATGTGATATTGGTACCGCCACCATATATAGAGCAAAGTCCCCCACAATCTATGCATGTGTGATGAACTCGAATTTCGTTGCATATATTGCCAATCATTATCATTGGTGGAGTTTCCTCTATATACCATATGCTAAGCAACAACAAAGATGCAAGAGTATGAGAGGAAAATTCACAAGAACAAACTCAATGCATAAACCAACTTCCCTTAAACCCTCTAAAACTTCTCCCCCATTGGCATCGATTGCCGAAATGGGTGACAAGTTTTAGAAGGCAAATATAGTAGTATTTCCTCCAAAGGTGTGCCTTCGCACATATCCAATGATGAATACTTGGGAGGGAGTAGAACTATATCGAGGACCCGAAGATTGCCAAAATAAAGTCAAATGATGCAAGCAATTACAAGGTCTAACAAAACAATTTGAAAACAACAAATGGGTCCAAATGAAAACTACAAGATATTATGATATGAGCAAAAGGGTGTTTTAAATAACAAATAGAGAAGCTCCCCAAGATTTGTGTGCAATTTTAAAATAAATGCATTGGAATACATAATGCACAAATATGGAATCCTTGCTCTCCCATAAGCATTTAAAACACAACAAATGAAAGATCAAATAAATGCTTAAATAAAATAGAGAAGCTCCCCAAGATTTGTGCATACTTTAAAATCGGTGTATTTCAATACAAAAATGCACAAATATGGAATCCTCACTCCCCCATAAACATTTAAGGAACAATAAATGAGAAATAAGATAAATGAGCATTGTTAAATGAATTAGATGAGCTCCCCAAAGATAATGCACCAATTATGATAATTGTATTTGGGAACAAGGTGCATAATCATGGAATCCTCATTCATCCAACTTCATTTAACAATACAATGCATGAGAGAACAAATATGAGTGCCCAAATATTCAAATAGGAGGAACAAGCACTCATGGACAAATAAATTTGGAATCCACCGAAGTATCAAAAGGAGTAAAAGGTGGTATCCAATGAATAAAATCTCAACTAAAATTATCTTCACATATGTGTGTATGTTTCTAAATGGATAACATCACAAAGATATATGCCCATAACGAAACAAGCACACACAAGGAAGATATACAATAAACCACATGAAAGCAAAAATGAAGTCATAACATATACCAATAAGATTTTTGCTTCAAAGCATGGTCAAAGGCTCAAATATATCTTATTGTACATTAATGAACTTCAAACACCAACACACTACATATATTATAACTATCACCAAGGGAAAAAGGAGAAAGTTAGCATATATGGAGAAAGGCAACAAGTATCACAAAAAAATAAATTAGCAAAATCTCACTATTGCACATGAGAGAAGTTGAGGAAATGATAGGGAATAAAATTGCTAGATTGACATATTTGGGATTGGAGGATCATATGCATGATTTTGTATAGTCCCAACTATATGCACTCATCTCAGCTTATACACATATACAATAGATAGTTCTTTTAATACCGTGGCTAGAGATATAACAATAAATACAATAACAAAAATTCATGCCAAGATGCAACCTACAAAAGGTTGGAAGCAAGATAAATATGCATGAGCAAGAGATACTTGTTACCGATATATAATTGGTAGGATGTAGAGGATATGGATTCATTGATCATCCTATAGCTTGCCTCCAATTTTCATTAACGCACCACTTCTTCAAGATTGAGAGACAAGCATCCAATATATTTCAAATGTACCTAAAACACATTTAAGTACAAAATGGTCCTGAAACTTATTGGGTCCAAAGTAGTTAGTGCAACTACAATACATAGGAGAGACTTCACATAAATATGTGCATATTGATATGAAATTGAATTTCATGCACAACTTAGCTAATAGGATTTGGTGGAGTTTCCCCTATATATTGGATCAAAGAAAGCAAGCATGCCATAATATAAACATATAGTAAATATGCATGCATAAAGCTTTCAAGAACCAAAAAGAAGATACAATTTGAACAAAAACACCAAGTAAATCGAGATTGCACACACAAGAGTGTGACACGACAAACGATGTCCAAATTATATCAAAGAACCAATTCAACACATGAAAGATCACAAATTCAACAAATGAACTAGGCAAAAGCCAAAGAGCAAAAGATATATAAAAACACAAATGCTCAAGGATTTATCTCATTCTAAAATTGGAAAAGACATGAAACAAGGAATGAGACAAAACCAACTCCCCAAAAGAGCAAGGTTCCAACAAGAAACCAAACTCCCCAAACTTTTCATGATGGCACAAAATACCAAAACGAAAAGATTGAGCATCCAAGCACATAAAACTCGATATGGATCAAACAAAGAAGCATAAAAGGATTGTTCTAGATAATATAGGAGAGCTCACCCATAAGTAGTACATTATATAGAATTTTTCTTTTGAATGCAAAATGCACACAAATGATATCATCACTACTACCTACATTAAATAAAACACAAGAGGATACCAATAAAAATAAAAGGATCCAAAAGTAGCAAGGAATAGATGGGAGCACACAATACTTTTACTTGGCCAAATATATGATAATATTAAGCAAAGACTAAAGTGAATATGATCAATAAATTCTACCATAAATTGAGTACTCATTGTCCAAGGACAAGAAATATTGGGAATGCTTTTCCCAAGGTAGCTTGCATGGATATCCAAGATCATAGTCACAACAAGAAGCATATAACAAAATACAAGAATTAAGCTTGATGCATCGAAAGAGATTTTTGATAGCTTCCAATAGTCACACAATCACTAGTGATTAGAGTAACTTAAAGTAAATGGTTTCCATGAGGATATAGATATCTAAATATGAGGAAACACATACCAAGAAACACTCTCACGTACAAGATCCAAAATATGAGCAATAAAGGCATTCAAGCAAATTGGAACTTGTATGAGCAAATGTGTAACATAGGAGCTAGATAATTATCAATATCAATTCTAAGTGACACAACCTCGAATATTCACATTTTCTAGGATTGTAATATGCACTAAGCATATGACTCCCCCATAATGTGATACTACCATAAAACCAACACGAGGCAACGGATCCAAATAGAGATAATTAATGGACATTATATAACTTAAATTTCTCATGAGAAACATACTACAAAGAGACTAGATAATATTGCAATATCAATACTAGGTGGTATTCCTCATGTACACACATTTTTATGATTGTGGAATACCCAAGCATAACACTCCCCCAAAATGGGATAGTCCATTAATCTCTCACAAGAGCCAAATAAGATACCAAATATAATCAAGAAAGGCTCAAACACAAGAAACACACATACATGGTGTGCCACCTAATCATACACAAATATGCTTTATACCTCAAGATAATTAAGTGGAAAGCATAACATGTACAAAAGCATGGAAGATATAAAACCAACACATGCACAAGGGGGCGAGTAACTTTCAATGAAATGAGTTAAGCGTATGTTACCGCAAGGAGGAACATTGGAAATATAATAGGAGCAATATAATCCACATGACTTGGCTTGACAAATATAATAATGAAGATCCCTTAATTCTTCATGATGTAGCCAAGTCTCCAATTCCCTCCAAAACACACATATTGATCACGTTTTGGCTTGTTGGTCCCCAACCAAGTTGGGTCCTAAGAAGTTAGTCACAATAGGCTTGGCAACCCAAATGGATATTTTCTTGACACCACACTGGGCACCAACAAATTTGGCAAACACATTGCCAACCTCATTCTTATAAAGAGAATAAGCATCATCAATAATGATAGGGTTGGATGAGGAGATACCAATAGTGCATGAGGAAGAAATGTGCCCTTTCTTACGCCAAATGTAGCAAGTTCTTCTCTTGCCATCTTTATTTTTGTATGAAGCAACAACTTGAGGAAGATCTTGAGTCTTCTTGGGAGGAGGCCCATATCTAACAAGATGTAGAGCTTGAGACCGCTTCCCTTGTTGCTTCTTGCCAAAGGACTTCTTCTTTAATGGGCAATGTTTGACATGATGCCCTTCTTCCTTGCACTTGAAGCAAACAATGTTGGCCGGATTCTTGACTTGATCTTGGACATTCTTATTGTTATCCTTGTGCTTCAACTTGATAGTGGACTTGTTCTTGACATTGGAGTTGAATCCAAGCCCACTCTTGTCATTGGGGGATTTTTCACACTCAAGATTTTGTTGAGTGTGACCTTCCCTTGATGACCCTTTTTCAAGTCATTCTTCAAAGAAGTGACTTGAGCCTTGAGCTTTTTGATTTCCTCTACATGGTTAGTTTCAACAAAAGTACTAGAGGAAGTAGATGCTGCATTGTTAGAGCAACAAGACACGAAATGCAATTCATCATGAGATATAGCATGGTTGTGAGAGGATGAATTACAAGGACTAGCACATGGCAATATAACATTTGGAGTATATATAGTGCTAATGTCCACATGAGGCCCACTATATGTTACCTTTGACGCGATGGCCTCATCAGCTAACTTTAGACTACCATGGGAGACTAGAAGATCCTCACGCGAGCTCGAGAGCTTAACATGACTTTCTTCTAATTTCCCATAGTTGCTAGTTAGCAATGCAAGTTGAGCCTTTAGCTCAACATTCTCCTTAAAAATAGATTCTTCACAAGAAATAGAGTTAGTAGCACAAGCATCATCACTATTTGCAAGAGGTGAGGGCAACTTGGCAAGCTCTTTTGAATATGAAGCTTTAAGTTGATCATGCAACTCGGTGAGTTTGATGAGCTCCCTCTTAAAGACCTGAGAGCCATTTTTGAGATGATTAAAGTCCTCAACAAGTTTACCATAAGCAACTTCAAGTTCATCATTTTTAGTCTTGAAGGAGTTAGCCACTGCAAGTTCTCTATCATGGTATTCCTTTACTCTAGATAATTCTAGAGTAAAAGTCTCCTCAAGAGATTCTTTGGTAGTTTGTTCTTTTTCAAGGGAGTCCTTTAGTTGAGCAAGTTCATTAGCATACTCACGCTCACGCGCAAACTGTACATCAATTAAGTTTCCTTGCTCCTCAATAATATCATTGCCTTCTATAGCATAATTCAAGATTTCAATAAAGTTGGAGGAAGCAATTTTATGTTTGAAGAGAGCGCTGTAGACACCCTCTCCCAATTTCTTAATAGAGGTAATATCATACTTACCTCGATAATCATCATTATCATTCTCAACCTCATCATCATCATCATGAGATACAATGGGATCCAAAGAGGTTACCTTTGTTCCCTTAGCCATAAGTCATATGTGAGAACCGGAGGAAGGTGATGATGAGATTGCACTTGTAGCTCTATTAAAGACCTTGTCTTGGCCCATAGAGTCTTCGTTTTCCTCTACATCGTTAGCAACACAAGCACTAGAGGAAATAAAAGCATTTTTATCATGGCAACAAGACAACACAAGCATATCATCATGAGATTTATTCAAGCCATTACTACATGATATGCAAGGACTATCAACACTAGCATGTAAGGAGTTGTGAGTGCTAGAAGTGTTAAGGTCCGAAGATAGATCATTGCAACTAGATAGATATGAGGGATTACAAAAAGTAATAACACTATCCATATTGCAATTTCTATCACCACTCACCATATCATCACCTTGTGAAAAATCACATGTTGGTGAAGTGGTAGACGATGAGAACTCATCTTAACCGAAAGTATAAGACAAACAATCATCCTCAATAATGTTGGACTTGCTATATTTATCTTGAAGTTTGGTCCATATTTCATGAGCACTCGAATAAGGCATGATAGAAGAAATAACTACATTGCTCACAACATGCAAAAGAATTTTAGTAGCTAAAGCATCTATATGAGAGTTCAACTTCTCCTCTAAAGATCCGTTTTGGGTATCCACGGGAGAAGAGAAACCCATATATAGATATCCCTCGATTATTGGGTGAATTTCTCGAAATAAATGTAGGGTTCGCAGCATAGAAAACAAAAAAAATTCTACGATGTGAACTATGTACCAAGATCTATCTATTAGATACAAACAACGGGCGGATGTATATCCGTAGAGAACATACCCTTGAAGACCGACAAAGCTTAACGAGTTCAACTCGTGGTTGATGTAGACGATCTCTTGCCAATCTCAAGATCGAGAGGAAGTCCTAGCGCCGCAAATCAGCAGTGCATCCGTGCTCGCACACACGTTCGAGGCACCGAGCAACCTCCGCCTCCTCTCTCTAGCGATGCAGTGGAAGCACAACTCTTTCTTGCCGAATAGCCACCGGGAACATGTATCTCGCTAGTCCGAGACCATGGGGGATAAATTCTAGAGGGGAAGAGAGATCCTTCACGAGGAGGTGTGAGAGACAAGTGAGAGGAGGGGCTCCTTTTATAGGAGGAGGGGGCACCCAAGGGGGTGGCCGCCAGCCATGGGGGCTTCCCCCTCCCCTCCTTCATTCATGTGGGTGGACACTCCACTCACAAAATGGCCCTTCAATTTTCTCAACTCAAAAATCCACTCAAATTCCCATTAAATTTCCACCAAATTTAATGCAAACTCTCATTAAATAAAACTCTTTTATTTTATTCAGAATTTTGTCAATTACTTTAATGACAAACATTCACAAATAACCTCTTGCTAGAATTCTATTTCACATGCATAACCACTTTATGCAATTTCACCCGAAAACCTGTTTCGGTATCTAGTGAAATAAATTCCTGCGCTTGTTTATTCTTTCGGCATGAAACTTTTTCTCCAATTGGATGTCGGTGTCTCTTAAGTGTGTCACCCTACGGTTCGTGAATAATGCGGACATGATCGAGACCCCTCTCGGATCAATAATCAGAAGCGGGATCTGGAGACCCATACTGACTCCCACACATTCAACGATGACTTTCTTGTGATCGTCGGAACCTTTTACGCGAGTATCTTAATCCCTTTGTTTCACGATATATTACATGTCCGAGATTCGATTATCGGTATCTCCATACCTAGTTTGATCTCGTTACCGACATGCACTCTTTTCTTGTTCCCGTGATATAACATTCTAGTGATCAAATCACTTGCTTGCAAGCTAATCAATGTGATATCACCGAGAGGGCCCAGAGTATATCTATCCGTCATCGGGATGAAAAAATTGAAGGGAATATGCCCTGAGAGGCAATAATAAGGTGTTTATTATGTGTATTCCAAGTATATGATAGATGTTTATTTTGCATGCTATAATTGTATTAATACGGAAACGTTAATACATGTGTGTTTAATAAACAAACAGAAAGTTCCTAGTTATGCCTCTCTCATAAACTAGCTCGTTGATTAACAAGATGATCAAGGTTTCCTGATCATGGACATTGGATGTTATTAATAACGGGATCACAACATTAGTGTAATGGTGTGATGAACATTCATCCGAAGTATAGCATTACGATCAAAGTCATTGAGTTTATATTGCTATAACAACTTACGAAGTGATCCTAATCCTTAGACCATGAGATCATGTCAATCACTAACACCGGAAGAGTTTCTTGATAACATCAAACGTCACACCATAACAGGGTGATTATAAAGATGGATTCAGAACTAATAAAGTGTTATGTTGAGGCTCATGGATCGAGAGTGGAATTTGTTCATCCCGATGACGGATAGATATACTCTGGGCCCTCTCGGTGATATCACATTGATTAGCTTGCAAGCAAGTGATTTGATCACTAGAATGTTATATCACGGGAACAAGAAAAGAGTGCATGTCGGTAATGAGATCAAACTAGGTATGGAGATACCGATGATCGAATCTCGGACATTTAATATATCGTGAAACAAAGGGATTAAGATACTAGCGTAAAAGGTTCCGACGATCACAAGAAAGTCATCGTTGAATGTGTGGGAGTCAGTATGGGTCTCCAGATCCCGCTTCTGATTATTGATCCGAGAGGGGTCTCGATCATGTCCGCATTATTCACGAACCGTAGGGTGACACACTTAAGAGACACCGACATCCAATTGGAGCAAATGTTTCATGCCGAAAGAATGAACAAGCGCAGGAATTTATTTCACTAGATACCGAAACAGGTTTTCGGGTGAAATTGCATAAAGTGGTTATGCATGTGAAATAGAATTATAGCAAGGGGTTATTTGTGAATGTTTGTCATTAAAGTAATTGACAAAATTCTGAATAAAATAAAAGAGTTTTATTTAATGAGAGTTTGCATTAAATTTGGTGGAAATTTAATGGGAATTTGAGTGGACTTTTGAGTGGAGGGAATTTAAAGGGCATTTTGTGAGTGGAGTGTCCACCCACATGAATGAAGGAGGGGAGGGGGCAGCCCCATGGCCGGCGGCCACCCCCTTGGGTGCCCCCCCCCCCTCCTCCTATAAAAGGAGCCCCCCTCCTCACTTGTCTCTCAACCTCCTCGTGAAGGATCTCTCTCCCCCTCTAGAATTTATCCCCCATGGTCTCGGACTAGCGAGATACATGTTCCCGGTGGCTATTCGGCAAGAAAGAGTTGTGCTTCCGCTGCATCGCTGGAGCGAGGAGGCGGAGGTTGCTCGGTGCCTCGAACGTGTGTGCGAGCACGGATGCGCTGCTGATTTGCGGCGCTAGGACTTCCTCTCGATCTTGAGATCGGCAAGATATCGTCTACATCAACCACGAGTTGAACTCGTTAAGCTTTGTCGGTCTTCAAGGGTATGTTCTCTACGGATATACATCCGCCCGTTGTTTGTATCTAGTAGATAGATCTTGGTATATAGTTCACATCGTAGGAAAATTTTTGTTTTCTATGTTGCGAACCCTACAGTGGTATCAGAGCCGGATCTATGCGTAGATACTTTACACGGGTAGTACACATATGAGTATGTGGGCGATGATGATCATGTTGTTGCTCCTTTGTTGTAATTTTGGATATTGGTGGCATAGTGGGATGAAGCGGCCCGGACAAACTTTACATGTCCTCGCACATGAGACCTGTTCCACGCTTGACATGCAACTAGTTTGCATAAGTGGCTAGCGGGTGTCTGTCTTTCCTACTATAGTCAATATCTATTTTGCAAGCGAGTTGTCAACAATTTGATTATCCTCGTTGTGGTTCATGTTCGTAGGTAAGAACGGTTCTATCTCGAAAGCCCTAAGCCACGTAAAACTTGCAATGGATAAATTAGAGGCGTCTAGTTTAGATTGTTGCTGGGCTAGTGTTATGATATGGTAGTGTTGTAAGTAGAAGTATGAGATGATACTCTTACAACACACATAGCGTGTAAAATCCATAGATCTTGGATTTACACATATAGGTATGATAGTGATCATACCACGATGCACATGATAGAGATCATCTGCGGGAACCATATAATTTCACTAATAAACATATGATGTTTGATTGCATCTTATATTGCTTGTTTAGCGCTTTGTTAGCATAATAAGATGATCCCTCATTTAAATATCAAGATAAGAATGTGTTCTTCCTTTAGTATGCACCGATTATGTTTTCGTCGCTCCAAGACATCACGTGATGATCGGGTGTTCTTGGATCCACGACCATATTTCGGGTGTAAAACAGTTACACACGCGAATACTAAGGTTCTAACTTGGCGAGCCTAGCATGTACAGACATGGCCTCGGAACACGGACCGAAAGGTTAAGCATGAGTCATATAGTTGATATGATGCCCATTTGATGCTCGCCTTTGAAGCTATACCGACTCACGTGATGATCGGACTTGGTGTAGTGGATTTGGTTCATGTAATCACCAAAAAGGCACGAGGGATGTCGTTTTTGAGTGGGAGTTCATTCGTAATATAGATTAGTTGAACTCAATCTATCATACACTTAGTCTAAACTTTACAAATTCTGTTGTAGATGGCACCACCTGCTTTTAATTTCAATGTGTTCATGGAGAAATAGAAACTAGCAACGAACGGTAGCAACTTTACCGAATGGGCCATGAATTTGAGGATTCTCCTCTCTGCTGCACAAAAGCAATATGTGCTAGAAGCGCCGTTAGGCCCCTACCTTTTGATGATGCCCCTGACGAGGAGAAGAATGTCTATCAGACTCGTCAGGAGGACCACAACTTAGTTCATTGCGGCATATTGTATGGGCTAGAGCCGGAACTTCGAAAGCGTTTCGAAAACGGCAATGCATTTGATACAATGGGTGAGTTGAAAATGATTTTCGACACACATGCTGTTGTAGAGAGCTACAACGCTTCAGAAAAGTTCTTTAGCTGCATGATGGAAGAGCACAGCTCCGTTAGTGAGCATGTACTCAAGATGTCGGGTTACGCCGATAAGCTTGTGTCCTTGGGAATATCGATTCCCATTGACTTAGGCATCCATCGTGTTCTGCAGTCTCTGCCACCTAGCTATAAGAGCTTCGTGATGAACTATAATATGCAAGGCATGAAGAAGTCTCTCCCCGAGCTTCTGTCAATGCTTAAAACTGCAGAAGTGGAGATCAAAAAGGAACATCAAGTGTTGATGATCAATAGGAACACTGGTTTCAAGAAAGACAAGAAGGGAAAACGGAAGGGAAGTAAGGGCGACAAGCCTGTTGCCGTGCCTGAAAAGAAACCCCGAGTTGGACCTAAGTCTGATTCCGAGTGCTACTATTGTAAGGGGACTGGCCACTGGAAGCGCAACTGCCCCAAGTATCTGGCAGACAAGAAGGCCGGCAAGGCAAACAAAGGTATATATGATATACATTTTATTGACGTGTACTTGACTAGTGCTCGCAGTAGCACCTGGGTATTTGATACCGGTTCAGTTGCTAATATTTGTAACTCGAATCAGGGGCTGCGGAACAAGCGACCGCTAGCAAGGGGTAAGGTCAAGATGTGTGTCGGCAATGGATCAAGCGTTGATGTGATCGCCGTCGGAACGCTGCCTCTCCACTTACCGTCGGGATTAGTTATAAACTTTAATAAATGTTATCTGGTGCCTGCACTGAGCATGAACATTGTATCTGGATCGTGTTTGATGCGAAGTGGTTATTCATTTAAATCCGAGAACAATGGTTGTTCCATTTATATGAATGAAATCTTTTATGGTCATGCACCGATGATGAATGGTTTATTTCTATTAGATCTCGATGATAATGTTACACATATTCATAATGTTGATGCTAAAAGGATTAAACTTAATGATGATATATCCGCATATATGTGGCACTGCCGTCTAGGTCATATTGGCGTTAAACGCATGAAGAAGCTCCATTCGGATGGACTTTTGGAATCACTTGATTATGAATCATTTGATACATGTGAGCCATGCCTTATGGGCAAGATGACTAGAACGCCGTTTTCCGGTTCAATGGAACGGGCGACAGATTTATTGGAAATCATACATTCTGATGTATGTGGTCCAATGAGTGTGTCGGCGCGAGGTGGATATCGTTATTTTGTTACTTTCACAGATGATTTGGGTAGATACGGTTATATCTACTTGATGAAACACAAGTCTGAAACCTTTGAAAAGTTCAAGGAATTTCAGAATGAAGTGGAAAATCATCGTAATAGAAAGATCAAATTTCTACGGTCCGACCGTGGAGGTGAGTATCTAAGTTACGAGTTTAGCACTCACATGAAAGAGTGTGGAATTGTTTCACAACTCACACCTGCCGGAACACCACTGCGAAATGGTGTGTCGGAACGTCGTAATCGTACTTTATTAGATATGGTTCGATCTATGATGTCTCTGACGGACTTGCCGTTGTCATTTTGGGGTTATGCACTAGAAACTGCTGCATTCACTTTAAATCGGGCACCATCTAAATCCGTCGAAAAGACACCGTATGAATTGTGGTTTGGAAACAAACCTAAGCTGTCATTTCTTAAAGTTTGGGGATGCGATGTTTATGTGAAGAAACTTCAACCGGATAAACTCGAACCCAAAGCGGAAAAATGCGTCTTCATAGGATACCCTAAAGAAACTATTGGGTTTTCCTTCTATCACAAATCCGAGGGCAAGGTTTTTGTTGCCAAGAATGGATCCTTTCAAGAGAAAGAGTTTCTCGCGAAAGGTGTGAGTAGTCGAAAGGTAGAACTCGAAGAGGTTGTGGAACCATCTCTTCAAAGTATGGCGAGTAGCGCAGCGCCGGAAGTTGTTCCGGAGTTGGCTCCACCTGTTGAAGAGGGAACTAATGATAATGATCATGAAACTCCGAAAGAGAGTACTACCGAACCTCGCAGGTTAAACAGGACGCGTGCAGCTCCCGAGCTGTACGGAAATCCTGTCATGAATTTCATGGTTGATGAAAATGATGACCCTGCGACGTATGAAGAAGCGATGATGAGCCCGGATTCCAACAAATGGTTAGAAGCCATGAAATCCGAGATGGAATCCATGTATGAAAATCAAGTTTGGAACTTGGTGGAATTACCTCACAACCGAAAGGCCGTGGAGAACAAATGGATTTTCAAAAGGAAAACTGATGCTGATGGTAATGTGACCGTCTATAAAGCTCGACTTGTCGCAAAGGGGTTTCGACAAATTCAAGGAGTTGACTACGATGAGACTTTCTCTCCCGTAGCGATGCTAAAGTCAGTTAGGATTATGTTAGCAATTGCTGCATATTTCGATTATGAGATATGGCAGATGGATGTCAAAACCGCGCTTCTCAATGGTAATATTGAAGAAGAGTTGTATATGATACAACCAAAGGGTTTTGTCGATCCTAAGGATGCTAACAAGGTGTGCAAGCTTCAGCGATCCATCTATGGATTGAAGCAAGCATCACGAAGTTGGAATCTCCGCTTTGATGAGGTGATCAAAGAGTTTGGATTTGTCCAAACTTATGGAGAAGCTTGTATTTACAAGAAAGTGAGTGGGAGCAATGTGGCATTTCTGATATTATATGTGGATGACATATTATTGATCGGAAATGATATAGATCTTTTAAACAGTGTTAAAAGTTATCTAAACAGCAAATTTTCAATGAAGGACCTAGGTGAAGCGTCATACATATTAGGCATAAAGATCTATAGAGATAGATCTAGGCACCTAATAGGGCTATCGCAAAGTACATACCTTGATAAGATTTTAAAGAAGTTTAAAATGGACGGAAGTAAGAAGGGGTTCTTACCTATGTTACAAGGCAAGACATTGAGTAAGACTCAAAGTCCGGCTTCGGCGGAAGAAAGAGAGATAATGGACAAAGTCCCCTATGCTTCAGCCATAGGCTCTATAATGTACGCCATGCTATGTACAAGACCGGATGTGGCACATGCTATTAGTTTGACTAGTAGGTACCAATCGGATCCAGGTTCGGAACACTAGATAGCGGTCAAGAATATCCTTAAGTACTTACGAAGAACTAAGGATATGTTTCTTGTATACGGAGGTGAAGAAGCGCTCGTCGCTAAGTGTTATGTCGACGCTAGCTTTGACACCGATCCGGATGACTCTAAGTCTCAATCCGGATACGTCTTTCTCATGAATGGCGGAGCGGTTAGTAGGAGGAGCTCCAAACAACCTGTGGTAGCGGGATCAACAACGGAGGCCGAATATGTTGCTGCTTCAGAAGCGGCTCAGGAAGCAGTTTGGATGAAGGAGTTCATATCCGAACTAGGAGTGGTGGCAAACGCGTTGGACCCAATGGTGATCTATTGTGACAACAATTGTGCCATTGTCAATGCCAAAGAGCCAAGGTCTCACAAGCATTCCAAGCATATTAAGCGCCGGTTTCACTCCATTCGCGAGCATGTCAAGGATGGAGATATAAAGATTTGTAAAGTACATACGGATCTCAATGTAGCAGATCCGTTGACTAAAACTCTCCCTAGAGAAAAACATGATCAACACCAGAACTCAATGGGTGTTAGATTTATCACTATGTAACTAGATTATTGTCTCTAGTGCAAGTGGGAGACTGAAGGGAATATGCCCTGAGAGGCAATAATAAGGTGTTTATTATGTGTATTCCAAGTATATGATAGATGTTTATTTTGCATGCTAAAATTGTATTAATACGGAAACGTTAATACATGTGTGTTTTATAAACAAACAGAAAGTTCCTAGTTACGCCTCTCTCATAAACTAGCTCTTTGATTAAAAAGATGATCAAGGTTTCCTGATCATGGACATTGGATGTTATTAATAACGGGATCACAACATTAGTGTAATGGTGTGATGAACATTCATCCAAAGTATAGCATTACGATCAAAGTCATTGAGTTTATATTGCTATAACAACTTACGAAGTGATCCTAATCCTTAGACCATGAGATCATGTCAATCACTAACACCGGAAGAGTTTCTTGATAACATCAAACGTCACACCATAACAGGGTGATTATAAAGATGGATTCAGAACTAATAAAGTGTTATGTTGAGGCTCATGGATCGAGAGTGGAATTTGTTCATCCCGATGACGGATAGATATACTCTGGGCCCTCTCGGTGATATCACATTGATTAGCTTGCAAGCAAGTGATTTGATCACTAGAATGTTATATCACGGGAACAAGAAAAGAGTGCATGTCGGTAACGAGATCAAACTAGGTATGGAGATACCGATGATCGAATATCGGACATGTAATATATCATGAAACAAAGGGATTAAGATACTCGCGTAAAAGGTTCCGACGATCACAAGAAAGTCATCGTTGAATGTGTGGGAGTCAGTATGGGTCTCCAGATCCCGCTTCTGATTATTGATCCGAGAGGGGTCTCGATCATGTCCGCATTATTCATGAACCGTAGGGTGACACACTTAAGAGACACCGACATCCAATTGGAGCAAATGTTTCATGCCGAAAGAATGAACAAGCGCATGAATTTATTTCACTAGATACCGAAACAGGTTTTCGGGTGAAAGTGGTTATGCATGTGAAATAGAATTCTAGCAAGGGGTTATTTGTGAATGTTTGTCATTAAAGTAATTGACAAAATTCTGAATAAAATAAAAGAGTTTTATTTAATGAGAGTTTGCATTAAATTTGGTGGAAATTTAATGGGAATTTGAGTGGACTTTTGAGTGGAGGGAATTTAAAGGGCATTTTGTGAGTGGAGTGTCCACCCACATGAATGAAGGAGGGGAGGGGGCAGTCCCATGGCCGGCGGCCACCCCCTTGGGTGCCCCCCCTCCTCCTATAAAAGGAGCCCCCCTCCTCACTTGTCTCTCACACCTCCTCGTGAAAGATCTCTCTCCCCCTCTAGAATTTATCCCCCATGGTCTCGGACTAGCGAGATACATGTTCCCGGTGGCTATTCGGCAAGAAAGAGTTGTGCTTCCGCTGCATCGCTGGAGCGAGGAGGCGGAGGTTGCTCGGTGCCTCGAACGTGTGTGTGAGCACGGATGCGCTGCTGATTTGCGGCGCTAGGACTTCCTCTTGATCTTGAGATCGGCAAGAGATCGTCTACATCAACCACGAGTTGAACTCGTTAAGCTTTGTCGGTCTTCAAGGGTATGTTCTCTACGGATATACATCCGCCCGTTGTTTGTATCTAGTAGATAGATCTTGGTATATAGTTCACATCATAGGAATTTTTTGTTTTCTATGCTGCGAACCCTACACAAATTCCACTCTCGATCCATGAGCCTCAACATAACACTTTATTAGTTCTGAATCCATCTTTATAATCACCCTGTTACGATGTGACGTTTGATGTTATCAAGAAACTCTTCCGGTGTTAGTGATTGACATGATCTCATGGTCTAAGGATTAGGATCACTTCGTAAGTTGTTATAGCAATATAAACTCAAAGACTTTGATCGTAATGCTATACTTCGGATGAATGTTCATCACACCATTACACTAATGTTGTGATCCCGTTATTAACAACATCCAATGTCCATGATCAGGAAACCTTGATCATCTTGTTAATCAACGAGCTAGTTTATGAGAGAGGCATAACTAGGAACTTTTTGTTTGTTTATTAAACACACATGTATTACAGTTTCCGTATTAATATAATTATAGCATGCAAAATAAACATCTATCATATACTTGGAATACACATAATAAACACTTTATTATTGCCTCTCAGGGCATATTCCCTTCAGTCTCCCACTTGCACTAGAGACAATAATCTAGTTACATAGTGATAAATCTAACACCCATTGAGTTCTGGTGTTGATCATGTTTTGCTCCAGGGAGAGTTTTAGTCAACGGATCTGCTACATTGAGATTCGTATGTACTTTACAAATCTTTATATCTCCATCCTTGACATGCTCGCGGATGGAGTGAAACCGGCGCTTAATATGCTTGGAATGCTTGTGAGACCTTGGCTCTTTGGCATTGGCAATGGCACAATTGTTGTCACAATAGATCACCATTGGGTCCAACGCGTTTGCCACCACTCCTAGTTCGGATATGAACTCCTTCATCCAAACTGCTTCCTGAGCCGCTTCTGAAGCAACAACATATTCGGCCTCCGTTGTTGATCCCGCTACCATAGGTTGTTTGGAGCTCCTCCAACTAACCTCTCCGCCATTCATGAGAAACACGTATCCGGATTGAGACTTAGAGTCATCCGGATCGGTGTCAAAGCTAGCGTCGACATAACACTTAGCGACGAGCTCTTCTTCACCTCTGTATACAAGAAACATATCCTTAGTTCTTTGTAAGTACTTAAGGATATTCTTGACCGCTATCCAGTATTCCGAACCTGGATCCGATTGGTACCTACTAGTCAAACTAATAGCATGTGCCACACCTGGTCTTGTACATAGCATGGCGTACATTATAGAGCCTATGGCTGAAGCATAGGGGACTTTGTCCATTATCTCTCTTTCTTCCGCCGAAGCCGGACTTTGAGTCTTACTCAATGTCTTGCCTTGCAACATAGGTAAGAACCCCTTCTTACTTCCGTCCATTTTAAACTTCTTTAAAATCTTATCAAGGTATGTACTTTGTGATAGCCCTATTAGGCGCCTATATCTATCTCTATAGATCTTTATGCCTAATATGTATGACGCTTCACCTAGGTCCTTCATTGAAAATTTGCTGTTTAGATAACTTTTAACACTGTTTAAAAGATCTATATCATTTCCGATCAATAATATGTCATCCACATATAATATCAGAAATGCCACATTGCTTCCACTCACTTTCTTGTAAATACAAGCTTCTCCATAAGTTTGGACAAATCCAAACTCTTTGATCACCTCATCAAAGCAGAGATTCCAACTTCGTGATGCTTGCTTCAATCCATAGATGGATCGCTGAAGCTTGCACACCTTGTTAGCATCCTTAGGATCGACAAAACCCTTTGGTTGTATCATATACAACTCTTCTTCAATATTACCATTGAGAAACGCGGTTTTGACATCCATCTGCCATATCTCATAATCGAAATATGCAACAATTGCTAACATAATCCTAACTGACTTTAGCATCGCTACGGGAGAGAATGTCTCATCGTAGTCAACTCCTTGAATTTGTCGAAACCCCTTTGCGACAAGTCGAGCTTTATAGATGGTCACATTACCATCAGCATCAGATTTCCTTTTGAAAATCCATTTGTTATCCACGGCCTTTCGGTCGTGAGGTAATTCCACCAAGTTCCAAACTTGATTTTCATACATAGATTCCATCTCGGATTTCATGGCTTCTAACCATTTGTTGGAATTCGGGCTCATCGTCGCTTCTTCATACGTCGCAGGGTCATCATTTTCATCAACCATGAAATTCATGACAGGATTTCCGTACAGCTCGGGAGCTGCACGCGTCCTGCTTGACCTGCGAGGTTCGGTAGTACTCTCTTTTGGATTTTCATGATCATTATCATTAGTTCCCTCTTCAACAGGTGGAGCCAACTCCGGAACAACTTCCGGCGCTGCGCTACTCGCAATACTTTGAAGAGAAGGTTCAATAACCTCTTCGAGTTCTACCTTCCGGCTACTCACACCTTTCGCAAGAAACTCTTTCTCTAGAAAGGATCCATTCTTGGCAACAAAAACCTTTCCCTCGGATCTATGATAGAAGGAAAACCCAATAGTTTCCTTAGGGTAACCTATGAAGACGCATTTTTCCGCTTTGGGTTCGAGTTTATCCGGTTGAAGTTTCTTCACATAAACATCGCATCCCCAAACTTTAAGAAATGACAGCTTAGGTTTGTTTCCAAACCACAATTCATACGGTGTCTTTTCAACGGATTTATATGGTGCCCGATTTAAAGTGAATGCAGCAGTTTCTAGTGCATAACCCCAAAATGACAACGGCAAGTCCGTCAGAGACATCATAGATCGAACCATATCTAATAAAGTATGATTACAACGTTCCGACACACCATTTCGCTGTGGTGTTCCGGCAGGCGTGAGTTGTGAAACAATTCCACACTCTTTCATGTGAGTGCTAAACTCGTAACTTAGATACTCACCTCCACGGTCGGACCGTAGAAATTTGATCTTTTTATTATGATGATTTTCCACTTCATTCTAAAATTCCTTAAACTTTTCAAAGGTTTCAGACTTGTGTTTCATCAAGTAGATATAACCGTATCTACTCAAATCATCCTGAAAGTAACAAAATAACGATATCCACCTCGCGCCGACACACTCATTGGACCACATACATCAGAATGTATGATTTCCAATAAATATGTCGCCCGTTCCATTGAACCGGAAAAGCGTTCTAGTCATCTTACCCATAATGCATGGCTCACATGTATCAAATGATTCAAAATCAAGTGATTCCAAAAGTCCATCCGAATGGAGCTTCTTCATGCGTTTAACGCCAATATGACCTAGACGGCAGTGCCACATATATGCGGATATATCATCATTAAGTTTAATCCTTTTAGCATCAACATTATGAATATGTGTAACATTATCATCGAGATCTAATAGAAATAAACCATTCATCATCGGTGCATGACCATAAAAGATTTCATTCATATAAATGGAACAACCATTGTTCTCGGATTTAAATGAATAACCACTTCGCATCAAACACGATCCAGATACAATGTTCATGCTCAATGCAGGAACCAGATAACAATTATTCAAGTTTATAACTAATCTCGACGGCAAATGGAGAGGCAGCATTCTGACGGCGATCACATCAACGCTTGATCCATTGCCGACACGCATCTTGACCTCACCCCTTGCTAGCGGTCGCTTGTTCCGCAGCCCCTGATTCAAGTTACAAATATTAGCAACTGAACCGGTATCAAATACCCAGGTGCTACTGCGAGCACTAGTCAAGTACACATCAATAACATGTATATCATATATACCTTTGTTTGCCTTGCCGGCCTTCTTGTCTGCCAAATACTTGGGGCAGTTGCGCTTCCAGTGGCCAGTCCCCTTACAATAGTAGCACTCGGTATCAGACTTAGGTCCAACTCGGGGTTTCTTTTCAGGCACGGCAACAGGCTTGCCGCCCTTACTTCCCTTCCGTTTTCCCTTCTTGTCTTTCTTGAAACCAGTGTTCCTATTGATCATCAACACTTGATGTTCCTTTTTTATCTCCACTTCTGCAGTTTTAAGCATTGACAGGAGCTCGGGGAGAGACTTCTTCATGCCTTGCATATTATAGTTCATCACAAAGATCTTATAGCTAGGTGGCAGAGACTGCAGAACACGATGGATGCCTAAGTCAATGGGAATTGTTATTCCCAAGGACACAAGCTTATCGGCATAACCCGACATCTTGAGTACATGCTCACTAACGGAGTTGTGCTCTTCCATCATGCAGCTAAAGAACTTTTATGAAGCATTGTAGCTCTCTACAGCAGCATGTGTGTCGAAAATCATTTTCAACTCACCCATTGTATCAAATGCATTGCCGTTTTTGAAACGCTTTCAAAGTTCCGGCTCTAGCCCATACAATATGCCGCAATGAACTAAGTTGTGGTCCTCCTGACGAGTCTGATAGACATTCTTCTCCTCGTCAGGGGCATCCTCTAAAGGTGGGGGGCCTAGTGGCGCTTCTAGCACGTATTGCTTTTGTGCAGCAGAGAGGAGAATCCTCAAATTCATGGCCCATTCGGTAAAGTTGCTACCGTTCGTTGCTAGTTTCTCTTTCTCCATGAACACATTGAAATTAAAAGCAGGTGGTGCCATCTACAACAGAATTTGTAAAGTTTAGACTAAGTGTATGATATATTGAGTTCAACTAATCCATATTACGAATGAACTCCCACTCAAAAACGACATCCCTCGTGCCTTTTTGGTGATTACATGAACCAAATCCACTATACCAAGTCCGATCATCACATGATTCGGTATAGCTTCAAAGGCGAGCATCAAATGGGCATCATATCTACTATATGACTCATGCTTAACCTTTTGGTCCGTGTTCCGAGGCCATGTATGTACATGCTAGGCTCTCCAAGTTAGAACCTTAGTATTCGCGTGTGTAACTGTTTTACACCCGAAATATGGTCGTGGATCCAAGAACACCCGATCATCACGTGATGTCTTGGAGCGACGAAACATAATCGATGCATACTAAAGGAAGAACACATTCTTATCTTGATATTTAAATGAGGGATCATCTTATTATGCTAACAAAGCGCTAAACAAGCAATATAAGATGCTATCAAACATCACATGTTTATTAGTGAAATGATATGGTTTCCGCATATGATCTCTATCATGTGCATCGTGGTATGATCACTATCATACCTGTATGTGTAAATACAAGGTCTATGGAGTTTACACGCTATGCGTGTTGTAAGAGTATCATCTCATACTTCTACTTACAACATCACCATATCATAACATTAGCCCAGCAACAATCTAAACTAGACGCCTCTAATTTATCCATTGCAAGTTTTACGTGGCTTAGGGCTTTCGAGATAGAACCGTTCTTACCTACGAACATGAACCACAACGAGGATAACCAAATTGTTGGCAATTCGTTGCAAAATAGATATTGACTATAGTAGGAGAGACTGACACCCGCTAGCCACTTATGCAAACTAGTTGCATGTCAAGCGTGGAACAGGTCTCATGTGAGAGGACATGTAAAGTTTGTCCGGGCCGCTTCATCCCACTATGCCACCAATATCCAAAATTACAACAAAGGAGTAACAACATGATCATCATCGCCCACATACTCATATGTGTACTACCCGTGTAAAGCATCTACGCATAGATCCGGCTCTGATACCACTGTAGGGTTCGCAGCATAGAAAACAAAAAATTCCTACGATGTGAACTATGTACCAAGATCTATCTATTAGATACAAACAACGGGCGGATGTATATCCATAGAGAACATACCCTTGAAGACCGACAAAGCTTAACAAGTTCAACTCGTGGTTGATGTAGACGATCTCTTGCCGATCTCAAGATCGAGAGGAAGTCCTAGCGCCGCAAATCAGCAGCGCATCCGTGCTCGCACACACGTTCGAGGCACCGAGCAACCTCCGCCTCCTCGCTCTAGCGATGCAGTGGAAGCACAACTCTTTCTTGCCGAATAGCCACCGGGAACATGTATCTCGCTAGTCCGAGACCATGGGGGATAAATTCTAGAGGGGAAGAGAGATCCTTCACGAGGAGGTGTGAGAGACAAGTGAGAGGAGGGGCTCCTTTTATAGGAGGAGGGGGGCACCCAAGGGGGTGGCCGCCGGCCATGGGGGCTGCCCCTCCCCTCCTTCATTCATGTGGGTGGACGGTCCACTCACAAAATGGCCCTTCAATTTTCTCCACTCAAAAATCCACTCAAATTCCCATTAAATTTCCACCAAATTTAATGCAAACTCTCATTAAATAAAACTCTTTTATTTTATTCAGAATTTTGTCAATTACTTTAATGACAAACATTCACAAATAACCCCTTGCTAGAATTCTATTTCACATGCATAACCACTTTATGCAATTTCACCCGAAAACCTGTTTCGGTATCTAGTGAAATAAATTCCTGCGCTTGTTTATTCTTTCGGCATGAAACTTTTGCTCCAATTGGATGTCGGTGTCTCTTAAGTGTGTCACCCTACGGTTCGTGAATAATGCGGACATGATCGAGAACCCTCTCGGATCAATAATCAGAAGCGGGATCTGGAGAGCCATACTGACTCACACACATTCAACGATGACTTTCTTGTGATCGTCGGAACCTTTTACGCGAGTATCTTAATCCCTTTGTTTCACGATATATTACATGTCCGAGATTCGATCATCGGTATCTCCATACCTAGTTTGATCTCGTTACCGGCATGCACTCTTTTCTCGTTCCCGTGATATAACATTCTAGTGATCAAATCACTTGCTTGCAAGCTAATCAATGTGATATCACCGAGAGGGCCAGAGTATATCTATCCGTCATCGGGATGAAAAAATTCCACTCTCGATCCATGAGCCTCAACATAACACTTTATTAGTTCTGAATCCATCTTTATAATCACCCTGTTATGGTGTGACGTTTGATGTTATCAAGAAACTCTTCCGGTGTTAGTGATTGACATGATCTCATGGTCTAAGGATTAGGATCACTTCGTAAGTTGTTATAGCAATATAAACTCAATGACTTTGATCGTAATGCTATACTTCAGATGAATGTTCATCACATCATTACACTAATGTTGTGATCCCGTTATTAACAACATCCAATGTCCATGATCAGGAAACCTTGATCATCTTGTTAATCAACAAGCTAGTTTATGAGAGAGGCATAACTAGGAACTTTTTGTTTGTTTATTAAACACACATGTATTACCGTTTCCGTATTAATACAATTATAGCATGCAAAATAAACATCTATCATATACTTGGAATACACATAATAAACACTTTATTATTGCCTCTCAGGGCATATTCCCTTCAATAAATTAAGCATGCGAATTTTCCAAACATCATAATTTGTGCCATCGAATGTGAGCGCGTCCTTGTGCACCAATCCCCTAGCCGACATCTTTACTCTCAAGGCGGTGAAGCCTAAAATGAGAGACCGGGATCTGATACCAATTGAAAGGATAAAGATGTCGCCTAGGGGGGTGAATAGGTGATTAAAACTTTTCCTAGAGTGACTCAACAAAGGCGGAATAAAACTAGTGTTTACTTTGTCAAGCACAACCTAGAACAACTAAGGTTCACATATGTGCACCAACAACTTATGCTAAGCAATACAAGCAACACTGTGATAGCAAGATATAGATTACTTCAAGCACGAAGGCTATCACAATGTAAAGTGCATAAGTAAAGAGCTCGGGTATAGAGATAACCGAGGCACGCGGGAACGACAATATTTTACCGAGTTCCTCCCAACATAGAGTACGTCTCGTTTGGAGAGGGGTGGTATCTATCCACCTACGCCACAAAAGGCCTCCCTTATTCTCCGGTGAATCTCACTCCAACGAGATCGATCCACACTTCCACTATCGGTGCACTTGTCGGTGGCAATCCGGAACCTCTCACAAGGTTGGGGCACTTCTCCACAACTCAACTGGAGGCTCCCAACAAACAAGCTTGGGGAAATCTCCATAACTTAATTGGAGGCCCCAAGTAATACTCAAACCTGCAAAACAACCAAACCGTCTAGGGTTCCAAGAACCCAAGAGTAAAAAGCTTCTCAACTTTCACTCAATCAAATCCTCACCGAGAACTCAAACCGATACACAAAATGCAATGGCAAAAACACAAGAAGTGCTCAAATCCTTCTCTCCCAAATTCCACCAAATCTACAAAAGCTTATGGGAGAATAAGAGAGGAAGAACAATGGAGGAAATCCACAAAAGACTCCAAGATCTAGATCCCAATATGTTCCCCTCACTTAAAGGAGAGATTGATTGGTGAGGTTGTAGATCTAGATCTCCTCTTTCAAATCCCTCAAGAATATGCAAGAATCATAGGAAGGATTGAGGGGAAGCAAACTCAAGAAGGTCAACAATGGAGGGGGAAACTTGCAAGAATGGTTAAGTAACCATTGGGGAAGAAGGGGCCCTTATATAGGTCCTCCAAAATCCAACCGTTGCAGCTCTAGAGCGCACGGGCCGGACATTCCGGCCAGTTTCCGGGTGGTATCCGATATGGACATCTGAATGGCAACCATACAACTGAAATTTGAGATTTTTGCGTGACACCGGAGTGTCCGGCGTGTTCACCCCGGACATTCCGCCCAAGGCAAAACTGACAGAAATAGCAAAACTGAAACAACCATAACTTTTGCATCCGGACTCCGATTTTGATGATCTTGGGCTCATTTAAAAGATAGTAACGAGGTCTACAATATCATGCAGAAAACCATCATATTCCAGCAAGGGAGGATAGAACCAAATGATGAAAGGTTTAACCTATCTAAAAAAGACAAACCGGTAAAACCTCCAATATCGAAAACGCAATAGAGAATGCATATGAAATCCTTTTTTGATGAACTTGAGCTTGTCATGGAGATTAACACAAGCTCAAAATCCTCTCATGGATAAGAACTAAATAATGGAAGGTTTTACCTATCTATAAAAGACAAACTGATAAAACTTCCAATATCTAAAACGCAAATAGATAATGCATATGAAATCCGTTTTCGATGAACTAGAGCTTATTATGAATATTACGACAAGCTCTAGAACCTCACATGGATAATATCCAAATAACAACCAAGAAAGTATGATGCTAAGTATGCAAAGGTTTGAGCTCTCTTCGAAAGATATGATCGAGTTACTCACTTTAGAGCCCCTCTTGATAGTACGAGCCCCTCTTGATAGTACGGTTATCTATCCTAACCCGGTCTCCCACACAAAACATGAGACCGACAAAAGGGAAAACTTATAAATATTATACCTTTGCCTTGAGCATTCCACTTGATATCGATGTAGACGATCTTGCCCTTCTCAAGATGGAACGCCTTTCTTAATTCCTCATCATCGATCCATGATCACCGAGGATGGCAAACATCAAACATGAGATCTTCTATAGATGGTGCATTTTGAGCTTGCGCAACACATCTTCTTCTCATTTCATCTATCTTGAAGCCAAAACATGCACCAAGCAATGCTAATGGACAATTCCTACAAGTACAACTTAAAATACACACATTAGTCCATAAAAATTGTCATTAATTACCAAAACCACACATGGGGGCCCACATGTTCTTTCAGCATAGTTGTCATTCTTAGTTCTATGTGCACTGTCCCAAAACTTATTGATTGATTCATAATGTTGATACTGCTTATTCTTGAACTATTTATATCTAGTCACCCTTATGAACTTTGAAGGTGTCCTATGCATTTATGTTTTGCTACTCCATGAGGGACAAGCTGAATGCCACTATGCTATGTTTTATATATGTGAAACAAACAAACATATTTCAATGCATTGTTATTTATGATCTTTGTTTGTATCCTTTCGTGTTGCAACATAGTTGCTATGTCTTATTGTTAGAACTTCATCTTTCATGTTCATGTTTAGAGTAATTTGATCCCAGCTTTCAATGTTTGCAAATAGTTTGATCATGATTGTGATGGTGCATGTCACCTCAAAAATTATTCTTTTTATCACTTACCTACTCGAGAACGATCAGGAGTTAAGCTTGGGGATGCTTGATACGTCATAAACGTGTCTATAATTTTGATGTTCCATGCTTGTTTACTATCAACTTTGCTTTGCTTTGTCTACACTTTGAGGTATTTTTATACGTTTTCTGGAACTAACCTATTAACAAGATGTCACAGTGCCAATTGTCTGTTTTCTGCTATTTTTGGTTTTAGAAAAGCTAGTAAAAATATTCTTAGAATTGGACGGGACGAAAGCCAAAGTCAATATTTCACCGAGGAGAACACATACTCCAAAGGAGAGACGGAGGGCGAGCCAGGGTGGCCACACCCCTAGGCATGGGCCCACCCTAGGCCGCGCCTAGGCAGGGTGTGGGCCCCATAGGCGCCCTCCTGCCTCGCCTCTTTGCCTATAACACCCCCCCGATGCCAAAACCCTAAGTACCCGATCACATCTCCATGAAACAGTTCGTAGCCGCCGTCACCATCGTCCCTAGATAGGGGGGATCTGAAGCTCTTACCGGCACCCTACCGGAGGGGAGAGATCATCCCGGAGGCCTTCTTCATCACCATGCCAGCCTTCGGTATGATGCTTGAGTAGTTCCGTCTTGGACTATGGGTCCATACAGTAGCTAGATGGTCGTTTCTCCTCCTTTGTGCTAGCATGTTTAGATCTTGTGAGCTCCATTCATGATCAAGATCATCTATTTATAATCATACATGTTATGTTTGCGGGGATCCAATGGATATTGAGATTACTATTGTCAGATTGATTATTGATTCTATCATGTCTTATTAATTATTGATTCTATCATGTCTATGTTGTTTGAGATCTTGCATGCTCTCCGTTTCTAGTAGCTAGCTTGGCCAAGTAGATGCTAGTGACTCCAAGAGGGAGTATTTATGCTCGATAGTGAGTTCATGCCTCTACCGAATCTGGGGAAGTGATAAAAATCTCTAAGGTTATAGATGTGATGTTGCCACTAGGGAGAACACAATGATCTTTTGTTCATAGAACAATTGTATTGTTTATTTTAGACACATTGCTTAAAGAAGTTATCCGTTGCTTGCAACTTAATACTGGAGGGGGGTCGGATGATAACCTGAAGGTGGATTACTAGTCATAGATGCAGTTGGATGGTGGTCTATGTATATTGTTGTAATGCCTAATCAAATCTCATAGGATCATGAATGTCTAGTATTTCATTGTTATGCCTTGCTCAGTCTTGTCAATTGCCTCGCTGTAATTTGTTTACCAAGCATGTTATCTAATCTATCTAAGAAGAACACCTCTAGTGAACTGTGGACCCCGGTCCAATCTTTACCATTGATACATCATCTACTGTTATTGTTTACTTTCTGCAAGCAACCATTACTTTCCACACCATATGTTTAATCCTTTGTGTTCAGCAAACCAGTGAGATTGACAACCTCACTGTAAGTTGGGGCAAAGTCTTTAGTTTGTGTTGTGGAGGATTCCAAGTTGTTAGCAACACCTTGGAGTTGTTTCCTTCCTCCTACTGGTTCGATAACCTTGGTTTCATCACTAAGGGAAAACTTATTATTATGCTCATCATACCTTCCTCTTGGGGTTTTCCAATGAAGCTCTAAAGTGATCTGAGCTCATCAGTCAGTCCTTCACTGATAGCAGGCAATTTAAACAAGCATAGCTAAATTATAGGCTGAAAAACCGTATTATTTCCCAAAGGATGAGAAGAAGAAAGTTAGTGCCAAGTGCAGTTGGACTGGTTGACCTGGAGTATATATGGCTCAATAACCTCCAAATCAACATGGTTTATTGTATCAAGATACAAAAATGCTCACACTTGTGTGGACAGGAGAAACAATAAGCTAGTGACCAGTACAATCATAGCTGAAAAGTATTTCAGATAAATAAAAGACAATCCTAGTTGGAGAATAGAGAAAATACAGGATGCAATTCTGTAAGATATTTGTGCTGATGTCAGTGAGTCCAAGTGCAAGAGAGCAAAGAAGTTGGTTATGGAAAAGATCATTGACCAAACATCTAGAGAATATGCAAGAGTATTTGACTATCATTTAGAGCTAGTTAGAAGCAACCCTGGTAGCACGTTGCAGTGGCATTAAATCTAGACGTTCTTGACATGCCAGTTTTTGAAAGAATGTATATGTGTCTTGATGGATGCAAAAGGGGTTTTCTAGCTGGCTATAGAAGAACCTATAGAATTGTGGGATTGAATGGATGTTTTCTGAAAGGTCCAGTGAAAGGGCAACTACTTTGTTCAGTTGGGAGAGATGCAAATAATCAAATGTATCCAATAGCTTGGGCTTGTGATGAAAATGAAAATTATGACGGTTGGTATTCGTTCTTGTCCTATCTTCAGAAAACATTCAAATAAATAAGAATGGCGAGGAATGGGTAATCATATCAGACCAGCAAAAAGGACTCATCAAGGCAGTAAATGAGATTATACCTAGGGCTGAATATAGGATGTGTGCAAGGCATATATATATATATATGCTAACTGGATGAAGCTAAATAGAGACAAAATATATGTGTGGGCCGCCTGCCACAGGCACCAGAAGGTACCTAGCTAGCTGGATCTTTCTGTTGTTCAGTGTGAGCTGAGCTGCCCCAAGTCGGGGTCCTCGTGGGTTTCTGGCGAACACCACGAAACCTCGGCTCCGGCTCCAACATGATACTAATTAAACATCAACTTTTTCATACCATAGTTAGACAACATATAATTGAATATATATACATTAAATCATCTACACTAAAATCATCTATATTAAATCATCTACTCTAAAATCATCTAACCCTAAATTATCTAAACTAAATCATCTAACCTAAATCATCTAAACTAAATCATCTACTCTAAAATCATCTACAATCGATCGGCGGAGGCGACGCCGGGGGAGACAAGGGACGAGGCGGCGTTGGCGAGACAAGGATGAGGCGGCGGTGGCTGATGCGGTCGAGGCGGGGGCACGACGGGAAAGACGGGACGAGGCAGCGTCAGCGAGATGGGGACGAGGCAGTGGTGGCAGATGCGGTCGAGGCGGGGCGCGTCGGTGGTTGACAGGGAGTTGAGGAGTGAGAGTGAGAGTGAGAGAAGAAGGGGGGTTGCGGGGAGTGTGCGGTTCTCGCGGGACGGTGCGGGTGAAAAATGTCATCCAGATTGGTGGCGTTTGCAAATTACAAACGCCATCTCTAAATCGGACCTGGTTTCACCTGTGGGTTCACTTTTATAATAGCATTTGCAGTTCACCGTTAAGAACTAGTAGTGGCATTTGTTTTATTCGAGAGACCACTACTGTTTACGAGCCCTGTCCAGATGCTTTTCCCATTCCAGTTTTACAAGCCCAGTTACTCTCTTCTACGGAACTGCGGGCCCATTCATACGAAGCCGACGCATTCTTTTCACAGGAACAACTAAGCCCACCCACGAAGCCCACGGGCCAAACTGATAAGCGGGACCAAAACCGCAGCGTCACCTCCGCAGCGGCGAAAACCCTACCCTCCCGCACGCGCCAGCACTATAAAGTCCCTCATCGCCTTCCTCCCTCTCGCGCCGCCACTCCACTCCCCCGCAAAACCCTAGCCCTCTCCCGCGACGCCGCCGCCGCCACCCTCAGGTTCGTTCGTCCCTCCTCCTCCCCACCTCGCTCCACCCATGCGATTTGATTCCTCGCGCTCGTTTACCATCAGATTCGCCTCGCCTCGCCCCGCCCGCAAGCTCAGCCACGCCGCGCGTTCCTGATCTTGCTCTGCGCCGCCGGCGCTGCTGCTCGCTAGTATTGGATCGCTCGCTTGTTTTCTGAAACTTGTCTGTCGTGTGATGTGATTGACCGTCGGTAGGTTTCCTGTGCCTGTTGCAGGTAAGGAGAGATGGTGAAGCACAACAACGTCATCCCCAACCACAATGTCAAGAAGGACTGGCAGAGGCATGTCAAGACGTGGTTCAACCAGCCCGCCCGCAAGCAGCGCCGCCGCATCGGTGAGCACCCCCACAGATCCTGCTTGTTTTTAGTCTTGCAAGACTTAGCTCCATCGTTCGTCAGCATCTTCTGTGATCTAGGATGAGAATTTTGTTGTGCTTTTGGTTATGTTCGTGATGGTAACGAGTGTCGTTGTTTGGGTTGTTGGTCGAATTAGACTAGTGTTCTAGATTGCCAAGGTATTTCTTTCTGGTCAAAGTTAGTGAATCGTAATTTCTAAATGTATGTAAACCGTAGGTTGGCTAGATGTCTCTGCTAGACATGATCTGTTATGTCTCTGTTATATGCACGTAATAGTGCCAATCATTGAGTGAGATTTGAATAACATTTGCACTTCTGTATAAATTTCATTGTATAAACATGTGGAAAATCTCCACTGCTGCATTGTCACTAGTTGCGTTCACTGATTTACTTGGCATCTACCACTTTAACTGACTGTTTATTTGTGGTATTATTGTGGTGTTATTGAGGAACCATCTTCTTACACTTCGATGTTTTGTGAACAGCTCGCCAGAAGAAGGCTGTGAAGATCTTCCCACGCCCAACATCTGGACCTCTTCGCCCCATTGTGCAATGCCAGACTCTCAAGTACAACATGAAGTCCAGGGCAGGCAGGGGATTTACCCTTGAGGAGCTCAAGGTGATCATTCGTTTCCTTCATTTGCTTTCTCCAGTTGAATTGCCTATGTGTGATGTGTGTAGTAAGTCATGTACAACTGTCAAATAATATATGTTGCTTTGTAAGAAAATAAAATTCACATAGTAGTCCATTTCTGAGATAACTGATTCTTTTTCTCTAGTTTGATACCTTCTTTTGTATATATACAGTAACACTCCTTCTACTGTGCTGTCAGCTTAGCCTTGTTCTTACCCTTTTATGATAGATGCCTGATGCTTTAGATTATATTTATTGATTGATTGGTGTGTTTCTTCAATTAGGTTATCTGTTGATTAACTATCATGGGTTGTGCATTCATTTTGCAATATCATTTATCTATCTGGTGACATCTTTATGCTGCAACTGCAGGCTGCCGGTATCCCAAAGAAGCTGGCTCCCACCATTGGCATCTCTGTGGACCACCGCCGCAAGAACCGCTCACTCGAGGGTCTCCAGGCTAATGTCAGCAGGCTCAAGACATACAAGGCTAAGCTTGTTATCTTCCCAAGGCGTGCTCGCAAGGTCAAGGTATGACTGCTCTTCCTCTAATTCTCTGAATGTGTTATTTTATCTTCTGATGATGATATGTTGCATTGTGTTCAAATCCTTACCTGATCACACTCCTTGTCCCAGGCTGGTGATTCTACCCCAGAGGAGCTCGCCAACGCCACCCAGGTCCAGGGAGACTACATGCCCATTGCCCGCGGTGAGCAGCGCGTGATTGACGTCGTCAAGGTGACAGACGAGATGAAGGCGTTCAAGGCCTATGGCAAGCTCCGTGTCGAGAGGATGAACCAGCGCCAGCTCGGTGCCCGTCTGAAGAAGGCTGCTGAGGCAGAGAAGGAGGAGAAGAAGTGATGAGATGTTGTGATCATCATCAAGTGCTAGTTTCTAAGTTTTTGTTTCGGACACCTTGTTGTTTGGTACCTGATATACTTGTTCCCATGATCTGCTATCGAATCTTAAGCTATGAGTGTCGTTGGATATTATCGTCTGTTTCTGTGGTCTACTTCTGCTTATTCATTGATCTTCATGTGGTAACACCTAAATAGTTGTTATTAGAGAGACGGTAATTTGTAGGAGCTGCTTTACTCATTAGTTTGGCTTGCCTGAAAAACTGCAATTTATCCAAACACTGAACTGGAACGAGCTTGATCAT